>CM053401.1:20464521-20479988 GCA_028644305.1 Xerus rutilus
TCACTCCTCCCTGATTTCATCACTCAGACTCATCCTGAATGTGCCCAGTAACAGCTTTCCTCCATCAGGACTGAGCCCTCTCTCCTACTCCCCAGCCTACCCTGATGCTAATCAGATCAGATGAGGAGGGTCTGTGCTTGCTCTAAACTAGCCCTCTCTGCTGTCCCTTCCCTACCAGATGTTGGTCAATAACCAGGGCTGGGATTTCCATAAGGACAACCGTGTAGACATGTGGAAACTGAAAAGCAGGCAATCGTTGTCATCAAAGTTACCTGAAAGTAACTGACTCTGGACAATCTACATGTCTTGAATTAGCATTTTGGACTCTCAGACTACTTTCCCTTCTCCAGAACATAGTTTTTCAATTGTTCTGGTAGATAATCTCCTATCAATCTGCTATGCACTAGGGATCACTTTCCATTCTGGGATAAATATGGCATCACTGCACACAATGTTGTGCTTCTAGCGACTGTATTCAGAGACTTAAGTGAGAAATTTTGTGCATCGAGTGCTTTGAATGAAAAATCAAGGAACTAGGATACCATAGGTATTACCAGTGATCTCAACAGGGTAAAGAGCAAGAAAGCCTTCTCAAAATGGTGACATCTGGTCTGAGGCCACAGAGAGAGAGATGAAAGGTCAAATTAGTGGTGGTGGAGGTGGCAAAATGGTTTCATTAAGGCATAAATATGTACAAAAGCTTGTGAACAAAGGATGGAAGGGTGAATCATGATAGTGATTGTTTTGGCTGATCTGTCTGTTGGATGTGAATTATCCAGCACTGACATTATGAGGAGTCATCCAAATGGGGGTGTTGGTATGCCCTCAGAGTATTCAAGCATCCCCACGCCCCAGAAACAAACATGGGTGCATACCCTTCCCATGTCCATCTGCTGCATTCATAATGGATAGCCATCCAGCCGGGCGTGGTGGTACATGCCTGTAATCCCAGCACTTTGGGAGGCTGAGACAGGAATCCCGAGTTCAAAGCCAGCCTCAGCAATGGCGAGCTAATAAGCAACTCAGTGAGACTCTGTCTCTACATAAAACACAAAATAGGGTTAGGGATGTGGCTCAGTGGTCGAGTACCCCGATTTCAATCCCTAGTACCCCCAAAAAATGGACAGCCATCCGACATCCTCACCTCTCCATGCCTAAGCTGATTAACTTCTCAGAGCTCTTAGCAGTCAGGATGCTGATGTGGGCTGGGTAAGAACTTTCAAGGACACTGCAAACAGTTTAATCAGATCAAGAGAAAAACCTCCTGAAACAGCACCATAGATTTACTGTACATTTTCCTTCTCTCCACAGTTTAAGGGGAATTAAAAAAAAAAATACCATGGGCTTCTTGCCTACCTGGAGGTAAAAGGTTGCTCCAACCTTTGGCAGTGACTCCCTTTGAATTTAGCCTGCTTTCCTTTTAACCTGCTACAATCACACTGCATGCAGACCCTTGGTCTGCTGTGTATTTCTGAGAGAACCTGCTCCTGGTCTCTCATCAACCCCAGAGAGCATTCCAATTCAGCGCATATTTATACATTTGACAATAGCTCCAAGGCAAGAGAGAGAGAAAGAGGGAGAGTTGGGGTTCTGGGCGTGGCCATCACAGTACAGAACAATGAGAAATTGAAAAGCGGAGTGAACCTGCCCGTGGCCTCTTCTCTATGGAACTCTGCCGCGGTTATTAGGCACAAGTGGGGAAGCCGGGGACAATGTGTGGCTTCCAATGCACTGTCCATAATTCGGCACCAAGCAGGAGGCCAGCAGCTCTTCACAGGGCTGTCAGCAGAGGGTAATAAATTGACTGTTTATTGGAGGAAAATGGCCCAAAGAATGGAAAGGAGCATTTTGAGGGCTCAGCAAAGAAACTACATGGATCCTCTCTCACTCTGTATTTTCCATGTTTCAGCCTTCAATAACCCACGTTAAAGGCTTCCTCCAGTTCAAGATTTTTACTTAATGATTCCAATAAGGTGATCTCTGTTTATTAATAAAACAACAACAACAATGCTCATGTCTAAGTATTTAGTGTGCCCACCTTATGGCTAAGAGAGGCGCCTCTCATTTGTTATCTTTTAGAGTTCACGACAACACTTTAAGTTAGACAGTACTATACCCATTCCATAGATGGGAAGGCTGAGGTAGATGTTGCACAGCCCACCCTAAGCTACACAGCAGGGGCCTGGCAGAGCCACCTGCCTTTGACTTCCCAGCCTACCTTCTGATCCACTGTATACTGTCGATTATAAACATCACTGACCTAGAGCATTCGACATGTGGTTACTTCTGTTAGAGTGCTTTAGTTTTGCTTTTATTTTTTAAGAAACTAGTTCTTATGACCCGAGGTCAGAAACAATATATCTTAGACTATGAGACCAGTTGGTTGAATTTCAACACATCAATCAGGTGAGTTATACAAATTCCAGTTCACTGGGTGACCTCAGGAGATCAGTTCTACCATACATTCTAGGTCACAAGGGGCCCTTGACCTGAACTCTAGAATTTCATGACAGAATATTTTGGATTGGGAAACACTGCAGGAAATGAGCCACATTTTCTGAGTCTATGGTTCCCCTACTGCAATATTTTCCTGGAGAAGTTATGAAATAGCTTCCAGAGTTTTCTTGCCTCCTCTAATCCATTTTTCCCCAACAGAAATCATAATTTTTAGAAATAAAATTTTATCATGTCACTGTCTGGTTTAAAAGCCTTCAATGACCCCTCATGGCACTGAAAATAAAATCCTAGTGGCAAAGTTGTCAGGAATACAATACCCCAGTTCCTCCACATTGCAGCTGCAAACTACCTGCCCTTTGAGCAGCGACAGGTGCAGTTTTTGTGACTCACATTCAACTTGTAGAGTTCTGAAATCTTGATTCTTCCCCAGCAGAACCTGGCATTGACTGCTGAGAAATAAAAGACCTATGGTGTGCAAAATACAGGGGCAAAGAACTTTGACTTCAGTCCTGTTCTAGGTAGGAAAGCAGGGAGCATGTGCTTTAATAAATTTTTGTCCTCCATCAGGGAACAATGAGTATTTATAAGAGGTTCCAGAAAAAGTAACTAGGATTATTAAATGGCTGAGAGACAAATAAATGACCAAAAAGTAAAAAATGAAGGGGAAAGGATGTCTTTTAAGTACATACAAAACAAAATGGAAGACAGCTTCCATTTCTCTTTTTTTGACTGGGACAAGATCAAAGGGAAATGGATTTAGTTCTGGGAATAAGATAAAGAGAATAAACTACAGTGATTGGACGATTTGAGATTCCTTAATTTAGCATGAACATGATGAGTTAGCATGAGGGACAAAAGGTGCCTTTTTAGATCAGACTCAGCCCCAAATCCAGCTCCACTCTTTTTATCTTGTTCCTCTGGGTGGACACTGAGGATGTCAAGAGCAGCCTTCCTGTTAAATGAGATAATATATAAAAAATGCCTTTTGCAGGCAGGAGAAAAATGGAAGATGCTCACTGGAGCTCTCTCCCTCAAGTCCAGTTTTTCCAATTTTGCTCCATTATAAAACTGAACTGTGGTATTTATCAAAATGTAGATTTCTAGGCATTTGCCCTAGAGTTCCTGATTCAGGATATAGGTGCGGAAAACACACAGGATCTCTATGTTTACGAAGGACCAACAGCAATACCTATGTTTCAGTAAGTGTAGGGGATAGTTCTCTATCATATTTGGTGAAAGCCTGTGGATTTGGTTCTAGGCTGGATCAAACTGGAGAGGTCCTAGAAGCTTACCGTTTGGGCTTGAACTGGTATGTTAATGTCCTAACCCCCAGCACCTCAGAATGTGAGTTTATTTGGAAATAATATTTTGGGTGTGAGGTTGTAGATGTAGTTGATTAAGTCCAATGAGATCATACTGGATTAGGGTGGGATCTCAATCTAATATGAGTGGTGTTCTTAGAAGAGGACAGCCACATGAAAACAAGGGACACACTGAGAGAGCATTGCATGATGAGGAATTAAGAGCTTAGGGGTCCAGGACTATGGCCAAGGAGTCAGGGACTACAGGCTGACCCTCAGACATAAGGGTTTGCCTACAGCTTTCAGAGGCAGCGTTAGTTTGCTGACAGCTTAATTGTGGACTTCTAGGCTCCAGAACTGAGAGAGAATAGATGTTTTAAACCTTCCAGTTTGTGGCATTTTGTTATGGTAGCCCTAGAAAACTAATAAAGGTAGAAAAGTCCTTTGACAAAAGATTAGACATGTTATCAGAAGAGGATGGGGAGCAGGGCAGATAGTTATATATCTTAGGACAGGCTTTGCAATGTAAGACCCTTCTGATGACTTAGTTTTTCCATATTTCCAGTGCTTACTGTACTGACACATTAACATTTCATCCTTCCTGTTGAGTCCTATGAGTCACAAGTGTGATGTTATGTAAAGCCATGTCTTCCAGGCTAGGAAAGTTCTATGTGGATGGAAAGGTAAAGAGGAGCAGGACATACAGAGGCTGGAATTACTTTTTAGCTTTACTTCTATTGTCCTCCTCCCCAAATTGAAGTTTAGGCCACTGTTGGAGCCTTTGTGACCCCAAGTTATGGTTCCTTATTAGAGGCAGAAATGTATCACAATATTGTTTTTCCCACACTCATATCTAGTCCTGGCTCGCTATGCAAAGGATCTTGGTGATCAACAACAGAAGTCCTCTCATTTCCTGCTCAAGGAGCATGTAGATACTTCATAAAAACAGGTGGAAGATAAGGAAGACTTTCATTAATCTCAATTTATCAATCTACCCATTAGGACAAGCATAAAGAGAAAAAAAAAGACAAGCAATATAAACATTAGGAAACAAAACTAGAGACAACATACTCAAATAACTTATTCCTTTTAGCCAGTATAGATTGATAGGATAAATTTAATTTATAAATTATCTTTTCCCAACAACAAACTAGTATCTGTTCCTACATTGCTCCATGATTCAATGTAAGAAACTTAGCATCGTTTTTTTGCCTGTTGTATATTTGTAATTGAATGACCAATTGCTCATGAAACTGTACAAAAGAGAGAGCAGACCAAATGCAATTCACATGTGTTGAAGTTGGACGAGACCAAAGGATGAGCTGTAAAAGGGTTTTTTGGAGTGTGACCCGTGAAGCATCTGCTAGAATTATCTGGGACATTTTAGCAATGTATATTCTAAGAACCCACCTGTTTTAATCAGCTTTTTCATGGCTGTGACTAAAAGATCTGACCAGAATAATTGTAGAGGAGGAAAAGTTTATTTACAGGCTCACAGTTTCAGAGGACTCAATCCATAAACAGCAGAGTCCACTCCTCAGGGCTCAAGGTGAGGCAGGACATCTTGGCGGAAGAATGTGATGGAGGGAAGCAGCTCATATGGTGAGCAAGAAGCAAAGAGAGAGAGAGACTACAAAGAGAGAGATATAAAATATATGCCCCAAAGCCACACCCTCAATGCCCACCTCCTCCAGCCACACCCTATCAGTGGATTAATGCACTAATTGGGTTAAGATTCTCACAACCCAATCATTTCCTCTGAAACTTTCTTGCATTGTCTCACATGTGAGCTTTTGGGGGATACCTCACATCCAAACCATAGCACTGCCTATGTGTGTGTCTGTAAGGAATGGTGGTACCACACAGCTACTTAAGAAATTATTTTGAAATGCACATTTCTGTCTACCTATTAAATCTAAATAAAATCTGAGTGGCTGGTGAAACTTTCAAAAGCATCCAGGCTACCTCTCCTTCTTGGGAACCACAGATGTCTAATGTTTTCATTTTAATAACAGAAAAACAAAGTGTAGAAAGCATGTGAACTGCATGATTATGCAGCCTGGGACCAGCATAGCTAGAACCTGGATGTGGCCCCTCAACATGTGTCACACTCTCTACAGGTACCTAAATATATTCCTTTAAACACTCTTTATTAAGAAAAATGTCAAACACATACAAAAGTAAACAACCATTTAAGGAACCTCTGTGGACTCACCTGGATTCCACATGATCAGGGGTCCCCTGATCCCATCTACCTCCCTACACTAGCTCCAGTTTATTTTAAGTTAACTCCAGAACCATATAATTTAATCTCTAAGTACTTACCTGATTATATGCTTAGAACAAAGAACAAAATATTAACTTCTTTGTGCTTTAGTTATTTTTTTTTAATCTAAAATTCGGAACCTTCTAATATCAAACTTGCTAAGGCATTTCTATATTTGCGTGTGGTGTATTCCTCTCTCCCTTATCCTGGAACTAAAACATATTTGCGAAGAATACTTTAGTTTGCAACTCTACCAACTCCATAATTGTTTCATTTCAGCGTAGAAGGAAATGTGGTAATATAGACTCTGCTAGATTATGGCACTCAGGGTAGTTTAGGAACAGATGAACATAGAAATAGAAATATCATATAATGGGCCCTTGCTTTTTTTTTCACAAACCCAAACATAATTAGATAAAGCAATAAGCCAAGTAGCAGGTAATCTCTTAGGAATTTGAAAACCTTGACCTAAATTGTATTTTATTTGGAGATACTTGGGTTGACATAAAAATATGGAGAAAAGATTCTATAACAAATACTGTCAGATTGTATGTAAAATGATTAAATACTTATTTATTGTGATGTATGTAACTAGGAGGGAGGGAGGGAGGGAAAGGTAAAGAGAGAGTGGGGGAAGGGAGAAACCTGCTCATCAGCATTTTACCTCATTCAGTACAAGGAATTAATTATCATTATGGTAAATTATGCAGCATGCGAATCAAGGTAATCACAGGGCAATCATCTTTCAATTCAATTAACAAGAGGTACAATACCTTATACAACTCCAAAAGGTTTAAAATGCCTTTTGTTATTGCTGTCTAATGGTTGAAACATTCTGAAAAATTTGGCGTGAGAGGGTAGTATTCAATGCATTCCCTTGGTCTAACTAGGGATTGCAGGACTGTAATTCTAAACCTAAGGAATTCATGTCATATATATTAGAAAGAGATTAAAAAAATGGAACAAAGCATAACGATCACATTTCTATATTAGGGTCCTCTCTTCCAGATTTTAAGACAAATGACATTTTAGAGATAAACCTCTGAAATGATGTTGTACACATTGATGTTTATGACTAAAAAATAAATCCATAAGCACACAAATATGTGTGTATACACACACTTACCTCTAAAAAATACATATGTACATTATATATGTATGTATGTATGTATAGGTACATATTTTAACTTACAATAACAGGGCAAATACTGTTTGATATATTTCTTGAAGTTGTGAAACTAGAAAAATGAGTTTTATTGAAAAATATCTTTCATATTGCTTTTATTTTTTTCAATTCAGCTACATTTATTTTTATTTTTATTTATTTTTATCTTTTAAAACAAAAGAATTCATTTCAAGTCATAGTACACATATGGAACACAATTTTCCATTTTTCTGGTTGCAAACAAGATAGAGTCACACCATTCATGTCTTCATACATGTACCTGAGGTAGTGATGTCCATCTCATTCCACCATCTTTGCTACTCCCATGTCCCCTCTCTTCTCCTACCTCCCCTTTGCCCTATCCAAAGTTCCTACGCTTCTCCCATGCTCCCCATCACCACTCCTATTATGTATCAGCATCCACTATCATATTGCTTTTAGAAAGCATGCTGCTAATTCTAATTTTTTTGTTTTGTTTTGTTTTTGTTTTTCAATTTATCGTGCAATGTTGTGATTCAAAGAAGCAATTACTGAATCTGCATCTAGAAGGAGTGTACATCATCTCTGTTATAATACAGTGAACTAAGTGCCCTGGAGGGTAAATGATTTGCCTCAGGCCACAAAGATAATTATCTGAAGAGCCTCTTATTTTTGTTTTTCTAAGAAGCTGTATCAATTAAATTATCCAACAAATTGTAATCTATTAAGGTATATATAAGAATTTAAGTGGATGTGGTATGCACACCTGTAATCCCAGCTATTCAGGAAGAGAAGCTCAAGTTCCAGTCCCACCTGGGCAACTTGGTGAGATCCTATCTCAAACTAAAACAATAAAAAGGGCTGGGGATGTAACTCAGTGGCAGAGCACTCCTGGGTTTGCTAGCCAGTACCAAAATAGTAATTATAATAATAATAATAGTAATAATAAATTTTTTAAAATAAAATTATTCAATGTACTACATACTTCTTAAGCTTCAGAGGTTTGCAATATAATTTGGGAGAAAAAATACTAGTACAAATATATTTTTTAAAAATTATGTTGAGTTATGAAATATGTTTATAATGTTTTGGAACTGAGATAAAGAAAAACACATTCATCAGTGTATCTAAGGTGCCATTTGGGCTTTGTCTTAAGGGGTAAACCCACGAGTTTTTAGCTTCTAGGAATTTGTAATCTCATGTTGAGGAAATGGGATAATAGAAATAGAAATAATGGTCTATGCTAAAGAGCAGAAGTAAGTTATATAATACAACTAAAAGCAAAGTTCAATGGAAACTCAGTAGTTAATAAATGCCATTAGCAGAGAACAGGAATGGAAAGATTTTGTGAAGAAGTTTTAAACTGGTCCTTGATGGACAATAGCTATATCAAAAGCTGTGTTTGCAGAAGACATTTCAGCAGCAATCTGAGTCAAGATGAGATGCAAGGAGTGACAGGCACACTGGTTGAGACAAAAGGCAAGTCTTGTAGGCAGTGAGAGAGTCGGTTGGAGACATGGATTAGGCTGCGATGTGGAGAGCTAGGAGGCGTGTTCAGAAATTCAGACTCTCTGGCAGGCCCCAGGAACGGCTGAAAGCTCTGCAGTAGACTGACAAAATATGACCGTGTTTTGGAAAGATAACTCAGGTGAGAGTGGGATTGGACCACCAAGCAGCTGAAAGCAGAGTGGCCAGTTAGGAGGCTATTAGTAAATTTCAGAAGAGAATTGGAGCCCAAATAGGATAGTGGCTAAATTTTAAGTAAATAAATAGATGAAAGAAGGGGAAAAGAATAAATACTGGTACTGTTAATTGACTGGAAATAAAGGCTGAGGGCAGAGTGACAGATGAGTCCAACCAAAATTTCAGTTGAAGGCCAGGTGCAGTGGAACACACCTATAATCCCAGCAGCTTGGGAGGCTGAGGCAGAAAGATCGGGAGTTCAAAGCCAACCTCAGCAAAAGCAAGGTGCTAAGCAATTCGGTGAGATCCTGTCTCTAAATAAAATACAAAATAGGGCTGGGGACGTGGCAAAGTGGTTGAGTGCCCCTGAGTTCAATCCCAGGTACCACCCACCTCCCCCCAAAAATTCAGCTGAAGGGCTAGAAGATAGTGATTTTCTAACTCAGATAAGGAAAGAAAGAGGGGAAGTTTGGGCGGGGGGGAGGGGGAGGGATAGCAACGACACCAACAAAAAATGAGACAGTTAATCCAGTGACTATGAAGTGGCAGCTAGCATCTTTGGGACATACTGTAGAGGAAACTGTGAGCCAGAACTAAAGACAGAAGATAGGTAAATAAGAGGTAACCAGTTATCGGCCATGATTATGTGACAGCATTAACAAGAAGGCAGAGTTGACAGTGTCAATGACAGGAAAGATGGAATCCTTGGAAACAGGTCTTATTTGGGAAATAGTGGTAAATGATATAAGATTCATTAAGTTGGGGTTGCCCCACCAGGTAAGGCCCTTTCTGGTGGTTAGTGAGCCCAGTAGGCAAGAAGGCCTTATAGGAAGGCAGAGTTCTGGGGGTTTTGTTTTGTTTTGTTTGGTAGTGGGAATTGGACTCTGCTCCACCACTGAGCTATATCCCCAGCCCTTTGTATTTTTTATTTTGAGCTAAGGTCTTGCTAAGTTGCCCAGACTGGCTTCAAACTTATGATCCTTCTCCCTCAGCCTCCAGAGTAGCTGTGACGACAGGTGTCTCAACAGGAAAGGCAGAGTTCTGAATGGCTTTCTCCAACCTGTCCTTTGGACCTCCCTGATCATTTCCTTAACTTCCCCAGGTCCCCAACTTCATTCCTTCATGTTCTGTGTGTTCATGTTACTAGCTCCAGGCTATGACTTTGAATTCTTCCATTCTGCCTTTCAGTCACAGAATATACCCTCAAAATACCAATGTGCCTTCATTTCAACCCAAACCAGAGGCAATAATCGCCGCAGAATTTCTAAATAAGAAGAGTTTAAGATCACAGGTGTACTTGGAACAGCATGTCAGGAGACTTATTTTGAAACTTCAATTTGCAAGATTAAAATATGTTCTTATCTACATTGTATGTTATAGTAATAAAACTTTCTAAAAATACATTTCTTCACACTTTTCATACTTTGTCCCCTTATTGGGTTTCTGCTAATTTTTGATGCTATTCTTTAAGATGGTTGATGTATTTGTCAGTTTGCTGTGGTTGCCTGACCAAATCAGCTCAAACTGGGTGAGTTAAAACAAACATAGTTATTTTCTCATAGTTCTGGAGGCCAAAAGTTTGTGACGAGATAAAATTACTTTCAAGTTCATAAAGGAGATGAACAGGAATGATGACTAAGCTAAAGCCCAGACATCAGCCGACAGCTTTCTTTCTGGTGGCCCTAAAGAGAATTCCTTTCTTGACAATTCTAGCTTTTGGTGGCTGCCAGCATTCTTGGATCTGTTTTTATTTCACTTCAATATGAGCCTCCATCTTCACTTTGCTATATCCTGTATGTGTGTGTGTTGGAGGAGGGAGGATTCTCTCTCTGATTCACTCTCCTAATGTGGTATCCAGGGCTCACCAAGATAATCCAGGGTTCTCCTCAAGATCCTAACCACACTTGCAAGACACTTTTTCTAAATAGGTGAAATTTATAGGTTTAAAGAATATATTTGGGGCACATTTTTCAACCTACTATAGGTGGGATAATGAACCCTCCCAGGCACTCATGATGACATCCCCAGGTAGCTCCCCTTTCTGGTTTAGTGCATGTGGAAAAGTTGGTTTCCACAAGAATTTTGCTGTAAAGGAGCAGCTGGCCTAAACGCATTCATCCCATTCTTTGAAACACTCTGTTATTACATGATGGATTTTTATATGAAGCCTGCCACTTTTGGAACTAGTCTTGATTTTGGATTAAGTATTAGATACTTTCATAAGAACACCGCACAATGATGTGACACATAGATTTAATCAATAATATGCCATCCCTAACATCATCAATTCCCAGTGGTGACATTAAAATGAAATCAATATCGTAGGCCAGAAAATGTGCACCACAACTCGAAGTGACAGGAACTAGAAAGCTGTTGAAATGAAAAGCATGACTTTTGTGGTGAGATATTATATAGATGGTAAAAATGAAGATGAATCTTGGCATAACAGTTGTTGATAGTAATCAAATATTAGTAATTAAAAATATGGTTACTGTTTTTAATCACTTCACTAAAAGGGAAGTCATGCCATCGATCTAAACAGTGGATAGTTAACCCACTTATTTAATACTTATTTACCCTAGATCTGTCATATTTTCCATTGTTTAGTTGACACAACTTTAGAATAATATTAAGATAAGATTGCACTTGTTAGACATATTCTAAGTTATAGTTGGTTAACTGCTGAGTGGACAAGGAGAGTCCAGTAGAGAGCCAACATTTTCCGGACTGAAAAGCCCATGGGCCAATCCTAAGGCTATGAACTCTGGAATTGCAAGGTACCACACGTTTAGTGAGGGGATGGAAAAATACATCTTGGTTTCTGTACTTGGTATTTGAAGAAAATCATAATGTATGCCAGCATAAAACTTCTAAATAAAAAGCCAATAATTGCAGCTTAGTTGTTTTGAACATCTGGATGCTTGATGTACACCACAGCTAAGAGGATTAGCTGAAACTTTGTACTTTTTAATCTGATCATTTTTGAGTCAAAGTAATGATTCATATTGGAGGGCTGTGTGGGCTATTTCAAGTTTATTAAGAAGCTACATCTTTCCTCTCACCTGTGCAGTCAAGCCCGTTATTAATAAGCCCTGTTCATACACATCCACACATCCATCTCTATACTTAGAACTGATAGACCTGTGCTCTCAGCAGAGGAAGCTCTCATTTATTTTGCTGAAGATTTAAGCCATGTTTGAGGTGGAAGTACATTGTTGCAGGGTTAATACAATTTTTTAAAAAAAGATACTTGATGAAGCCAGCAAAATCAAGAAATATTTCAAACTATATACTAGTAACTCATCTAGGTTGAGTTTGGGCACTTATCCTCATAAACACTCCTGGTATTTTTATTTGTAAAACATGATTAAATGTACTTGTTTGATATACTATTATATTTTAAAAATTAGTTTTATTTTTTATTTTAATTTTTAAATGTGACTACTAGGAAAGAGAGGACAGTGCTGAGCTAGACCGTAGGCTAGGTGAATGGGTGTGTTAATGAAAGTTTCAGATCAATGGAGCAAGGTAGGACTCCAGTAACTGGAATCCTGGCCTGACAGAAGAAGCAGAGGTGGTGGAGGGGAGAAAGTGGTTGAAGTGTTAAGTCCCAGAGGTACAAGAGGAACCATCAGAAGACAATGTTTGTCCTTAAGAGGAAAGCATTGTCAAGAACCATCAGGTCCTCCAAAATGAAGTAAAGCGGGTCACTTCACATACTATTTCACAACGTTATATGTTAATCGGGCAATTTTTATTTATTTATTTATTATTTATTTTATTTATTTTGGTACTGGGGATTAAACTCAGGGTACTCGACCACTGAGCCACATCCCCAGCCCTATTTTGTGTTTTATGTAGAGACAGGGTCTCACTGAGTTGCTTAGTGTCTCACTTTTGCTGAGGCTGGCTTTGAACTCACGATCCTCCTTCCTCAGTCTCCCGAGCTGCTGGGACTACAGGCTTACACTACCGAGCCCGGCTAATTGTCAATTTGTACATGAGACAATTTTTTTTCTATAGCAACAGGAAGAGCTAAGTATTTTCAGAATATTTTGGAAGGCAGTCCTAGTTGATTTGAGGCAGAGAACTTAGCAGAACAGTGAAGAGGAAGATAATAATAATCCATGTTTTAGTCAGCTTTTTCACCAGTGTGACTTAAAGACCCAACCAGAACAATTTGTAGAAGAGGAAGAGTGTACTGAGGGGCTCAGTTTCTGGGGTCTTAGAAGGCCGGCTCCATTCCTCGGGGCTCAAGGTGAGACAGGACATCATGGCTGAGGAGTGTGGCAGAGGGAAGCAGCTCACAAGTCCACCAGAAAGCAGAGCGAGAGACTCTACTTACCAGACATAAATATATACCCCAAAGCTATACCCCCAATGCCCCACCTTCTCTAGCCACAACCAACCTGCCTCTGGTTACAGTTCAGTTAATCCAATCAGAGTTTTGATTCACACATTAAGTTAAGGCCAAAGCCTAGTTGTTTCTCCTCCAAACCTTCTTGCATTGTCTCACACGTGAGCTTCTGGGGGACACCTCACATCCAAACTATAACAAGCCACCATTGGTAGAAAGATTTCCTCCCCAGCGACTTTTACCAGATCAAGGAAAGACTGCAATCACAGCATTGGAGAAATTCTTCAAGATCCTCACTTGGGAAATGTTTGGGTACTTTATAATCTTGTTCTTTTCTAGTCATTTTCCTCCCGACCATACCTCAGAGGACAATTGCCACATGTAACTTGAAGTTTTAAACTTTATTTGCTTTTGAGTTATGTGTACACAGAATACCTCTGGGCAATGTGGTAAAACCATTTTTTTTTCAGGTTCCATAACTCACAAGACAGCTCAACCGATCTCTCTAAAATTTTCTCTTCCACCAACCACTTTAAACCATATCAAGCCTAGGAAGTTGGGGCCATGACAGCTAATTTTTCAAGGGATTTTTCTCTTCAACTAGGATTTCCTTCAAGTATAAAAATATTTAGCTCCCCCTATAGCTCTGGGGAAAAAAATAAGTCTTGTGCAATAACAGGCAACAGACATATTATATTATAAAATAATGTACATAATGGACAAAAATATTAAATTGACAAAAATTATAACATTTGTAAATGCAAAGAAAAGAGCAAGGTATTCTGGAAAGAATGCTGGCTTGAGAATCAAGAGACTGTAAGAGTTGTTCTCATTTCTGCTACTAATTAGCTGGATGGTCTTAGAAATCCTAAAATTCTTCTGGGCCTCAGCGAGAGTCTAAATTTTGAGAATAATAAAAATTATAATAAACACTATAAATATATTGGACATACATGAACAGGATTTGTGAATGATTTTTATTTTCATGTGTTTGCTATTTTTAATAAATGAGAAAAAAGCAAAACATAAAAAATAAATAATATAAAATTATGAGCCATACACCCACATGCATGCATGCATGCGTGTGCGCACACACACACACACACACACACACACATTATTGTATGGGTGAAATGATTTCTCAGTTATCCATCAGGGCTAGGGTCCCAAGTCTCAAATATAAAAAAAAGTATTATGTATCACGTGACACTGCTTGGACATCTGCCATCTAATTACCAACCAAGCTGTCTTGTCTCTCAGCTTACCAGGACATCTGGATTGTAAATGTCATGACATTTCAGTCATTCAGCATTCTTGAACTGACACACCCTACATCCTGCTTTGGTCCCTAAATTAAGAGCCTGAAATTTTAAACAAGATTCCAGAGCATATACAGAATAATAACCTCTTTTACCAAGAGCAGAAAAGAGCAATTCAATAAGTTGTAAAGGAATACTGGTGTTTGGGGTGGGTTGGCAAAGAAATGAAGAAAAATCTCCTTCCGCTCAGAAATGCGGTTGGGGGAGGGGCAGATCTGAGTGGCTCAAAACAATCTTTTCCCATCTCTAATGGAAGAGATTTGATAACAGATTCAGTACCTTCAGCGACTTCAAGTCAATGAATATTAAATAAATGATCCAGAAAATGTTGCAGGGCATGCTTCTACCGAAGCTAGCTAGAGTCATGGTTATAATTTTAATTAATTGTATCAGCACTGGGACAAGCAACTGGCACCTTATCAGAACAAGGAGGCAAAAGAATGTCCTTGGTTCTTATAGTGGCAGGAGCATGTCTGTGTGGAAAATTGCACAGGGAAATAAGGACACAAGTATGGGGATAAGCTTGGATTCTCTCATTTTTTCCGCCCTTCTTACATATTGCAATAAAAAATAATACATAGTATTATTATGTCTTACTTGTTTTTCTTCATTGTTTGTTATTGCATTAGAAAATGATTACAGTTACCGAAACAAAACAAAAAACAATCAACCAAATTTGGGCTTCATGTAATACGTGGCCAGTTCATTGTGTCAAGAGAGAGATCTGTGAATTCAGCAGTTTCCTATGATTTGAGAAGCTGCTTTCTTTCACATCTCTGTTCATGTTGAGTGATAAAGAATTGTTATAATTCTGCATAGAAA
This sequence comes from Xerus rutilus, assembly GCA_028644305.1. Lineage (NCBI taxonomy): Eukaryota > Metazoa > Chordata > Mammalia > Rodentia > Sciuridae > Xerus > Xerus rutilus. Next base: position 20,479,871 of record CM053401.1, read on the forward strand.
TGGACCAACTTCATTATCACTTATGGTAAAGGTTTGAGCTGCACATTTTCTCTTCTTAGCCTGAAGGAAAAATGATACCCCTGATAATCAAAGAACATTATTAAAACCGGTTTCCCAA
>CM053401.1:20480488-20536686 GCA_028644305.1 Xerus rutilus
TGAGTCAAAGAACCTGCTTATCAGGACACTACGTGCTAAAGTCAGAAATAGAGACCAAAGTGAAAAACAGTCACACAAAATGGAAGTAGGGTGACACATTCATTCACTTATTCTTAAATCTATAGGTGGAGCTGATGAAGGGTGAGGAAGGGAAGGATAAAGGGATTATACTCAACTAATGCCAAAATCTTGAAAATACCATGGAAAACCCACAAAAGTAGACACCTTAGAAATATGGCTACAATGATGAATAAAACAGTAGAGTGGATCATGTAGGTAATTAAGGTGGTTAAAAACAACATAGCTAGGTGCAGAGGCACACGCCTGTAATCCCAGCAGCTCAGGAGGATGAGGCAGGAAGATCGTGAGTTCAAAGCCAGCCTCAGCAACTTAGTGAGGCCTTAAGCAACTTAGCGAGACCTTGTCTCTAAACAAAATATTTTTAAAAAGGAAGGAGGCAGGGATGATGTGGCACAGTGGTTGATATCCAAAACCAAACCAAAACAAAGAAGCCATAGATAAAGAAAAAAAAATCTAATTTTAAATAAAGAAGAGGAAAATAGGTCATTTGGGTAGAAATACTGGGTAGAAATCTTTAAAGAGTTCAGGTCCATTTTCTTAGTTAAGAATCTTATTTGTGTTTAAGTGGTAGCTTTCAATTCATGATCATTTTAAAGACTAGTAAGAACACATCATCTGAAAGGAATGAATGCTAAACTGGAAAATATAATGATCAGTCCTTAACGTGATGTGTGGTTGAGAGAATGTTTTATTATTTACCATTTTGCATGATGGTCCTATGAAATCTTTTAAATAAAAAGTCAGAGAGAATGACTGACACACAAGTAAAATCACAGCTCTGAACAAAGGCCATTCTTTAAACTTGAGCTCTGTCTGTTTAACAATTTATAAGGTGTCAGCTGGAGCGCACGGGCGCTTCAGTATTGTTGTAATTCGGGAAATTTCTGGAGAAGCAAACCAGGCAGAAGAGAAACAAGTGGCTGCGGCTTGCTCTGCTCATTTGATCCACCCAGAGCAGCTGAGCTGAGAGCTCAGAAGATATCACCGTTTTCTCCACTCCGACCGCAGAAACCACATACTGCCTTCCTGGAGTAGGGAGATTTTCATTCAGTTATTTCTGAGTTGTAGATTTGTCCCAAGGGAACATCCACGCAGAACGATAGGGTAAGCACTGAAATCAGGTTGCTCATGCCCCCTGCCCTACTGAGACTCATAGTCAATCCTTTCTATAGAGATGAGATATTTGCCTCAGGCCAAATAAATTACTGACGAGATTAAAGCTAATATTTTGGTTGCTGAGGGATAATTTTTCACTTTATTAAAGAACCTGCAGTAAGTTCCTTTTAAATATTTTTCTAATTAGGGACATTTGAAAAACTTGTTTATTAAATTCTAATTAATAAATACCTCATTTAGGACATTTAGGAGTACATTTTTGGAATCAAATAGTTAAATTCTATAACTCATTTTTGGGTCACAAAATACCATTGGTGTAATAGGATACAGAGGAAAAAAGTACTCTCTGCATAAATCTTCCTTAATTATTACAATGAACCTCTTTCCATAATTCATTTTATTAAGGAAATAAGAATGCAAGACCTGATTCTCCAATGTGTTTGGATTAAGATGATTTATTTAAATCACCAGAGTGACCAACTCAGTTCATTCCCAAGTGTCCAAGGTGAACTGATTCTAATTGGTAGCTTAGATTAAGTACTTTCAATCTTTTTCAAATCATGGACTACCTAGAATATGAGAGAGATGATGGAGGGTTTTATGGTGGGAGGGGAAATGTCCAGGGACTATGGTGATCTCAGGCCCCACTCAGCCAACCTAGGTTCTAAAGGATTAATTTCTGCAACTTGGTACAGCCTATCAATGCACCAAAGGTACAAACTGGGGCCTTATCAAGAACACTATCTCACCAGGCACAGTGGTGCACACCTGTAATCCCAGAGGTTTGGGAGGCTGAGGCAGAAGGATAGTGAGTTCAAAGCCAGCCTCAGTAAAGGCAAGGCACTAAGCAACTTAGTGACATCCTGTCTCTAAATCAAATACAAAATAGGGCTGGGGATGTGGCTCAGTGGTCCTGTGTCCCTGAGTTCAATCCCCAATACCAAAAACAAAACAAAACAAAATAAAAAACCCCACTACCCCTTTTGGTAGGAAAAACAGGAGCCATCCACCAGCACAGTTCATGGTGGTCATGTCTGGCTTCTTGCCTTGGTCCATTATAAACATGTATTTGCTACCCTTGGTCTGAGGCTTTTCTACCCAGGCCAGTACCCATGGTCCCTTTTTCTTTTGTGGAAACATGATGGTACTCAACACTTTCTCTACCAATGTCCAAGCCTAAAAATTTGCTTCTGGGTCACATGATCACACCATTGTTTGGCTTGGCCCACTCAGTGCTTTTATAGCTTTGAATGAGGATTATGCTCTTGACTCTTTCCACCAGCTGCCTCTTAGAACCATGCCTGCTCTCATTGGAATCCTACCTGGACTCAGCTCCCTGATGTTTCCAAATAAATGAAAAAGGAGCAAAATGAAATTCCCAGTGCAGAGCCTATTACTGTGTCTACTGCCTGGCAGAAGCTAGAGAAGAAGTAGGTGCCAGAAATCATCATGATTTTGACTTTGCAAAGAACTGCATAGTGAGTGCGCCTCCTTTAATTCCTTCATTTGAGAGGTACATTGCTAGAAATTCAGATAAGTGAAAAGGAATTCAATCAATATCTCTATGCAGAGATTGCTACAGTCCCCACATGTCTAGTTTTTCTTCTTTCTTTCAAAAATAGAACATCCTGGGCTGGGGTTGTGGCTCAGTGGTAGAGTGCTTGCCTAGCACACATGAGGCACTGGGTTCGACCCCCAGCACCGCATTAAAAAATTGAATGAACAAAATTAAGGTATTGTGTCCATCTACAACTAAAAATATAAAGAAAAGAAAAGAAGAAATAGAACACCCTAACTGATTTTTGGTATTGGGGATCAGACCTCAGAACTTGAACATGCCAGGCCAGCACTCTACCATGGAGGAACACCCCATGCCAATCTAATTAGTTTAAAGCAAGGTAGGTGACTATCTAGCCAGTGACTATATTTTCTTACATCTTGCTTTGTTGATAGCTGGACAGGACACATATAAGTAACCTGACAAGTGCCACTTCAGGAACTTACCTCGTACATGGTGAGGTGTGTTCTTTTTTTCCCCTTCCCCTGACTAGAAAGTAGGAAAGACTTGAACCCAGAGATGAAAACCACAGGATGAAAGTGGTAGAACATCCCCTTCATCCCTAGACCACTCTAGGACTGACACACTGGAATATAGTAAGTAAGCCGATTAACAAATAGTCACTGTATTAAGCTGCTTTGCACTGGTGGTGGGGCTGAGGTTCTTTGTTTCATAGCTTGAGCTTTATAACTAAAACACTCAGCAAAATTCAGCTATATTTTTAGATGATGGCACAAGTATCAACCTTAGCAGTCCTGGTATTTTATCAGAGTGACAAACGTTTAGAAATAAGATGTGACCATCAAGGGACTATGCTGTACGCCAATGCAGGAATCATCAGTATCCCTAGCATTTGGCACACAGTAGGTGCTCAATCAAAACTCTAAATAATCAATGCCACAGTCTGGCACCTAGAGTTACAAGTACCACACCCCTTCCCTTTTCCCATTGTCTCACCTACTTTTCCTGTCAGGAGACAAACGAGGAACTTACTTCCCCAGTGTGAGATTAATTATTCCATGCCACTGCTGACTCCCGACCCTATCAGTCTATGACAGTGTGCAAAGATAAATGGTGAGGCAGCCATTTGAAAGGAAATCATTATGGCGCCTCTGTGCTCCGTGTTATCACATTCATATCAGCATGGGAGATAACTTTGAAACTGCTTGTACTGCGAGAACTAGTGTTCTGGCTGGGGACTGCAAAGATGAAAAAGTCTCCTCTTGCCTTCAAAGCCATTTTGTCACAGTGTGCCTTTCAAAGGCACCCACTGCCTGTGTTAAGGACTGCCCTGTAAGTGGTGGGTGCCAACAACCTTCTCCTCAGGAGAGAAAGTAATGGGAAGGAAAGGGAGGAGATTTGGAAAGGTGCCAGCAGAGCTGGCCTTGTCAACCGGGATTTCCAGCCTGATCCATGCTGAAAGTGTTGGAGCCACTATTCCTTGTTCACCACACAGATTCTCCCTAGGTTGGAAGAAGGACTCAGGAACTCTTGGGACCACCAACTAATGAGTCTACATTTCCAACATGCAAAGGTTCCACTTTGCTTGAAAAGCTAGTTCATCCCATGGAGTCATTTTTTACTTTTAATTTTCTAAGAAATACCTACTCAGTTACCACACTGCAGGAATATTCTAACTCTAAAGCACAGGTTGGGTCGTATAGGGCTTCAAAGGGACATTCCCACCTGGCTTCAGGGAGAAGGTGCCTCTCAGCTGAGCACAGCAGTTTGAGAGGAAATAGTCTACTTTTCCTGCAAAGGGAAGTCTTGCACAGTTCCAGTGTCTGATTTTCACACATGTGAAATGAATTGTGTCCCCCGTTGTAGGCTCTGGAATGTGACAGAAGGATCCTAGCCTCAGATAGGGAGGTGATCAGAGTTGCTTATAACCTGACATTTCCTTTAAGTTCTAGCAGTTTTCCTCCAGGACTAGAAAAAAACAGCACAATATTTGCACAATGGGGGTTCTTTTTTTTAAGAGCAACAAGAAAATAGGGGTCATCCACAGCGGACGAAGTAAAGCAAAAGGAAAGAGAAATAAGACATTGGCCAATGCAATTTTTTAGTTTCAAAGGTTAGGCTGGCCAATGTTTTCCTTACATCTAATCGCCGATAGGCATACATGGGGCTGTGACCTGAAACAAACAAGCCATTTGGGCTGTGCTCCTCCACATGTATATCATTCTGGGCCTGACAAGCAAGCTCTCCTGCCACCCTGAGGCTACGGTCACTGTCCCTTGCTCTTTGCTGAAAAGTTGAAGCGACCCCCAAGTTATAACATGCCACTGCATAGAGCTAGGAAGGAGATCATGTCTGTCTTAAAAAGTAACATTTTCTGGAACCATGGTTTGATTAATCAGCATGATTTTCTATGTATCAAATATTCACATTTCCTATAGAACTAGCTACTCATACACTGTTGGTCTAGTCAAACTGCAGTTGGCCAGAAGCCAACCAATTGAAGATTCAAATAAGTAGATTTTGCAATTGTTACTCAGCTCTCAGTAAAAAGTGTCAAATGCAAAAAACAAAACAAAACACAAAATGATGATCAGAAATATATTTTCAGCAGCAAATGTCTAGGAATGCTATAATAGCAATATGAAGTTTTCTGAGTCATTAGTTCTATGTGTGTACATGGCCAAATAATAATATCAATGGTAAATATAACACCAGCAGCGCTTATTGAATCATTGACAATTTGCCAGACAACCATGCTAGGCACTTGGAGTAAATTATTTTTTGTTTTCCCAACAGTGTGAAAGGAAATACAGGGTAGCTTTGCCAAAGCTGTGTGCCTTCTGCTTGATGTTAGGATTACAAATGGGTCTGCTTGGCCTAAAGGCACTCTCTCCCCCTTCGTCAATTATCTCACACTTGATTATTTGAGAGTCACAGCTGCTGTACTATGTAAAACTCCAGTGAACACAACTATTTAGTTTATTTTATTCAAATGTCTGGGGTATTTTTCAACAAGGGATTAAACACTAGGAATTTATGCCTCTGGATGTTCAACACATTTTGTAACAATCTTGCTTTCCTTATCTACAAATTGAGAAGATAATAGTATGAAATATGGAAAGCTCTCAGCTTCCTGCATGGTGCCTGGTAAGCAGTCTGCTTGGTGTAGTAAGCCATAATACCCAGTAAATGATGCAGGTTCAGCAATGGTGAAACTCTTCAGTAATATGAGCAACTGTCTTTTATAAGCCAACTAAAATAGCAACTCTATGTGCTTCAGATTCAACAAGTTAGTCCTTTTGATGGACTCACAATGCTGTGGTCAGTGCACAGAGACTTGTGTATTGAGCATTTAATTTTTTTCTGCTAGTCAAATTGTAATTGTAGCAGAATGAAGTCAGGTGGAAGAAGTTTCACAAATATCCTGAGCCAGACAGACCCTGTCAGTTTTATGATAGAGAAGCTCTGCTAATACTGAGGGAGTTACCACCTACCAGCAGAAACTGAGTCAAAGAGAAACATTTTAAAGCAAATCCTTGTGAGAGTTGAGTGTCTAAGTCTCAAAGTCACATGACTGATTTTTCATTAAAATTTTCTTTTAAAAATAAACAAATTAGAAAACAAGGAAGATGAAAATTTAGCCTAAGTCTCTGGTTTCTGAGCTACAATCGCAAAATAAAAATAAAAAGAGAGAGGTACTGGCAAAATTACTGCAGGAATCTTTTCCTTGAAAAAGATAGTAGGAATTTGCTCCAAAATGTGTCTGAAATCCACTTCTGGAAGCTCCCTGGGACTCAGGTTTGTCACCGTGGGAAACATCTGACAACTTCTTTAAGTGCCTACAGGTAGAGATGTGAATCCGTTTAGCTTCCTTCCTTGGAACAATTCTCCTCTGGCTCTACCATGTGCAGAAAGTGCACCCAGATGTTAGCAAACAACTGCACTGTCATTCTTCTCCTTCCAGAATCTCTTTCAAAAAACACTGTAGAGTTATGACTTTCTAAATATGCTGTGAACAAGATGTAGTACCAAAACCCTGGTGTTGTTTATTCATAAGGTATGCCAGATCATTAGCGAGAACAGGAGGCTGCTGACACTGTGTATTTCAACATTCCTCAGAGACATCATAAAACATGCCCAGGATATGTCACTTTTCCTCTAACCTCTTTGAATGGAACAAGGAAGCCAATAGGGGTATCAGTGTATAGGGTTATTGCTGAACACCACCTAGCTCAGCACAAACTCCACTTTAGTGACTCTGCCCATGTCCCCTCCTAGCTAGAGGAGAGTAAGGATCCAGGTCTCCATACTTCCAATCCTGTAGACCTTCTGTAAAGACATACTGCTATCCAACAACCGATAGGAGATAGAGCAAAGGCAGGACAAGACACAGGTGTGTGCTTAGCTGAACGAGGCAAGGAATACTGATCATAGGTTTCTTCAAGAAACTCCTGACTCAGGGTGTTCAAAATCTCACTTCTACTATTCTGAAACAAAGAGAGTGCCCAAGATTCATTGTTTCTGAAAGAAGCCCATTGGTCACTTGTGCCTTTTCTCGTTTTGCAAAAACCAATTAGTTTTGCTAAGAAACAACCTTGCGCAGATTTAAAAATAAAGATGATGTTCCTCTTTGATCTGCCAAATAGTTCTGCAGATTCTGCACCTGTCATTTGCCAGTTGATTCTTGAGGATTTGAGAATGAGTACAAGTAATCAGGCTTCCCTGCTCCGTATCAAGCTCGCTATCCTCTTCACTCTTCTATGCATGCATCATAAATTAATTTTACCTCTTTGCTTCCTGATTTGCTCACCCCCAAACTGTGCTTAAATTCCTCTTTCCCCATTAAATCTTTTTAGACCTTTCCAGTCTTTACTGTATCCTCAAATTCAGTACTGAATTTAAGCATGTGTGATATGAGGCCACAAGATTTGTACATGTGTGAGATTCTATTACTAGATTCTAAGTTTCTCCAATTGACTTTTAAGTCCCTCAAGGACACTGCTAGGGCAATGTTTTGCAGCTACCACGAAGCTTAACTCAAGTATCTGTTCCATATAGCTGACCTCTATCATACAGTCAGAGCTTGAAAATAAATATTAGTTGTTTCCTCTGTTTTTCAGAGTATTAATAGAAGTCACAGCTTAGACATTTTACATGTTTCCCACAGCACAGAGTATACTGGGATTTATATATTTCAGAGTTAATGAGTATCATAGGATGGCTCATCTATATGGTCCTCTTCCTCCTCTTATGACAACCAAAAATGTTTCTAGATGATGCCATATGCCCCCTTGGGGGAAGGGAAAGAAATCATCCCTGATTGAAAAGCACTGGATATATTACACTCACAGCTATAATAGAGATACTGTTAGAAAGTGTGTGTTTTAACTTTTCCTGGTGTTTGTGGCTTAGAGACAGGATACCATTGAAAGTGTAGTGGGCAAACTGTGGTTTCAGCTCATTCTAACCCATAGCACTGATCAAGGCCATCTTTTATTTTATTTTATTTTATTTTTGTACCAGAGATTGAACCCAGGGGAGCTTAACCACTGAGCCACATCCCTATCCTTTTTTTATATATTTTTTAAAATTTTGAGGCATGGTCTCGCCAAGTTGCTTAGAGCCTTGCCAATTTGCTGAGGCAGGCTTTGAACTTGAAATCCTCTTGCCTTAGCCTCCAGAGCTACTGGGATTATAGGCATGCAACATCACATCTGGCTAAGGACATCTTTTTGGCAGACATTATTGGGTAACTTATCTCTGAAGATGGAGTAAGGGCAGGTGACAGGCACAGCCTGTGTATGCCTGAGTAAACTTGGTAATGTTTGCAAAGGGGTGCATGAAAAACATTTCTTCCTTTGAACACTTGAATACAGCAGTAATCTAACAAAGAAAAATGTTTGCCCTTTTACTGAGCCTGGAAAACTTAGCTTTTGGGGTAAATCTCATAGGAATTTTAATGTGGAGCCAAAAGTAAAGAAAAGCAAGTTAGTCTATTAAAAGTCCATTTAGAAGGCATGGCCTGGGTTTCCACTGAATTTCTGAACTAGGACCCAACATGAAGGTACTCTGCTTATCTGTCAGATCCACTGATTTCTGTGTGCAAGTGAAGAAGCTCCTGAGAGGGAAAAAGAGAGCTTGGCTCTCTATCTCACAGGTTCACCAATGCCAGTGAGGAGATGAAAACAAGAAAACACTTCCTGAAAAGGTAACAATTAATTCTAAAGATGGCAATTTATCACACAGCTGCAAAGGGACACGGGAGACCCCGGGGTGTACTTTTAGGTGGCGATTCATTTCTAGGTCTGAAATTTCATTTGTCTCCTTTAAACACACATGCACAAAGAGTGAGAATAGAGACTTGGCAAGGGAGAAAACAATGGGAAGGAAGAATGAAAACCCTGCTCAGGTTATTAATGCGGTGGACTCGAATTTCAGGAATCTTAACATTCTGCTTTTGGCATGAGCAATTGATCATCTAAGATGCTCCACTGTACCTGACAATTAGGGAAAATATTAGATGAAGGGGGTGTTGGACATGTGTTCTGAGGTTAAGCAAATGGACCATGGGCAAGTCCCAGAGAGGAGTAGGATACATAAAGAGGGAGAAGTTTACTTTGTGTGTATTGTTCCCCCATTTCTACTGAACCCCCATTTTGGTCTCCTCTGTCCTCATTTCCATCTTTCTTCAATCAGGCTCTCAGAGCTTCCAATTATGGAAATGAAGATCCATATCTACCTATAAAGGTAGGATATTTTCAACTAATACCTCAAGGCTGGTATATTGATAGATTTCTCTCTGATGGGTGCTCTTATGTTTCCCAGGTCTCCCAGACTCCTGCTGTTCCTCCTAGAATACAGTGATGCAGAGTTGGGTAGTATAGATATAAATACACACAAATCACTCTGAATAAAACCCATTTGACACCATGATCAGCAGATACAAGCATGTATATACCATAATTTCAAAACTTTAAGAGAAAAGAACTGCATGAATTGATGATCTATTATATTCTAGCTATTTTGTTACATTTAATGTGTGCATAGATACATCCATCCATCCATCCTTATATATATTCATACATTGTTCTTTTATTCAACAAATGTGTTGTATGCCTACTATGTGGCAGGCACTAATCTAAGCATCTATTTAAATAAAGCCAAAAATCTATCAGGAGAGCGAGATGTAAAAAGTCAATTACAACACAGTAGAATTAATAGTAGGCTAACAATAAGCTTCATTTGCCATAGGAACACATGGGAAGGGTAACCGAACTCCCAGTAAGACAGCCCAGCTCAGGTAAAACCATAGCTAAGCATTTTAGGCAGAGTGTAAGCTAGACAGAAGATGAAGAATGGGAGACTGGAGTGCAGAGAGGACTCTCAGAAGAGGCGCCAGCATGTTTATGTATTTGTACCAGCATAAATGGACAACAATCATTCTTTAAGATAAAGGCAAGTCAGCATGGCTGCAGCATAACATGGGAGGGGTGGGAATATGAGTTAATTCGTGGTTCTAAGGAGATTAGACTTCATCCTAAAGTCAGTGGGATTCTTTGGAACTTTTAAGCTATGGATGGATTAATCAGGTATGAACTGCAAAAAATTATTCTGACTGCTTTGTGAAAACTATGGAAGAAAGATAATTTGGAATCCAGGGGATCATGTATGAAACTACTAAAGCAAACAAGCCCATGATAGTGATGATGGGGAGGAGGGGTAGATTTGGGAGCAATTAAATCAGAAAAAAGAGATATCCAGGGGCTGGGGTTGTGGCTCAGTGGTAGAGCACTAGTGCTGATGAGGCACTGGGTTTAATCCTCAGCACCACATAAAAATAAAAATAAAGTATTGTGTCTGCCTATAACTAAGAGATATACATATATATAAAAGAGATATCCAGAAGACTCTTGCTAACTCGCCCCTGGAAGGTGCAAATCAATACCCACTTCACAGATGAGGCTGGGCAAGGCTAAGTAACAATGCTGAAGGTCAGGCAAGAACAAACGAGCAGAGATGTCACAAAACCTGTGTTGCATGGTTCCAAAGGCCATTTGATTCTTTTTAACTGGATCATTTTTTCTCCTCCCTCTATGGAGTTCCTTAATGTGCTAACTCCTAGGGGTCCAGTGTGAGTGGAATCTGCTTCCTGGCAGCCGGCTGCTGTGAGTGGGGCTAGACACTCAGAGATTTCATGCTCCCACACCTGCCTCTTGCTCTAATCCAAGCAGTACTTCTAGGATTGCTCTTTTAAAATCTAATAATTCCCACAGTCAAGAAAAGAATAGAGATATTGAGTTTGTAATTTTCCCTCCCTTGATTTCATCCAATTACCTAAGTAATCCTTTGCTCTGCTTGCGGCTAGCCACTTTCACGTGTGTATCTGTAGCCTGTAATGTCATTTGCTCTGGGTTGTCACTTGGCCAAGGTCTACATATTTAGCTCCCTTAATCTGTCTTCCATCCCTTCAATTCCCCTAATCATTCTTGTTGCTTCTGTCTGGACTACCTCCAATGTGTCTACATCTTGAAAAGATTCTATGAAAGCCAAGATATGTGCTTTTATTAATAATTCTACTTGTATATGATGTATTTTCACCATTTTCAAGCCTTTTTTATTACTTGGGAATTTTCACATGAAAAAAAAAAAACATATCTCTTGAGAAGCCTGTCTGCACCAACTGTTCATTTCTCTAAGGAGGCTCACACACCACCCACCTTTTCTATCCCAAAGCACAATAATGTAGAAGAACTATCAAACATGATTAACATACTACCAGGCAGTAATGTTCTGTTTCTCAAATCAGTTGGGTAGTATGATTTTGTTGTTGTTGTTGTTGTTATTCATTTAGGGTTGCAGGAGGATGTAAGAAGAATAAAAATAAAATTTACTAGCAACATGTTTCTAAATAAAATGCATTCATGACATTCTTATAGGGCTTATTTGCAGCTCTTTAAAAATAATTGACTATCTAATTAGAGAGATAGATCACATCAGCATAGAACACATATAGAGATAAATACTGCTTTTTATAACCTCCACTGTCATAGGTATGTAAGCATACAGAGCAACATTTACTCAATATCTTAACCCTTAGGTTTTCTCCATGTAAATTTTCTAATACAAAGTCTCAAACATGCTTCCTATATTTTCACCAGTTATTTATTTTAACATTGTTATGGTTTGGAAATGAGATGACTCCCCCAAAGCTCACGTGTAAGACAAGGTAGGATTGTTCATAGGTGATGTATTTAGATTATTAGAACTCTAACTTAATAAGTAGATTAATCCATTTGATGGATTAATAATTTGAATGTGTTGATGAGTGGTACCTATAGGCAGGTAGGGTGTGGCTGAAGGAAGCTGGTGACTAGAGACATGCCTATGGGGTTTACATGTTGTCTCTTGCAAGTGGAGCTTTCTCAGCTTCCTGTCACGTCCTGAGTTTCTTTTTTCCACCACACCCTTCCACCATGATGCTCACCTTATCTCGGGCCCAGGGAAATGGAGTCAGCCAACCAGACTGAACCTCTGAAACTGTGATCTAAAATAAACTATTCCTCTAAGTTGTTCTTGCTGTGTCTTTTGGTCACAACAAAGAAAAGCTGATGAACACAAGCATTATTGAAAAGCTGCCTGTTTTTACCACTTATTTATATCAACATTATACAATAATTATATAATGATAAGATTATTTCATGGCACACACACACAAAGTGAACACTGTTTTTCTATTTTCAGTATGATGGTCAAAATGCTGATAGCATGCTGCTGATAAGTGCAATGGATTTAATTTTCTTTAGTTTTAGGCAACTTATTTATGGCCTAGTCACATCTGCTTGAAATATCTCTTTGGTAAAGGAAAGAGACCAGGAACTGATTTGAGGATTCATTATGGACCTGTACAGCAATAGAGATGGGTTCTCCAGAGGTTCTGGTATTAAACTGTAAGCCCAAGTATTGATTGGTTTGAAATATGGAAAGGTCCTTAAGCTCCCTGATACAGTCTACCTTGTCTGAAAAACATGAAGAGACATAATATAAAGTGTGCGTAGATATTCATTACAAATAAACTACCTGTAGAGGTACTGAGACAGAGCACTAGCAGAGTTGAGCCTGCCAGAGTAAGATAGGGTGCCAGAAAAGGTGGGCAACTCCACAATGAGGCAGAATTTAGACTGAGCCTTGAGGGACTGTTACCTTCTCAGTCAGACAGAATAGGTACCAGAAGAATTACAACAATAATAATAGCATTTATTGAGTCCTTACTATGTACCAGGCACATTTTTAAGCACTTGAAATATATAAACTCATTTCCTTCTTAAAAAAACACTATGGAATATATTAATAGCTTTAATGTATACATGAATAATTATGCTATTGAACATTATATACACACACACACACACATATATATATATATATATATACCAAAGTAGAATGAGCACCATATCTAAATTATAGAAGGGTATGATTGGAATGTTGGGTGCCTGTAAGAAACATCAGTAGAAGAAGGAGGAAAGGAAAAATATGGTGGGAATCTGAAGATCCTTATGTAGTTGATTCTTTTTGGAGGTTGGAATCACAGGTAGAACTTATTTCACTGTGGTTTTCTGTACTTCGGAAGTGCAATCAGTGATAGTATAAAATTCAGGAAATTTGGGTGTAAAACAAAGACTGTCCTCACATGGGGACTGCAGGTGGCTGATGAAAGAAGTAGGAATCTTGTTCTTAGAAAGTTGCTTTTCCTTGGTTTCATTCCGCTTTCTAATTTGCAAAGCCCTGGATATATTTATAGGCTGAAGGGATGACAGTAACCATACCAACAAAAAATGAGGACATTAAGTGATGTCTAAAAGTTTGAGAAGAGCCTAAGGTGGAAGGAGGGTGAGCATAAGATTTCAAACCAAGAGATGAAAGGATTCAAGTGAGGACTGACTTGGATGAACAGAAAGGAAGAGGAATTTGAAAAACTCGTGATCCATGAACATTTTCTTCTGAATGTAAGTAACATTTGAAACCCAGTGATACAGGTGTGGAAAGGGGGACTGAGTTTTGGGTGGTTGAAATAGGTGCTGATTAGGAGTGGGATGGGAGATGGGGCTGATCAAGAATGAGAAAGGCTTCTAAGACCAGGTTGAAGGCAACCTAATGGTTGAACAAGAGGAAGAAACTATGGGAAATGATCTAGAATGAACTCAACAGAAGAAAAACAGATTTGAAGGTATTGGTGAGAGGCAATTATTAGCCTAATGGAAAACTTTTTAACATAAGAAGGCACCTGGGTTTTAGTATAAGAATTGCAAGTTATGGTCAACAAGTGAGTGCTAGGGCTTATGGTTTCATAGATGTACTAGTTCAGGGCAACGACAAAACACAGGGAGGCTCTCAGGCTGGGAGGTTGCATAGAGGGGGTCTGGGTGCTTTCCCAGTTCAAGCCACTATCATCTGTCACCTGCATGGAAGCAATGGTCACATAATAGGGTTCTGTGTCCCATCTATTGTTCTTTTACAACCATCTCTCAACTTGGCAGCAAGAATGATCTTTAAAAAGCACAATAGTATCACGACACTCTAGTTCTTAGTCCTTTCCAATAGTTTGCCATTGCAATTTAATAAAATCCAATGGGACCCTTGAGATGCAGCTCCTGTGCATGCATCCCAGACTTCCTCCTGCTCCAACCACATTCACCTGCCTTCAAACACTCAGATACTCTCCAGCCTAAGGCCCCTACACTAATGATGCCCTCTACTGTCAGTGTTCTTCACCAAGAATTGACAGACTTGCTGTTTGGCCATTGGAGTCTCAGTTTAAATCATTCCACCTTAGAGATACTGTCCCCAAAGTAGTTACCCACCCAGAACTTACCCTGTAAAACATTGCCCTGATTTATTTTCTTGATAGCACTTGTTCATGCATATTACATTCTTTTGTTCATCCCTCAGAATGGATGGTTCCATAAGAAACAGAATCATAATTAATGAGTTTATTGTGCTTTTATTGCAGTCTCAGAGTCTAGAAGCATGCTTAGTCCATGGCAGAAACTATACCACCCTTCCCATCAATATTTGTTGGATAAATGAATGGATTACTAGGGATGTTTAAAGGATGGCCCACTCTTTGGGATTCTGAGCCAAACCCTACAAAGGTTTAATGGTCTAAGAGACTATGATTCACTATAAGAAGGACTAGGGAACACCAATGAGTTATATCCATATCAGTTAGTTTTATTAATGAGTCACAGTAACTTAAAACTAAGAAAGAGCACTACAGTAGTTCTGGTACTCTAAACTTGGTGTTGAGTCATAATAGGTATTCTAGAAGGTCCATGGAACATTATTGCAGAAGCTGTCTCATAGAGAGACACTTATAATTTAACATGTATGCAGTTTACACCCTCAACATTAATTGCAGAGCTTTCTTTTTCTGATTTGAAAGGAGGTTCAGAGGTAAAATTGGATAGCAGTTAAATAAAAACCTCGCCTTTCTACCCAGTATCTCTCTATTTTTTCTTCCTGAGGTTCTCTGGCTGATGTTACTGCAAATGTAGTTTGAAATGAAGAAGATAGTGAAATTTTAGACTGAGAAGGAAATTTGAAAGACTTAACATATTGCTGGGGAGCCATGTTAATCATTTTAAGCTGGGTGGACCACCTTGCTGTTCTTTTAGGGATGGTGGTAGATAAGGACTCTAACAGAAAGGCAGAGAGAAAATGTCCTTTTGGATTCAGCATGTCCTTTTGAGGACCAAGACCTTCTAAGGAAGAGACCAGAAACATATTTTTTTAAAGATTTTTTTTTTAGTTGTAGATGAACACAATGTCTTTTATTGCTTTGCATGTGGTGCTGAGGATCGAACCCAGGGCCTCACGCATGCAAGGCAAACGCTCTACCCGCTGAGCTACAATCCCAGCCCCCAGAAACATATTTTACCAGTTCAAATACTTCATCAAAGCAGCAGTTCCATGACCAAGAGAAGACTCCACTGACATCTACCAACTAACTGGTGGTTCCCACCCAAGGGAAATAAGCCATCTCCCACACCAAGAAGAATTTGTAAAGTAAGCCTTGTATCCAAAATTATATAAAAATAGCATATAAATGCAACATGAAAATGAATGCTCCCTGCCATTAAAAAAGGAAGGAACCATCTGGGTAAAGAACTGAAATAAGCTAAGTTTGGAGGCAAAGACTGTGAATACTACTATTCATCCAGGTTTGGATGGAGAGACCCATTATTATTACTAATAATCATAACAATGATAATAAATGAATTTAATCCTAAAGCAAGAGGCATAATTGGCAGCGTAGGCATGAAAAATCTTATAATCACCCAAGCCTCAGCTGTGCCCAGGCAGTGGGAGTGGGAAGAACTAGAGAACAGAACTACAATTAAAAAGAAATTGACATCTATGAATTGAATTGGGCACATTATCTCCAGCTTCTGGTTCAGAGTTTTTATTACAAAATTAAATAGAGAGGATAATTAGACTTCAGGAAAATTTCCACTGAACTCTACAGTTTCCACCAGGCAAGAATAAAGACCAAAGTGAGGAATAAGAAAATAGGAAGAAGAATTGAAAGTTCTCAAATAACTCTTCTGGTCACCAGTATTCTACTGAGGAAATTAGCACATAAAACCCAGGATGGCTGTAAAGTTTGGAAACCCAGGCAAAGGATCCATACTAAATAGTTTCCAGATATTACAATACATAACAGATTCCACGACATTATTGACAGGACATCCATGGCAATTTCACAATTGTTCATTGCATGGAGACCCTCAAAGGCAAAGGGACACAGTTCAAAGTGTTGTGCAAAGTTGCAATGAGTGTGATATATTAACACACTGTTATCCATCCTTGCACATGTGTCTGTCAGCCATTGCCTTAGATGATGTGTGCTTCTGATTTTCACTGAGGAAACCTACATCTTTGGCCTGCCGCAAAGGCAGTGCCCATGAGAGTTCAGATCCGGAGAGCATGCAGCGCTTTCCACTTGCTTGTCATCCAGTCCAGCTTTAGAAACTTGTATCCAAGGATTCTCAGACTCCTTTATTATAATAATGCGATGATCACTCTTTGATTGCCTTTTCTTAGCCTTTTAAATGTGGGCACTAACTAGTCACTTCACATGACCAAATCTGATGTACTTCCTGACTTGAGAGCCATGGTATAGATCAAAGACAGAGGAGCTTGCTACAGCATGTCCCTGCCTTAGCAGAGGTTGTTGCCTGTGGTTGGAACATCTTCCTTGCCCTCTTTACACAGAACAGTTCCTACACTGCTTTCTCAAGAAATTCTTCCCAGATTAGAATAGCTCAGGTTGTTTCTGTTTTCCTAGACACCTGTCTTTCTTTGTCACTCTTGTCGTGGTACATATTAAGTGATTATTAGTTTGTTCATGTCTCCCCCAACCCTACATGAGCTCCATGAAGATAGGTACTCGTCTTACCTCTCTAACTCCATCCAGATACTTTCATATAGCAGGCAGCCATTATAAGTTATTGACCAAATTATTTTCACCTCTCAATTCCCTACCACTGTTTTGAATTCACATTAGGTATTAAATAAAATATGTCCAAGAGTCCTTTTCCAAATGCTGCCTCTGCCTTCTAAGCAAACCCAAAACATAAATTTGCCAGACTCCCTAAAGTTAAGGAAAAATTCATCTACCCACCACCTGGGTCTCTCTGTCCTCAGGGAGTTTGGGGAAAGGCTGAGAGATCCAGCTGAGGCTTGTTCAATTGTCAGATCATTCCGTCGGCCTCATTTACAGGGCTCTTTAGGACACAACATGATTTAACAGTGCCAGACATGACAAAGCCATCTCTGATATTTTCTAACACAATCTCTTTTCATTGTATATTGCAAGGGAAAATGTCTCTTGAATTTAAAAAGGAGGCTGAGGTGGGAAAATGTTTACAACAGAGGAAAACTCTTATAAAAATACCTACTCAGGTTAGAAGGAAAACGAAAGAATGTAAGTTACTGAAAATGGGGAAGAGAGAGAGGTATAAGCACACCTCAATTTCCTTTTCATCAATATATGATAGGCTCTGTTTCCTGTGATTTCTATTTCCCTATAATTACCACCATGCATCTTGCTGAATACAATTTAACAAGAACAAATTGTCTAAATATTCACCTTAAATCCTAAATACCCCCCATTAAAAAATATTAATCTCCCATAGCTAAGTCAAAAAGAACATGTTATAGGTGTTTTCTGTATGGCTGCATATGCTTTTATTGTGGCTTTTGCTATTTATTCTCTCTCTTCTTCAAATATTTTGCTTTACTGCAGAACCTCCAGCATTCTGTTTTCTGGTTAGAAAGGTTGTTAGCAAGATTCCTTAAAGAAACAGTTCTTACCATCTCTGCCTAAATTCCCCCATACCTTCCCATTCACCCTTTTCTCACCCTAGTCTCCACTCAACTCTCCTCCGATGTATATAATCTGTAGCTTATATGTAATGTAATTACCCTATCACATCCTATTTCCAGCATGTATCTTAATTAACATGCAACACTAATTCATTGGTTTATGGGGGTGGGGCATGGTAAGAACCCCTTTCCTGTTTCTGACAATGTGTTATTCCTCTTCAGAAATAACACATTTCTTTTTCTATAGCACCTATCAACTAGCACATGCAAAGAAAAGTTAATAAACAAATGACAGTAGCAAAGCTAAGAGCCAAATGAACAGTCTATTATCAAACATTGTATGATGGAAAATGCCAAGTGGAAACACATCGATTGACATTTTATACCACAGAAGTTCCAAAGTGACAGTTCTAAAATACAAGCATCTGGTATGAAGCAAGAGTAAACTTCTGTTCATTTGTAGATGCAAAATGCTTAAAGTGCTTATTTAATTTGTGTTCTTTCTGGGTTGGCTAAGGAACAAGCATTATGGTGAAAGTAGAAAAAGAAAACGAGCCTCCTTGTGGAATATCAAAAAAAGTTGGAATTTTTATTTTAGTTTATAGATGTTGATGGTGGTACAATAATTTCTTATTGGAATTTTGCTGTGATAGCAAGTTAATGTGTGTATGTGTGTGTGTGTGTGTGTGTGTGTGTGTGTGTATGACTTAAGCATCTATTATGTTGAGTTGTTAAATGCAAACCTTGTTTTTTCTATAATTATTTCATTTTGTGTGTGTATGGGTGCATGTATATGCATGTGGCGGATGTGCTTAGTAATAACTTAGCTAAAACAATGATACAAAAATTATTATGCCAACACAGGTCAAGCTATTATGGTTTAGATATGAGGTGTCCCCCCAAAAGCTCATGTGTGAGACAATGCAAGAAAGTTCAGAGGTGAAATGACTGTGTTAAGAGAATCTTAACCTAATCAGTGCATTAATCCATTTATATGGATCAACTGGGTGGTAACTGGAGGAAGGTAGGGTGTAGCTAAAGGAGGCAGGTCATTGGGGCATAACTTTGGCATATATATTTTTTCCCTGGTGAGCATAGCAGGCTCTCTGCTTCTTTGTTGTCATATTGTGAGTTGCTTTCCTCCTTCCACCATGATGAGAACATGGGCTTTCACCTTAGGCCCAGAAGAGTGGAATCGGCCGTCTATGCACTGAGACCTCTGAAACTGTGAGCCAAATAAAATCTGCCTCCTCCAATTGTTTTGTCAGGTCTTTTGGTCACAGTTATAAAAAGGCTGACTAAAACAACAGCTAATGGGTAAATAACTATAACTGTACAAGAGATTTGAGGGCAGGAGTATGTTGTCTTAGAGACCTGGGTTATAAATATTAATTTGAGGTCCAAATTGCTCAGGAGTTGAGATTTCAGAGACATAAGAAAAAAGAAGGGGCATTTTAGGAAACAGACACTGAGCTGTTTTGTCAACAACGGCAATGTTGGATGCCTGAGGACACTGGACAAATACTTTCAATTTTATCAGTGAATATTTGCAACCTATA
Organism: Xerus rutilus; assembly: GCA_028644305.1. NCBI lineage: Eukaryota > Metazoa > Chordata > Mammalia > Rodentia > Sciuridae > Xerus > Xerus rutilus. The sequence goes on from CM053401.1 coordinate 20,500,148, forward strand.
TGTCCCTCCTAGACAAACTATCAATCAAGGGTGAGGATGGAACAAGACATTCTTCAGAAGGATAGGGTCCCAATGGTTTTACTTTCATCTACCATTTCTCAGGAGGCTACAGGATGATGTCCATCTTCAAAATGAAGGAGTAAACAAAGAGAAATAAAACTCAAGATTCAACACAAAATTGGGGCCCAGGGATCTCCAGCATGAAAAGTAAGAGAGAAAAAGAAAACAACTGTAGGGGAGAGGGCACTCAGCCTGAAGTGGGGCAAAAGACATCAGGAAAGAAATATCCAAAAACAAAAGTGGATGTGATAGACTACCCAGGTGTTCATGATGAGAGGAGTTTTATAGCTTGTTAGCTGTAACACTGATAGGTGGTTAAAAAAATAAGCTAATGAGATAATGAGGGTATATATTACAAAGAGTTGCAGAAGAAAGACAATACAATCACAACTGTGGAATGTTATGTCTAGGAGGCATTTATTCTATTTTTTTTTACTACTGCATCCTCAGTTCCTAGAATAGTACCTGGCTCATTCTGTGTTGCACCCAGTGAATATTGGTACAATAAATCAGTTCATGTACGATCTTCCATTGTCCTCAAAAAACAATATTACAAAGCCATAATAATGTAAACTCTAAACACTGGTTCAATCACAATGTGATAGAGTTTTATTAGGGAATCAGAAGCGAGAAAGTGTGTGTGCACTGGGGGCAGGGGGAGATGAGAAATCGCCGTACTTTTCTCCCAGAGTCAGATAAAGTTAAGAAATAAAAATACAAGCATTTATTAAAATATAGAGGGAAATGGCTGTAAAAGCATCTAACAGAGTTGCAAGTGTGGATGGGGGTTTATAGGCATGATGAAGAAGAGACTTCTGTTATGCTGTGTTTGCTTGGCTTCTTTAGGCCTTATGCTGTTGTGTGAAGTTGGAGTTTGAGAAAGAGACTCTGAGATCCAGTTTTGTGGTTGTGAAATTTTGGGGGAAGTGCCAACAGAGTTTGGTCAAGAGAAGAGGTGAACTTCTGAGACTGGATGAAGATTTCAACTGACCCCAGCATTCCCAGAGAACAACTTAGCTGGGAGGCCCTTCCCAGTTGTCCAGACTGAGATAGGGGGCTAAGTCTTTTATACATCCCCACATCCCCACGGTCCATCATCCATCATTCATTGTATATAGACCATTCCCAGGAAGGGCTTGAACTTGGACAAATGGTTTCTTTAATCAGGGCAGTTCTTGGTGAAAAATCAGCTGAGGCCATGAGTTAACACACTTGGCAGTTGAGTAATGGTCACTTTTGAGGTACAGGAATGGTCTGAGTGCTATTCAAGGTTTTAAATCATGTGGATATATTATTTAGCTAAAATTATATTAAAACAAAATTAATTCTTTTTTTTTTTTTTTTTTTTTAAATATTTTTTTTGGTTGTAGATGGACACAATGTCTTTATTTTATTGCTTTGTATGTGGTGCTGAGGATCGAACCCAGGGCCTCACGCATGCGAGGCAAGCGCTCTACCACTGAGCTACAATCCCAGCCCAAAATTAATTCATTTTTATTGTTTAGATGACAAGAAATATATACTAAAAGCTATATGTACAGATCCTAGGTACAAATTACCTGGACATACAACTTTGAATGATAAAACCAGAGCTTAAAATCAGGTTGGCCTGTCTCTAAAGCTCACCTGGTTGTGTGAGGCTTAATCTCTGAGAGTCTTCCTGTATAAACATTCAATGAGAGTGTAATCTCAACTCAATAAAATATTTGCAATAAACATTATAAACTTAGTCCTCAAAACTAAAATATATTTCAAATGTAACTACTTTGTTGTAATGTGGTTTATAATTGCCATCATTTTTAGCCAGAACAGACATGGTTTACATTGGAAATTAGTCTTTGTGGAGTAGAAATAAAGTCCTCATCTGTGGCCTTTACCTATATAAATACACTTTTGCAATTATACTAGCTGATCAGCATGCAAAAGTTTTTGTAAACAAAATAAAAAAACAATTAAAAAAGAAACAAACCCTGGCCTAAAAGTGAGTCTGGTCATATATAGAAAATGTTTTCAGCTGAGCACAATGGCGCGCACCTGCAATCCTAGTGACTTGGTAGGCCAAGGCAGGAGAATTGCAAGTTTGAAGCCAGCCTACAAAAACTTAGTGAGACCCTCAGCAACATAGCAAAACACTGTCTCAAAATAAAAATATATATATATATAAAAGGGCCTGGGGGTGTAGCTCAGTGGTAGAGTGCCCCTAGATTCAATATCCAGTACCACAAAAAAAAAAGAAAGAAAGAAAATATTCACAAACATACAAATATAACCAGATTTTCTAATCCTTGAAGACAAGAAAAGTTTTTATCTCATTATTTGTTCCTAGTGCTTATAAGTTACCCAATGTTTGTGGAAGAGAATATATGCCCCATAAGAGAAGAAGTTTTTCGTCTGTTTTGTTTATTGATATTGCCCAAATGCCTGTTCCATACTAGGCACTCAATTAAATCAGATATTCATTAGTTTAATTCAAAATCTAATTAAAATTGAAGTTACATGGAGGTGCCTTGGCTCTAACACCCACATCCTCATAAATTCAACTTCACAAGTACTGCATTTCCTAAATCACATTATGGTACTCTCTGTCTGGGCCAATGAATTTGCCATTTTATTAGTAGACACATGTGTTGTGATGGCATTCCTATTATGGTCTCATCTTCCCAAACAGAACCACTGCTGTGCAGTCCACTAAATGGCAGAGCTAGAAATAATTTAGCAATCATCTATTCTTTGAATGAGAAACAGGAAAGAATCAGACACTATGCTTTATACAATACATATAAAGAGAAAAAGAAATATAAGAGGCTAGTTCAGAAACTTGCAATCAACTAGAATATGTAGATAATCATATTAAGGGAGTTACAAAGCAAAGAAATTATCTGGTCTTGTCTTTTGCATACGTGGTCCGGATAACATTTGCATAAGCTATATCGTATTGATTTATGCAGACAGAGACTCAATAAAGACAAAAGAACACATGCAAAAATGATGCCTACAGGGGAAAAAACAAAAACAAAAACATAGAAGACACAGATGGAGGCATCCATTATATTTGACTTTAAAATGAAACCAACAACAATAATAAAGCAAACACACGAATCCCAAAGTAAAAGACGATGACACCAACAAAAACCCTATCTAGGCCAGTTCTCTTTAGTACAAACGATTTCTCTCTTTGTCCTTGCTCATTTATCCCCCATGAAATCCACTTTAAAATGTCATCCCCTCCCCCTTGCCAATAGATCAAGCATTCTCTAGCAGCAGAGAGAGGGTAGTAAGGAACTAATAATGATAATAATAATAATGAGAAATGGCCTCAGAGATATATTTCATGTGTCTTCCTCTCTCCTTGTCTTTCTTCAACAGAATAGCTTCCCAGCCAGTGGGGCATTAATCATTGGAACGGCAGCTGCAAGATAAAGGCTGGGTGAAATTTCATTGTGCATTATAGTATGAGTTGTGGGTGCATGAAGATGTGTCTCTCTCAGTATCTGGGAGGAGGAAGTGGAGAGCCAGTGCAGAAAAATCTGTCATTTTATATATTTATACTGCTCAAAATGGTCAGGACTGGTTCCCCATTGTTACGGTGGATTAAAATCATTCACGTCCCTCTGCTTTCATTGGAGGTCACCTCTCAGAAAGGGGAATAAATATTATGACAAGTTAAATTCTACCTTCTTTTTTTCCCCAACTGCCTCAGGGGTATACAGCAGAGTGAGGGACAACAAGAGGGGGCATCTGGAACCAGGAGCAGCACTGTTTGATAGGATAAATTTTTCTTTGCTAATCCTTAGTTAAGAATTTGCCCTTTCACTTACATAATACTTGGATTAACAAGAATTTTTTTTTTCCTTGAAGAGCCCTGGACTGAGTTTGGGGAGAATATTTGGATGAGATAGGTAAACAGATGCTATCAGTACTCAGCAAGAAACTGTATATATCTGCTAGTTTGTCACTCCATAAAGTGAGCAGCAGGAAATCAATCATCTGGGAGCTTGTGAAAAATGCATGATCTCAGGTTCTACCCAGGCTTGAATCAGAATCTGTGCTAAATAAGATCACCCAGTGATCTGCATTAATGTTCAAGTTTAAAGCATTATTTTCCATAATGCATGCAAGCACACATGGGCATCCTCTCTGCCTCTCTCTCTCTATCTCTCTCTCTTTCTCTGTCTCTCTCTCTCACACACACACAGAAGCACACATAATCAGATGAGGTGAGAGACTGAATTATGTACACAAGTCAGTCAAATTACCATCTCACAATTCTCTCTGTGACTGCTAGGCACCACAGACATGGTGTGCATTTATTTGCCATTTCATCCCTGGATGATGAGAAAATCAGAAACCTTACTTCTCCATTTAGCTAACAGAACCTGCCCTCTACACAACCCAAGGCATTAATTAAAGGTTTTAAAAGGAAAGGTTGTCATAACAGCATCAGTATGTTTCTAATTTCTACAATCATTCAAACATGCACCAAAAAGTTATAAAAGCACATCCCACCCCTCCTACTGTCTTGTCAAAGAGAATGGAAATATCCATCTTGAAGTCTGGCTAGCAATGATTGCTGCTTGAAGTCATTTCCCTGTCATATATAAATAGAAAGCAAGAGATGAATTTTCAGAAAAAAAGAAATAAAACCAATTATTGAACCTCAGTTTAAATTAGAATCATTGACTTTTTCTGATGACTCAAGAGAGTCACTTTTATTAAGTAAGTAGCTCATCTTGTTTTTTGTTTTATTTTTGAGGTGATCATGGTGGAGCCCCTTCTGACAGCTTTCAAAGAGAGGGGCAGGGGAAAAGCACTTTGAATATTGAATATTGTTGTTTTATTTAGATTAGACATTCTGTTTGTCTTTCTCAACCTGAGCCATCCAATGCATGAAATGGGCACAGAATTCTGAGAGAAATGATTGGAAAGAGTCTCTACTTCTTGTCTTCTCTCTTCAACTTTCCCTATCCCTTCCCTTCTCTAATTTATCCATCAATTGAACTCTCCCTATATGTGCAAGTCACCATGATAGATAATGTTAAGAATATATTAGAGAAAATTAAGATTTACTTTTCTATTTTTTTGATGAGAAGAGAAGTCTGAGGAAGCTGGTTGCCATATCAGAGGCCACCTGGGTAATTAGTCATAGACTTAAAATAAAAAATTCAGAGGCAAAACAAATTTAGCAACTGAGCCTTGGACTATAATCTCATTTAAAACAGCATACTACTACTGCTGCTGATAATAACCTATTATTGAGTCTGCCAATTTAAGCACTTCATTTATGTTATTTTAGCCTAACTTGAAAGTTGATGTTTTAATTCCCCACATTTCAGATACTGAAACTAAGCTCCAAAAATAACAGCCACACAGTGGTAAGATGAGGATCTTCCTAGACTTCTGGTTTTGAAAATATCTCTACCCATGAGCTCTCTCCTACATACCAGGGTGCTTTCCTCATAAATGTCTTTGTCTACTGAAATATGAATAGCATTGGCTCCTCTCTTATGCTTCTTCCCACAGCAGACAAGCATTTTCCTACATTACTTTCATTCATTTAATACATTTCTTCATCAAATATTGTTGAGCCCCACTTTGTGGTAGCCATTGTACCAGACTCTACATGTCAAGTGAGGAATTTCATCATGTTCCTGCTCTCACCCCAGTGGTTTCTTACAGCACCTTCCATCTGTGTTCTTTTCAAAGGTCATGAGGAAAACAGGGATGTATGAGGCCTGTTGAATCACAGGGTCATAACAATGAATGTGTGTTCATATAATATACTCAAATACTAGAGATAAACAAAAGTGTGCTGGGGGGGGTGCTTGGCAGTGAGATTCAGCCTGAGAGGCATATAAAAACAGGTGGGAGGCTCTCCCCAACCTCCTCATATACACAGAACCAGGTGAAAGAGCCTCAAATTAATTTTCCATCCATACCAATCAATACAAGCAGTGGGATAGTGAAATAATTTTCATTTGCCTATATCTGAGGACCAGTTTTTGGAGAATCAAATTGAGAAAGCAATGAAGAGAAAATATTGAAGAGGGAAAGTGGGTGATCTTGCCCTTCTAAAAAGTGTTTTGAAATGTAAGTGAGCTGGAACTAGTCCTTGCTAGTTCTTGGACTAGCTTTTGCTAAAACTAGGATTAGGGAAAGATTATATCAAGACCAGAAGCCTATAAGAACAATCTTGCCCACCAGAGACAACATATCTTTGGGACTTCTAATTTTTAAGGCAAGAATTTGAGAGCAGCAAAACCAGTAGTGACCATCCTTACTTGGTGAGCCACACCTGGGAGTGGGCCTCTGGGAAGCAACTTCAGCCTGCAAACACGGAGAGACACAGGTGCTGCCTCTGAAGGTACTGTTGGATTGTTACGCATTCGATCCTTTCAACCAATATGCAGTGTTAGTTCATGCTGAGTACTGTTAGGCACTGTACAACTATAGTGCCCAAAACAAAGATCTTACCATTCTAGAGCTGACAATCCAATAAAAAGTTACCTAATGAACCAGTGATGTCATATCTGGTAATGGTAACCTCTGTGAGAGACACCATGGCTGGAGAAGGTGACAGAGAGGTTTATTTCACCTGGGATGGTAGAAGAGATTCTTGCTGAAAGGTGCCATGTGAGCAGAAACCTGAACAAAGTGAGGGAATGAGTCACCTTAATAACTGGCAAGAGGTGTATCTGGTAGAGAAAAAGGGCCAGTGGAAGGGCGCAGGTAAGCTGGCCATGTTCAAGCCATGCTGGGACTATTTAAGGCACTCCTTTATACTGTTCAGCTTAAGGAGTGACCCCAACACTTGAATTTTAAGATAAGCAATATTTTATTGTAATACTTTAAAATTAACATTAATAAAGAAAAACATATTTTATAAGATCAGCCTTGAATAAAGACAGGCTCTGACCCTATGATGGCTTTTCTTGTTTTACTCTTGCTCTGGCTCTGGATTCATCAGGAAGAGTCAGAAGACTTGTGTGACTGGAACACTGCAGCAGGAAATATAGTCAGAGATATAGCAAGGGGAAGAGCCATAGACCACATGGTGAGGAAGCTGGCTTTGGACTTGACTGGGGGTCTGTTAGGTAATCAGATAAAAACACCCTGAGCCTTAGAAACATTTGGGGACAGCCACATGTAAGCAGCTAAAAGCTGAACCCACTTGCCTCCAGTTGTTCAGGGACTTTGAAATAAGATCCAGCACTTTATCAGCAGTTCTGGTAGAAATTCTATCCTATCAATACTAGAGCCTAATTAGAAAGGCATCTCTTCTACATTGCTGGGAACTCACAGACTTCTAGCCTGTCTGCCATCAGGACCTTCTCGGAGGACCCTTTAAATGACTAGACAGAGCTCTGGAAAGTGCCTGTCCCATTGCCTGAAATAAGGTATTAAAAGAGGAAGAAAAGAAACTACACTGTGTTTTCTTCGCTGGCCTATCTGTACTGCCAACATATAAGTCTTTAAGAGGCAGGCAAACCCATCAGGCACTTTTTTTTTTTATTAGAACTATACAATTCCAGAGAGAAAATGTCACTGGAGAGCCTTACCAGGCAACAAGTAAATTAGAGTCCAATTTCCTTCTCCCGAAATTATTCTCTGAGAGGGGAAAAGAAAGTACCTGTGTGTGGTAAGGAGAAGATGGGAGATATTTCTTGGCTGGCAGCTAAAGTCTAATTAGACTGACAAATCTTCACTGCCTTCCCCAGTTATGAGGCTTGGCAGGAAAGGCATGAGCCCTGGAGCCGCACATTATGTAAGGCTGTTAATCAATATTAGTTGAGCCCTGATCCTAAAATAAACTTCCCCAGGAGGCTCTGTTGTCTAGTGGTAAAGCAGGGAGTGGAAGCTAGGTGGATTCCTCATGCCACTTCCATCAAGCTGGTGGCAGAAGGGAAAAGGTGGAGGGACACGAAGAGAATAATTCTTTAAGTATAATGCTTTTGATACAAGGTGATCTACAGTATATATATATATATATATATATATATATATATATATAGTGGTATATAGCCTGTATATGGTATTTGGGATAAGATAGGTCCATCTTGTAATCCTAATCTTAGGCAGTTTGATTATTCAAAGAACCCGGAAAAAAAAAATCTGATGTTCCAGCCTGGTGCTCAAATTGCCATTGATAATAATATGCTGCAAATCTGAGTGTCATGCATTTTATTGAACTCTATGAAATCTCTGGCATTTGACTATCTTGATGTACAAAGAGGCAAATTGTGTACAGTTCAACCTAAAGTATTATATGTGTGATAATTGTTCAGCAAAGCCAATTCTTGTCCCAGAATATGAATGTCTCATAGAAATCTCTTCTCACTGGTGACTTCAGGCTTCTAATTCGGTCTAGGGCTTTCAAAAGAGATCCTGGGCCACTGTAGGTTTGTGTGGGTGTTGATGTAGACAAAATTGTTCTTCTCATGCTTGTCCAACCCTATACAAATGCTAAGGATCTGAATGCTGGGAGGATTTGTGGGTTCTGGAAGAGTCTTAGGTTGAAAGTGTTCTCTAATGTGGAACTTATGTATTGCTTTCTATCATCATACTACTGGCAACAAGCCTGTGGGCAGGTTCTATTATTCTCCTTTTACATAAAATGAAACACAGCCTAGAAAGGCTCATCCACTTGCCCAGAGACACTCAGCTAAGTAACTAGAAGAACCTGGGGTCCAACTCAGAAATTCTGATGCTAAATCCCATATCCTGAGACTGTACCCAAAATAGTGCATAAGAGCAACTTTATAATAACTTCTTTCTTTTTAAAATTTATTTATTTATTTATTTATTCTAATCAATTATACATGACAGCAGAATGCTCTTCTTCAGTGTCAAGGCTGAAGTGTGCTCCTTACTGTCCCCAGCCTAAAACTTCCACATGAATACTGCTCCTAAGCATAAAATATTATTGCTTCTTTATAAAATTTTTGAAAGTGGTTCATATTCAATGCTACATTTGTGAAGCTTGAGATGAGAATGAAATCTCCCAAACCTCTTAGTCTTTCATTTCTACTATTTATTAGGATAGTTCTAATCCAAGCTGAGCATTGTGATTCTCTGACAATTTCCTGGCCACACAGCAGTGACCAATGTCAAGGTGACTTTGGCAATGCCCGGCAGAGAAAAACTGGGTCACGATCAGTATTCTGCTAATAGCTTATAAACAATTCCAAATGGCGATTTGCACAGAACACACTGAGCTCTTTCTTTGTTGATAACAACTCAGGCTGGAGGCCAAAGATAAGAGAATGCATATTATTCTTGGAACTAGTTTCTTCTTGGCCCTTTCCTCTCCCCACGGGAACATTTTGATTGTAGCGGTTGAAAGTGAGCGGGAAAAGACTTTTGTTTCTTATTTTTCCCTTCTCTCCATAATGAGGACCCAGGAATTTGAGTGTAGGCTGAGTTGATGTTCCCATTTTAGAAGCTGATCTATCAAAGTCATTGTAGCTGCCTGCCAATACCGAGTCAGCTGTTGTAAATGAGCTTGTGCAATTGCTGGGAATCCCCAGCAGTAAGTCCCACAGGGAATCCCATTCTGTTCAGGTCTCTGGGTCCTCTCCTGTTTGGGGGAGGTTTAGGCCAAAGCTCTCAAAAGCTAGACTCCTTGTCCCTGTCACACTGCACTTATGCATTGTTGTTTCTAACTAGACTTGCTCTCATTCCCAAGAATTATTATCTCTGACTTTCATAGTGAAGCTTCTGATATTTGGCTAATCTAGAATTTGTTCTCTTACTACCTATCCAGTTGTATTCATCCTACAAGGCCCAGGTCCATACCCACCTTATCCATGAGATCTGGCTAGACCATCCCATATGCTGCTTCTCACCTCCAACACACATAACCATTGATAAATCACTGTCCCATATTGATGGCTAATATCAAGCCCTCTAGCCTTCTACAGATTATGAAATCCATGATTAAAAAGGAACCTGGATTCCTTTTCTTTGCCATCCCCAAAATATGTGCAAATAGATAGATTTCATAACAAAACGTATTTTCCAAGGCCCATAGAACTTTAAGTTTGGTTTAAAAATAGAAGAAAAATTCAAGATGGGTAATGAGGTGTCAGAGAAATCCAAAGCTGATATCATAAACACTTTTGATTTTCCAGGACTAATTTCAGCCTCTAAATTTTACTCTGAAGCTTCTTCAAATCTCTCTGTTCCCCAAACCTCCTAGCCTCCAGTCTTAACTACAGCTACTATTGTCAACAGAAGCAGTCCCAATTTCTAAGGCAAATTCTTGTTTGATTCAACCACCAAATGTTGAGGATAGAATATAATAGCAATGACTAAAACATCTACAGTCTCGCTCTGCATGGTATACTTGTATTGAGCATTTTACTTATATTTATCTTGTTATCCTTACAATGATCAGATGGTACAGACACTGTTCCCTTTCCCAGTTTCCCAGTCAATTTAGGTAGAAGGCAAATTCTTGCTCTTCCTCCTGTTGAGAAGAGGGGTGCATATTTCCTTCCCTGAACCTTGGGAAGCCCTGAAAGCAGACCAATAAAGTATGGCACAAGTGACACTGTGACATTTCCCAGACTCAGGCTAAAAATAACTAGCACCTCCACTTCCTTGAAACACTCTATCTGAGGCCCTGAGCCTCATGAAGCAAGCTTGATAACTGCAGGAGGGACCAGAGGGAGAATCCTGGTGAAGACATGGAGAGGCAAAATAGCCCAGCTGAGTCCAGTCTGTCCAGTTAATTCGCAGGCACAAGGTATATAAGGGAAGCCAGACCCATTAGACCACAGCAGCCATGGAATGCCACCACTCAGTTCCATGAGGGGCAGAGAAATTTCCTCATTGAACCCTGGCCAAATTTCTGACCCACCACATTGTGAGATCTAATGACTAACTGTTGTTTTAAGCCACTAAGTTATGGGAAAGTTTGTTTTTTGGCAATAGTTACCTATAACCTGTGACTTGTTCAGAGTCACTTAAATAATATGAGAATGAATTAGATTTTAAAACCAGGCCATCTGGCTCCACATAAATGCACTGGATCGTAAAGCTATAGCCTTATTGGTGGGGGGAAAATTTTGTAAGGTACTCTCGTTATTCTAGAAGGAAAATTTTCCCCAAGCTACTCCCCTCTCAGTTGTTAAATGACTATAAGGTATATAATAAAACTGTTTTGATTTCTGTTTATTCAGTATATATTTACTGAACATGTACTAAGTGTCAGACTTTTACTTGAGAATTATCACATACATACAGATTCTTTCTCAATGTTTACCTTAATGTCCCCACCAAACCCCAACCCCTTCAGGAGCACTAAGAGGCATCCTTCTTAGTGTAGGGTTAGGATCAGATGCTTGGGAACAAAAGCCATGAGTAATTTAACACAGTCCATGTCATTTACAAGCAATTCTACACTCAAGGCTGTAGCAAACTGGGATATCAGAAAGATCAAAGCACCAATTACTTCCAGGAGACTAGAGCATTGAAGAGCTCTATCAGCTTAAAAACTATTTGTTCACATTCTCACACAGTTAAGAGCAGCTCAGAAAGCACTTTACAGGTTTCCTTTGATCTGAAATCAACACTGGGCAAGGTCCACCAGAAATGAACTCTTCAAATGAGGTTTTCTTAATATCAGCTTTAAGAAGGAACCAATGGATTTTGAATAGCCACATTTAAAAAAAATATTTGTAGACTCACATGCTTATTTATATCTCCAGAAGAGACTCATTTTAGGACAACTTTGCTTTAATAATATTATCAAAGCAAAAGAGGATAGAACAGAGTATCATTTGGAAAATGTTCTGTGATTTCACACACAGATGAGAAATGGAGGATGGATCAGGTGAATATGAAATCCAATCTTCCCTACTTTATTTTTTCTTTTCTCCTTCTGAAGTGTCTCCCTGAGATCAGAGCTATATAAGTCCTCTTCATCCAAGAAAATGAGCTGGATCATACAAGCAAATTGAAGATTTTGGAACTGACTTTCCTTACCCAAAGTCTCTAAGTCTTCCTGGAATTGTCCTAAAGTCTGGATTGATTCTAAAGGCTGCTGTGTCCTCAGTCCCAACATAGCTTGATGTGATCTATAGCATATGCTTAAGACTTGAATAGGCTTGGACTCAAGGTTTTCAAGTTTTTGTGGAGCACACAGTTCAGTTCTTATGGCTAGTTCACAAGAACAAAAAAGTCCCAAACCCTTGGCTCAGCATTATTTCCTCCAGTTTGTCTTTAAAATAAAATAATAAAAAAAAAAATCCCAGGATTCTTTTGTCCCTTATCCCGGTCTAATCAATTCTTCAAGGATGTTGGCTTTCCTCCAGGGATATGTGTTTACACACCCTTAAAAACAGAGTGTCAATAGATTTATAACACACTTTTATGGCTCTGGTAGAAGTAAAAGGAAAGGCATGTAGATGTAACTCAATTATTACTGGACTCACAGGAAAAGACATGCACACCAGAGAGAAGCTGTTGAGGGGACTCTTCCAGATGTGCACCTCCTCCAAGAGACCATGGGTTACTTGCAAGAGTTCTGCACTTTGAAATCCACTCTTTCTCCGAAGCCCTGACTTTCTTAGTTTATAGAAGGAGTTTAGGGACTCACCCAGTGTGCTCCCATTTATATATTTGCTACAGGAGGGAAAGCCAAAAATGAACAATTACCACAGCTTAGTCCCTGAATCCCTGTGTACGATTAAATCCTCCCGCAGTCAGTGAAAATTTGGCCTTAAAAAGGACTACAGGATCAGCCATTCCTATGAAGAAAAAGCCATTTGCTCCTCTGCTTCCCACAGAGTTAGCAGAATATATTCTGACAGAAGCAAAACAAGTCTGCCAAGACCTGTGCAAACAGAACTATCCTTTCACCAACAATAAACAGATCTACTCTTGAGCTATAGAGAGTCATAATAGAAATATATATTGCCTTTTATCTTCTTTTCAGTGAGTGGAGTGAGGTGTCAGGAGTTATTGCTTTAATATTGGCAGAGAAGCAGTATTTTTCTCTTTCCAGCATGTGCATAGGTATGCATGCAACAGCACGTGTGATTATAAGATTGCTCCTCTTAGCCTTTGGAAAACACATAAAATTGACTGGTAACATCATCAGCATGTACAGCTTCAAATTGTTCCTATGGAGTCAGGTAACATGCTATCTGAATTTCTGATCAAAGAAAAGGAAAAAGGAAGAGAACATATTTACCTCTGCTTAGCTCACATACACTTAATTCACAGAAAACTGGAAGCTTAATTGATGGTTGACCCTAAGTTTACAATGTCCATCAGAGTCAATGGAAAGGTGATGTCAAAGACTCAATTGGGTCCCTGGATACTCTCTTAAAACCGAGAAACAGAAGGGACAAGTACTGAACTACTAAATTTTCTACAAACACTAACTAGGTTAGGGGTATTTTCACCACTAGTAATTGGAATGTCTTATTTTATGCCAGAGCATTTAAGGCTAATAACTCGATTAACCTCCTACCCCCTACTAACTACATTTATGAAATGCCAAGGGAGTCAGCAAAGTATTAAGCTTTAGCTTGGAAATAATTACTTTAAAGTGGAAAAACAAAATCCTAACCACAAAACTAAGGACTTCCTGCCTAGCTAAATTCAAACCTTCACATTTTCTAATGTAATTAGTATCTTGGTTAAATATAAAGGAAACAAAATGGGCCAAAAAATGACAAGTAATTAATCAAGACTTAACATCAAACACAAAGACTGCATATTATGAGGATTAGTTGAACTTCTAGCTCCAATTGCCCTTGATTTAATGGTACCCATTGGCCCCAATAATGAACAATTCACGTTCCAGCAAAGCCATCTGGAGGATGTGAACAGAATTGAGCTAGGATATAGTGTTTTCTATGATCACAAATTTTCCTTTCGCCTTTTTCCCTTTGTGCTATTTGAAAAGAAAAGGTAATAAAATGAGAGGAGGGAGTATTTCATACTAAAAGTGTAGTCCATTGCTCATTTTGAATAACAGCTTTACCATTTCAGTGAAAAATACAATAGGAATAATAACCTAGGAGTGCCTAAAGACTTTTATAACTTCTTTACCAGTGACTTCATTTTGGTCCACTCCTGGATCTGATTATTATGAGCATCTGCAGGCATCTTTCCTACAACATAGTGATTCAATATCTTTAACTATATAGAAAATGGACCACAATAGTAAGGTTTCAAAGGCAAAGGTGCAGAAGCGATTAATATTGGAAGAAGGTTTACCTGAATGCTGGCTGTGGAGCGATTCTTGCGAGTTGTGGTAGTAGCCATTGTGGTGGTGGTTTCCATGACCGTGGTAGACATTTCAGGTGGCATGGAGGTTGTCTGAGTTGTTCCCAAGATCGATGGGACTTCTCCCACCAGTCGGACACTTCCATTGATTTTGATATTAGGGTTGTTCTCAGCTGCCATATTCAGTACTTTCAAACCATCATAATAGAGCCCAGAGAGTTGACCTTGGAAGAGGCGTCCTTTGTCCTTTCCGCCAATGGCTATTTGCGCCTGGGTGTTGAAGATGGTTAACTGCCGGCCTAGTGGATTGGGTGGAGGAAATATTATTATTTCCATACATTTTCCCTCTTTACCTTGCCTGGTCTGAATGGATCAGGCATAAGACAGGCTTCCCTCAGCAATTGAAGGGAAAAAAAAAAGGATAACAAAATTTAGTATCAGCATTGGCAAGTAACATTTCATTACAGTTATCTCTTCCACTGTCTAACTGGAAATCCTGAATAATAAAGTGTTTATTTAATGTTTATTTGAAGAGTGAAGAAATCTTGGTTCAATGATGAGAGGTATGTCAGTCTTCTTGAGTATGTAACTGTGGATAACACAAATATCCAAATCAGGCAATGATCAGAAAAAAGTACAGATACCTATTGCTTTGATTTGTTTAAGGTAAAATTAACATGACAACTAAGAAGAGTTATATATGACAAACAAAACTCAGTGAGGTAACTGGGAGTAATGAATTAAAAACCTAGGTCTGATAATTAAATTGAAATTAAATAGATTCATTGCATACTTACAATATGGACATTCTAGTTGCCCAATACATGATTTCCTGTACATTTTCATACTGACTAATATCCTATTCATATTTTTTTGTTTAACAACATCATGGTAGCTACATTTTATATATACTAATATTTTTATGGGGGAAAAGGAATGGTCACAGAACTAAATAATTCCCTAAAATATGGAAAATAAGTAGGCACTGATAAAATTCCTAAACTTTAGAATCAATGAATTTTAAAAAGGGTATTTTAAAAGGTAATTATGAAGAAAATGAGTCATAAAACTCCTTAAATAAATAGAGATATGTTAATGGGCTAAAGAATATTGTAATTCAACTTATTTGGAGTTTCTATTTGGGGCCCATTTGTAATTCTGTGGAAAGAAAGCTATTTGAATGAAATCATGGTAGAATAGAGTTTGGAATCATGGAATTCAACAAATCTTACTCCTAGCTATTTCTATTTATTTTAAAAAATTATGTCAAATTAGATCTTTCCTAGGGGGGGAAAAAAGCTTTTTGAAAACTCATTGTAATTTATCATGACAGCACAAAGCTAAGGCCTCCTTGTATTTCTTTAGACTGATTCCTCCTGCTTTTTCATATGGAGAAACAAAAAAGAAAAAGATACTTGTTAATGGAATTAGATACATCTCTTCTGAATTTTTTTTCAGTGATCAAACAATGCTCCATTCATTCTTAATCTAATCACCTAAATTGTTTTAGTGAAAAATAACGGAAACAATTTTGTTATTCTTGCGTGCTTCATAAAAGAAGATGTAATCTTTAAAGGCTGAGGTTTTTGCTGCACAATCTCTAATTTAATGAAGAGCATTATATTTTGATGTTCAGACTCTTAACAGATACTACTATCACAGGGTCTTAAAGGCTATGCAATGCTTAGCCACCCTTGAATTTATGGAGTGTGGTGTAGAATACCTTCTTAATGTACAGTGATGTGAGATAAGGGTACTCTTCAGACAAGAGTCAACTTTGCTCATTGGGGCAACTGCTACATCCTATTACTCAAGAATCATTTATAAATAATGCCCATTTAGAAGTTGGAGAATTGACCAGAGAACTTTAGTACAGTGAGAATATTCCATATTTCATGAAATCTCTGCAGCATAGAAAGGGGATCTGCTGGCCTCCATTATAACAGAATTTTCCACATCCCAAGGGTGCAATTGGAACAAAACTAATAGATTTCCATTATTTCCCTATCAATTCCTTCAGTGTCCTGTATATATATATGCATCATGCACAATAATAGAGGGTGATGGCCTAGAGTTCACACCTTTTTATGGTTTACTCTTGACAACAGCTTTTCCTGAGACCCCCTAAACTTATTATAGTAAAAATGGAATAATTAGAGGGGAGAAGTAGTGCCCCAACCTCTCACAGGCATTTGGAACAGCTAAATATAATATATTATAAGAAGCTGACTAGCCAGGTGTGGTGGGGCATGCCTGTAATCCCAGCACTTTGGGAGGCTGAGACAGGAGAATCGCGAGTTCAAAGCCAGCCTCAGCAATGGTGAAGCGCTAAGTGAGACCCTCTCTCTACATAAAACACAAAATAGGGCTGGGGTTGTGGCTCAGTGGTCGAGTACCATGGCACAAAAAAAAAAAAAAAAAAAAAAAAAAAAGAAGCTAATAGGAGATTTCTAGGATGAAAATTCCATAAGTTACCCTGAAGAGTCCCAGGGTCAAGTAGTAGCTCTTCCATGTACACAGCTGTTGCCTGTTCATTCCCACCTCCCCATATAAAATCCAGCACATAGGTAGACAACTTTATATTCTAATATTCTTGAAAGTACTTCACAACAATAACCTCTATAATGGTTCTCATGTTACTTTCCTGGAAGTATACATTCCGTCAATGCTTACAAATAAGAGGGCCAGAGGAAACTGAAATCCAGTGCTGAATTACACTGGCTGGAAATGATGGATTGCCTTCAGCCCATTTGCTATAGTTTACTCCATAAAGGAGTCTTTGCTTATTTGAGACTGACCCAAGAACTAGGAAAGGCAAGATATGATTGGGGACATAAAGATTAAACAGGTGCTTCACTGTTGGCTTTCACTGCTTTTCCAGAGAGTTTTGACTAATCTCTTCTCAGAAACAAAGTAGTGTGAGATGGAGGTGAGAGAGAAGAGGTTACTTGTGCTTTAGTTTCCTCTCATGCCATAAGAAAAGTTGAGGTTTCTGTTTTATGGTCTACTCCTGGCAAAACCTGCTCTTCTTTTGTGTCAAAACCTAGCCCTGTGCAGGAGGGTTTGGACTTCTTAGGGCTTCAACTGCAAAGCTGGAAATCTCTAAAGGAAGAGTGAAACATATTCAGCTTCTTCCTGTCCCTTCCTCTGACTGATTTCTCTCTTGCAGATAAGCAGGATCTAGTGGATAAGTGGGAAACACCATTAGTATCCCACCCCATGAAGAATGGGAAGGACTGACAAGAAAGTTTACCTTTTATCATTTGTCCAAGATTTCTCAAAAGCAATGGCAAAACTCATTATATGCCTTGTTTTCACTTCCTCTGATCAATTTTTATTAAATGAGCATTTATATACAAACATACATACACATATATATATATGTGTTCACACACATACAAACATACACACACATTCAGGTCTGAGTACTGTGAAATATGATTGTAATATCGATACAGGAGTTACTTTTTGTTTTGTTTCAGGTGCTCATCATCTTGGAAGTCATTAATTGTTACCTCATTCAGACATCAAGTTCACATACGCTTAAATTAAATCTTTGCACGTCTCCAGTCAGTGTTGCACAAAGACTAATTAATTAAACCTCAGAACACCCTTGGGGAATAGGCAGTATTATTTCTCCTCTCCTCAGATGGGAAATCTGAGACATAAAGAGGTTAAGTGGATTGTCTAAGGTCAGAAAGTCAGTCAATAGTAGACAGAGCTGGAAACAGACTTGGGAATGCTATGACCCAAATCTCTTCCCCAATGACAGAAATAACTCCAGAGACATTCCAAGTACTTCCTAAAGTGTCTGTCTAATCATTCTTTCATCTTTACCCTTCATATTCATTGTCTCTACAAGGACTTTCAGTATATATTTTGTATCTTTTTTGCAGTGAAAGTTAGCTAGGCAGAGGAAGAGGTAAAGTAATAGAATAAATAGATGTTACTTACCCAAAATAGAAAAATAAGTAATATCAGTGAAAATAACTGATAGGAGAGAACCTCAGTTTGCAAATGAGTCTGTTTAATATTATATGCATACATAAACACATATGTATATTTGATTAAGAAACTAGGATGCCTCCCTTCTTCCCACCTCATCCACCCCTCCCCCATCCCAATCCTCAATTTGGGTATCTGAAGCATCCTTCTACACGAGAGCCAACTGATAATGATGCTATCATAAGAAAAACTCAAAGCCTACTAATACTTTATAATGATTTATACAAATGAAAATGCCTGGCATGCTATTAAACTTAGACTTCAAAAGGCAATGGAGTAAAATAAAATATTATTAACATAAAATTGAAAGAAACAAAAAAAGTTCTCTCAGGCACATGAGACTCAGACATGCATCCAGTTCTCCCTTCCTTTTCAAAAGTGAGGCAGTCATTGTCTTTAATGTTAAAGGGACTTTATGAGCTAGTGATTACTAAACAAAATTATTTGCTTTTTAGAGTTATTCTTAATTTATTTTTAATTAGACCACATTTTTTTTTTCAAAACAGGGCAAACAGTTAAGACCTGGTGAGGATTTTCCGTGTTGAAAGGTCTGAATGTGTTCACCCAACTTAAAGCTGCAGCAGTCCTTGTCGCTTAAGTTGCGTACTACACAATATCTCCGGATGTGCTTCATAGATAAGTCCATCAGATAGCTACAGATTTTAAGGGCTCAGTTTAGGTCTTGAGACAGGAGGGCTCAAGAAAAAATAGAATACATAGCTCCTCTGAGATAGATGATATTCTTCATTGGAAAACACTGGTTCATCTCGTAACCAAGAGAGGCCACACAGAAAATTCTAACGTGAGTTATAACCGCTGCCCTCTTTTATGAAGAGTGGTTGTTTCCTTCAGCAAATCAGAAACTGCTGTTTTGCCTTTCACAGGCTTTTCTTTTCCAACTCTGTTGTCTTGACCACTTAAGCTTTCGTTGTGCAGAACATCCAACACACAAGGGTATCACACAACAAAAGTGTAATGTAACTTTGTTTTGGTTTGTTTCCTGTCAGCAGCTAGGATGCAATGATGCTTGTATAACAAAAAAAATTTGCCTCTGCAGGTTTGAATGTAAAGGCAAAATTCATCCTTTTCTTTGTTTAAAAACAAATGTTAAAACACAATGCTTCCCTTATAGCATTTGTTTTAAGCAGTTTAAGCTATGAGAGTGGATCTATGGTTTTTTGGTTAACCATGCTATAAATAGGAAAGTCAAAACAGCCTCAAGATATGAGTTTAAAGAGTACTTTTGAAATTTCTTTAGAAAGCTTTGGTAGAAGAGGTAATTTAAAACAAATTAACAAATAATGTCATGCAGTGGTTAAATTGCCATAATACATTTCTTTTTTAGAGGTTCCTGAAATTTCTTGTTTGTGTCTGTCATGCTGATGGCAGGCTAGATGCTAGTCCCTTTAACTGTATTTTAATGGCAATGTATTATAGCATGATTTATCAACATATGGCAGGTGGAAGCTGACACAAATTATAATGAAAATTAAAACAGTCATTTATGCAGCAGGCGATTATCATTTAAGGAACATTTATTTGCAGGCTTTAAAAATGAGGGTTTAGAATCAAATGATTTTAAAATGAAAGTTTTAACGACGGTTACCTTTTTCCTGCAGCCACTCCTCTACGGGCCGGTTATATTTGAAGGGGATTTTCTGTTTTACCATTTGGAAGCGTTCATTATCAGTGTTGCCTTTAAAGTTTAAAAAACAGCTTAAAGAACAATCTGAAAAGTCAATAAGTCATTAAAAAAACATCATAGGTTTTTGGTTGGTTTTATGAAGTTTTTAGAGATAGATATCAATTTATCTTTAGTAGAGGTGGAGTTGAAGTCACTCTGCCCTCGGATGCCATGTTTGGGGTCATGTTTCGGCTATGCTGTGCTCCGTCATGGTTTGGCAGTGTGGCATGGGTATTAGCAAGAGGTATGGCCAGTTATAGAAATGGATTTACCTTTACTGTCTCCATCTCATCCCAACTGCACCTTAACCAGGCCAATTTAAACACAGGGATCTCTTTGACCTGTGAGTAATAGACCTTCCAGATCAATGTCACATTGTGATAGGGGACACTCAGCCCCTCAGTCACACACATTCCACCGTCACTCTACCACCTTCCCCTTAGAATCCTAGTCTGAGTCCTTCCTCCATCTCCTCTGAGGCATCTGCAGCAGCTCTACCTTTTGGCAGAGGCAGGCCAAAGATGACAAAGTAAGCCCTGATGTCTGAGGGAGATATCTAATTCCATAAAGGATCCCCAAGTATCTCCTCATCTGTGTTAAACAGGTAGAGGAGTAAAGATGACTCTTTAGATTGCTCTTTGTCCCAGTTCATTACATATTTTAAAAAAGAAGAATTCCAAAATAAACATCTAGAACTAAAGGGAGCTGTTAAGTATAGTGATGTAGCTTATGTAGACTTCTCCTCCTATATCTCATTACTATGAAAAATGGTGACTTTTATGTTTATCTAGTCCCTCCTTCCTCTCTTTCTCTTTCTTTCTATCTCTTCCTCCTTCCCTCCCTCTTTCTCTCTCTCTCTCTCTTTTTCCTAGAAGAGTCTCTTCCTGAACAAACACCCATTCATAAAGCCTGTTAGAGACACTTCTTCCAAACATGAAATATCTAATTAGTTTCAAGGCTAAAACATAATGTTTTAACGGCTGGCATCCCCCTTCTTCCTTTGGTAACTGTTATTGCTCCTCCTGGATGGTTTCTCTAATTAGGAGAGACTTGGAGAGTGGTGTTGTGGAGATTCACCCTTAATGAATATGCTTCAAATAGCAAAATAATGAAGCCATGCTTTGGGAACTGCTCTGTCTCATCAGCCAACCTCACATTGATCTAGCAGAAAATAGGGAATTGTAATTCATCACTTTTGATTCATAGCCCTATATTGGAACTAGGGAACTCCATTCCAAATTACCAATATTAAAAAATGAAATAAAAATCTCAAAACAGGTGGCTTGGAAACAATTTACAAAGAAGTCTGAAAGCCAGAAAGAATATTAAGTTTTAGTATAGCATCAGACCAAGTGAGCATGCATGACATTTCAATTGTAGGGCCATCTCTATATAGGAATTATCATCGGCTGAGAAGATTCCACGTGTGACTCTCTAGTATCTTCCTTCTGCTTGTGTGTATGGGGAGATTAGATGGAAAAGGGCAGGGATATTCGGGGATATTGGCTCTGCATCCATTTCTCCAGTGAACAAATTATTCTAAGATGCTCACTTGTTATCATTATGACCCTCAAATTAAAAAATAAAAAAGGCTACAGGAAAGGCAACTATGGATCTGCTTCCAGCCTGCACTACGGAATCCTGTATGGCTGGCATACAACATAACATATCAAAGGAAAACTGCAGTAAATAGAAAGAACAATTAATAATTTTGACTTGCAGTGGATAATTTAAAGTTTTTCTTAAATATCATTTCTTACCAAAAAAATAAAAATAAAATAAAAAGGTAGGTGGGTGGCAAGTAAGGAGGAAAAAACAGGAAGGCAATTTAACCTGTTGATGTTTCAACAAGCCCATAGTGAGAGAAATTAGTTTCCCCTGTTAATATAGCAATATATGCAATAGAGACCATTGCATTATAATGGTTCTCCCTGGTAGATCTGGGAACTCAGAATTCTGTGAATTTGAAATAAATTTAAGTAAATCCTTAAGATATTTTTATAGAAAAGAACCATGCACTTTCCTGAAAAGAACCTATATCTCTAACTCTTAATTCTACCCCATAGGTATAGATATGGTAAGGAATGTCATTCACCCTTTAAAGTTGGAGGCATAATGGAATACTATACTCAAATGGCAATTGGATTGTGCCTGATTCTCCTTGAATAAATTTTGTTACATTGGGTTTTCTGTATCTATCATTTTGGTTATAACATGAAATATAGCCATGACCTTCATTACTGTATTTACTCACAGTGGAATTGTCTAGTGAAGTTAATAATAAATATAAAGCTACAAATTCTTAGTAACATGCAAGGCAAAATTAGAAGTAACCAAAACTCTAAATTTCCAGGGTTATATTTGAAACAAATTTATCTATTAAGAAGTTATGTTGTTTGTTCCCCATACATAGGGCTCTTGACCCTCTGAACCTATACCAGCCATCCACTTTTTCTTGAGACAAAAAGCACCATCAGAAATCATTTTGGGACATGGCACAGGCTACAAAAGAGGAGCTATGTGGATCAATAAGTAATATGGTATGAGAACAGCATAGCCACAATTCAACCTTTGACCCTTCCAAAAATAAGAGAGTCATTCTTCTCCACCTCAGCTTTAAAGACATTTAGAAAAATATTTTAGGTTTTCAACACCAGATTGATAGCGTCTGGCACTTAGGATAATAGTTGTGAAAGATGGAAGGTCATTTGGAAAACCAAATTGGGTTAAATTGCCACATTAACATTGTTCTTAGTCTCTTTTCATGTTCTTGTTGGTTTTTATTCTAATTTATCACAAACACTAGTAAGAACTGTTTTAGAAACATGTGCATGAGAATGAGTTCATTTGCCCCAAGCCCCATTCCCTAGATTAATTGAATATCAAACAACCTTCAGCATATGAGAATTCATACAGAGGACTACTCCAAAAGCAGAACAAATCTCATCAAATTCATATATGTTGTTGTTAAATTCTTAATGACATTCATTTGTATATTTCATATAGCAACCAGTATGAAATTTTAAACGAAGAGTGAAATCAATTCTTCAACAAAAAATAATGCTGTATTCACGAAATGGCTTTATGAGTAGTAATGTCATAATGGCATTAAAAGAGGCACATGTGGATTACTAATTCAACAAAAATGTAATGACAAGTTTTTAAACACACTGAGAGATATTTAAATTGTACAGAGATCTTCAAATAGTTGTTAAAATAGTTGTATGAATTTGAAATTCACTTACACAGAACTGGATCTTAGAAAACATCTTAGTCACATTATATTCCACTAAAGATAAATGTGTGTGTGTGTGTGTGTGTGTGTGTGTGTGTGCATGTGTGTTGTTTCTGTTTGTTTATTCTCTTCCATTTGAGGTAAGGAATTCAGATTTTCGGATAGTTGAATTCCTATGGTCATTCTCATTGGGACAGTTGGCTTTGTTATTAAGTATTTCACCTCCTGGAGACAAGTACTATATGCACTGTTGAGTTATATTATTGTAAATTTCAAAATATTCTGAGTTATAATTACTAAAGCCTAACTGGTTCATACACCTAGCACCTTTATGCATAACTACCTCACATTTCCTACATTTGAGTGAATTCATTAGGATAAAAGGAAAAGGAAATAGAAGAAGAAAGGCAAGAAAAGCAAATTGAACCTTGAATATGTTCCCCAATATACATCAGTACACGTGAGGATGTGAAATTTGCTAACAATCCCAAAGGAGTAAAAGTTCTTTCAAGTGAAGAAATGAAAATAGCACAGAAAACAACATGCATCAGCCTTATTTTTATATTTTAGTGGTCTAAACATACATAATTTCATCATGTTATACTAATTTTCTCCAAGCCATAATCAATAATAGGAGTTAAGACCATGGAATTTGGAGACAAATCTGGTGTTGAGTTCTAGCTTTACCATTTACTAGCTGCATGACCTCCAACAAGTGATTTAGCCTTGATTTCCCCATTTCTCAATTCACCACAGGACTTAGTATAGAATAATAAGAGAGTATATACAAACCTGAGACATGAAAAACATCCAATTTATTTAAACTATTCATATTAATATGATTAAACTCCCCTGATGATCAAAAGGAAGCATATTAGTGCCCTGATAGGCTTCCATAATTACAGAATCTTATCAGGTCTTTGTTCAATGACCGTATCCCATTTGGCCTCATAAGATGGTCTAGCGAAGATCAACTGACCATAGAATATAAAATATCCTAAATATTCCCCAAAATCTCTAGCTATTGCTTTTTGTATTTTTGTATCCCCTAAGACGTACTCAGCTAACTCCATTTCCAAAACAAAATGAGTTTCTAAAACCATTGAAAATAAAAGAGCAATTCAGGCATTGACAAATGTGATTTCTTGGTCCAGCCACAGGTAATGATGATATACTGCTACTAAGTTGAGGAAGAATGGCTTAAAGGTCCTGGCAATTTGCACCAGTCTGACAGAACATGCTTTTTTGTAGGTGGACTTTTAGGATCTGAACTATTAACAAGCATGTGAACATGCTAGTAGGAATACTGTAACAACAATTACCCATATAAAATTAATGCCAGGGGTATTTTTCCATTTTGTTTTCAGCCTTGGAATAAAAGAAGAAAAAGTTTTCTCCATTGCTTTCTGGACATTAAAAAATGAACAATCAGAGACCAAATGCTATGTACAAGAGCC
The DNA here is from genome assembly GCA_028644305.1 of Xerus rutilus. Lineage (NCBI taxonomy): Eukaryota > Metazoa > Chordata > Mammalia > Rodentia > Sciuridae > Xerus > Xerus rutilus. Next base: position 20,524,827 of record CM053401.1, read on the forward strand.
AGAGGCAAAAGGAAATCGATGTGAGTTAGGTTCAAGGAGTAGGGCAGTTCACAGGTTCTTACCATGCCTTTGTCCTGAAGGAACCCTTGTCAGTTTCAAAGCAAATGCATAACTAAGGAAAAGAAACTGGGAAAACTCTCTGAGCTTGGCTCTGACCACATTCCTTACACTGGCCCACAGTATCCCTCTTGGAGGAAGACAGGAAGGTGTGCTGCCCAAAGGGCATCTAGAATGTTTGGCCACTTGGAAGTGATGGATGGACCTCAGCGAAGACATAATATCTGATATTTACAAAGTGCCTTTCAACCAAGGGGTTCAAAATGCAATTATAAGCATCATTTTATTAATCCTTACAACACACCTGTGGGGCAGAAGAACCATTTATATGTTGTGAGCCTTGATCCTTTAGCATGCCATGGGAAAGAAATTAATCTCTTAAAACAGAAAACTGATCAGCTTGGGGAAATAAATAAATGGACCCAGAACACAAGAGCATGATTAAGTAAGGGAGATTTTCTAGACTCACTTAAATGATTCCCTGAACAAAGAGAACCACCTTTCCTAAATGACAAGATGCTGAGGCCCAGAAAGCAGTGTGGATCACCCAGGCAGACCCTGAGTTGACTGATGAAGTCCACTTCCACATGCTTTCTGAGTATGTTGCAAAATGGAAGTAAACAGGGACGTGTTATTTCCTTCCTATATCAATGTCATAACATGGATCCACCATGCCTAGGCCATAGGAGTTGAGATGTTTAAGCAAAGGTGGCTCCAACATGAGTGAAAAGTGCCCTGATCATAAAGTCAGACTTACTGGATCAAATCCTATCTCACATATTTACCAGTTCTTTGAACTTGGGCAATTACTCTAAGGAAGTCTTCATCTGTTAAAGAGAGAGAGAGAAAGGAGCAGGGGAATGAATGACAGAATAGTTTTTATATTGCAAGGTTTTAAAGAAATTAAATTCAATAATCTAGGTGAGACTTTGGCTTATAGGAATCAGAAGAGGGTGGGAATTTCAGTTCTCAAGATCTTTCCCTAGCAAATATCTAGGGCTTCCACAATGAAAATTATTTCACTTAGTAAATAGGAGATTAGAGTATGTGGTGGGAGGGTAGAAAGGAGTGGAATCCAGCCTGAAGAGTCTTTCAGAACTTCTCCAGTCTTTCTATCTCCCTTGAACTTGGGCCTCTGTCTATGTTCTCTCACTGTTGTGCCTATGGACACTCAATCCTCATGTGCTAGTATCTTTCAATCTAGGGAATGGCAACAGGGACCATGCTAGTGACAGACCCCTGGGGTTGTATATTCAGCTATTCAAGTGACCATGTCCTGAATACACATTTTGTACATATTCATGTTAATATTGAAAAACTCTTTCATATCTTAAACATAAAAAAAGAGTTTTTTTCTGTTGAAGTGTTATGATGCTAAGGAATATTTTCCTTGATTCAATAATCAGGACATATTTTATCAATCTCTATCATTTTTCTGCATTTTCAGGCCATCCTTAATTCTCTGCTTGAGTTCATTGCTCCTAGTTTCTCCTCATTTTTCTCATCCATCAAGGATATTTTGAATCCCAGATAAACTAATAAAACCAGACGCAGGCAACTGCAACATCTTCATTTACTCTCATAGTGTGAGAGAATATTTTCAAGCATCTTTTAATGGAATTTCCTTCTATAGGATAGGTCTATCTAGCATTCTTTATTCAAGAGCCACCCTCAGAAACAACAAGCTATAAATTAACAACAACAACAAAAAAAGTGACTGTATTTACTTTGTCTCCTTAAACATTGTCACTTTTTCCTTCTATAATTAGTCTCAAATATGCTTTGAGAGACAAGGCAATTTTTTAAAATATTTATTTTTTAGTTGTAGGTGGACACAATAGCTTTATTTTATTTTTATGTGGTGCTGAGGACTGAAGCCAGTGTCTCCCGCATGCTAGGCGAGCACGCTACCACTGCGCCATAACCCCAGCCCCAAGAGACAAGGCAATTTTGATGTTTGAATTTCGTCTGGTTACTTTCTGGTAAACATGCTTAGTTTATCTATGTGTTGGCTGCGTCTGCAAGTTTTGGTGTCTTCATATGTAAAATAGGTTTTGTAATAACTACAACACAAGATTGTGTGAGAATGAATTCAGGAATTTTATGTGAAGCATGTGGGAAAGCCCACGACGTGCAAGTTCCCAATATAGGATTATTGTTTTGTTACAAAAAGTACCTGATTCAGAAGAGTTAAACTAGAAAGAAAGCAAATTCAACAGGAACTACTTCCTTGCTCAATTTTCAGTGTCAAATATTTCCAAATTTCCCTTTCAAACTAAATCTTTAATGCTCTCTTTTCAGCCATTTGACATATGAGCTCTTCAAGAGTCCCCCAGGCGCCTTTTCTCTTATCAGTCATTCCTCCTTGTTGCAAAAGTCACAGTGTTATTTGGGGACTGGCTCTTCCCCATGATCCCTGCAGTGGGGCATGCCCACCCTCAGTGTGATCTCCCTGCTTGACTTTCGTCTTGTTGGTTTCTTTCATTTCTCTCAATCCACTTTCTTCCTCCCATTCTCCATCTCCATTCATTCCTCTCATGTTTGGTTTTCATTTTCTAAACAGAGAACACCAAACTCAGTGTTTTTAAGTCAGAACGCTAGAATATTTGATTTTTAAAAGTCTGCCTATCCAAACAACTCAGAGGGCAGTTAGGAGGCTTAGAAGGATATTTCAGTGGGTAGCCCATGAATATTTTCATCCTCATGAACAGGAAAGTCACACCAATATTTATATCTGTGGTGTTATAATTAACTTTTGCCACAGTAATACTTCTGTTTATATTTTATGGAATCTCTGGTGCTTATAAAGTACAGGTTGTTTTTTTTTTAAACTGTGTTATATATCTTTCTGCCTCTAAAATAAAATATCTGAGATAATTACTTAAAAAGAGAAAAGGTTTTTGGGGGCTCATGATTTTAGAGTTTTCAGTTCAAGACTAGGGTGGGGGCATTTTTTGGCCTCTGATTAGGCAGAAAATCATGGCAGAAATACATGGTGCAGCAAAACCACTCACCTCAATAGCCAGGAAGCAAAAGGAAAGAGGAAGGAGAGAGGAAGGTTCTGGGGTCCCACAATCTGCTTCAAGAAATACCCTCAGTGATCTAAGAACCTATCGTAATGCTCTACCTCCTAAAGGTCCCACTACCTTACAATAGTGACTTTGTGAGGTCCAAATCTTTAATACTTTAGCATTTTGGTGGACATTCAAAATCTAAACTATAGCATAGACCAACATTGAATCTCATGCCTACCAACAAATACAGAAGTTCCTCTTTTTACATTGGGTTTGCATCCTAATAAACTTTCTGTAAACTGAAAATACAAATAAAAAATGCATTTGATACACCTAACCTCCTGAACGTCATAGCTCAGCAACATACTACACTGGAGAGTATTTGTTGTTTGCTTTTGTGAGCATGTATCTGACTGGAAACTACACATGTTGCCTTTGCCCACCACTGAGAGACATTATACTTTATATTGCTAGCCCAGGAAAAAATAAAAACTCAAAATTTAAAGTAAGTTTTCTACTGAATGTATATCACTTTCACACCATCATAAAGTAAAACACAAAAAATAAATGTAAGTTAGACTATTGTAAGTGGAGGGCCTTCTGTACATCATTCTCAAAGGATCTAAAAGGAAGAATCATCGTTCCAAACACCACCCACCTGTGGCCTGGCTAATATACTGGTTTGCAATAGTTGTACACCTGACTGCATCACAGCACAGCTACATTCTTGGCTTATTACCAACTGAAACCCAAGAGAGTTTCCAGCTGAATTGCTTCCTCCAAAGATTGGGCAGTCTTACAATATGCTTTTTGAACTTCAATGCAGGATTTCAGTAAGATCCTAGTAAATGTATTCTTTTTTTGTTTTATAACAGCCTTCAAACCTCATTTTAAAAAAATGTTTACCTCCAGGTTTTTTGTTTCTGGTAGGAGATAACTCTCTTAGCTTTATGTCATCAGCATATTAAATAAGCATATATCTTGAGCATTTGTCTTAGTCTCTGAAATACTTTGTAGTAAACGAAGATTATGGTATGTCTTTAGAATGTCTATGAATTCTCTGAAACTACTCTTTGTGAAGAGTGAGTGAGTTGATCCTCCAACCTTGACACTAGGCTGGACTTAGTAACATGATTATCAGCAACATTATGTGGACTTACAGATAAGTCACAAAGGCACTAAGATGCTCTCTCTGCCTCCCTGGGACCACTTACTCTGAGGAAAGTAGGGGCACGCCATAAAGAAAGTTTATGGAGATGTGCACAAGACAAAAAAATGAGCCAGGAAAGATAACAGCCCAAAAAGAAAACCTCAACAATAAAATCCAGAGAGGAGCTTAGTGTTCCTGTCAACATTCGCAAGAGCAATCCATCATTGCAATCAGAATTCCCAGGTCTAGATAAGCCCTGAGCTGGTAGTGGCCCCAGTTGATATCCTGACTGCAACTCATCAGACTCCTGGAGCCAGGACCAGTGAACTAAGCTGCTGCCAAATCCTGATCTACAGAAACTGTGAAGTTATAAGTGGTACTTTTATGATTTATGTTAACCTCAAAATGTAGTGGAGTAATTTGTTTCACAACAATAGAAAGAGTAACTAGGGGACTTCACTGGATGAACCACATGCATATCTCCTTTAGGATTCCTTCATTCTCTCCTTATGTTGTACTCTTTGAGGGGAAATGGAGATACTGTGTGTGTGATTATTTATAGGACTCTTCACTTAAGGAAAACTTACACTAGTTTGATAACACTTGTTTTGATGAACCCATGTTAGTTCTCAGACATAATCAGATTCTTTGTTAACTATGGTTAAATGTGTACCAATTTTTCTGCCAAATGAAACATTGGAGATGTTTGTGTCTATATAAATCCCAAGAATAAGAGAACCATCCCTTTACACTAAGTAAAATTTAGGACACTTGCCAAATTGGTTTTGCATTCTGATTTCCTCTTATTATTTCTCAGTGAATATTAACAAGAGCTTGGAGTTAAAGCTCCAAAAGCATCTTGGAAGGTTATCCATCTAAGACCTTGAAATTTGAGCTCCTTTAAAGAATTCAAGTACCATTTCCTCACCTTTTTTGCTGAGGGAAAATGCTAAAATTTTACATTTTTTTATTCCATAGCTCTTACAATCTGAAGGAAACTATTGGTGACACATGAAGATGTGTATGGAGAGAATGGAGAGCTCACAGAACCACAGAGGTCCCTCTTTAGTAGATGTTTTCATGCCTTCTAATGAATCACAAGGTATTTTATGGGAATAGTGTTCATTGGAACTTATAGTTTTTAATTTGAGAGAAGTCCACAATTTTAAGGTTGAGGAGACCTTGAAGTTCATCTGAAAAATACAATTACCCTAATTCTATGTTTCTCAAACTTCAGCTTAGGACCTCATTAGGAATAAGAGTCCTAGTATATGCAAGCATCAAAGAGTGCAGACTTTCATGACAACTCTCTGTCCACAAAGGTATTAATTGAGGAATTGCCTGTATGTCTACTTGTTTGATTGCATGATGTTTCCAAGACTTTTCAAAAAAAATAAGCCAGTTGGTAGCCACACATCATTTAGTGAAAGATTCAAAGATCAGATACAAACTACTGCAATGTGGTACAAGAATCAAAAATTTCCCAGTGAAGAAATGACCTCAGGGAATGTAGTAGTTAAATCTTGAATTCATATAAGGCCTCATTAACTCTACTTGGCAAATTAATTCAAATTGATTTGTTTGTGAGAATTGTACCACGGCCTTAAATCCAACTACAAACGTTGTGTTGTTCTCAGAGAAATGTCTGGAGAAAGCATGGATTAGTATAGGACTGTTTTAAAAATATATCTGTGTTTTTAAAAAAAGAAGGAAGAAGAAAAGGAGAGCATAACCTATACTCACATAGTCCATTTTATAAATAATATGATTTATTGCTAATAAATAAGAATCAAAAGAGAATATAAAGGATGATAATATGTATAGGTATTTAATTTTTTAAAAAGCAATTCAATTTGGGTGAAATGGTCAAACAAATGGAGAAAAAAATAAGAAAAAGAAAAAAAAGAAAGAAAAGAAAGCTTGTGTTATGGCAGGAAAAGTCAAGAGTAATTTCAAAATACCATGTTTGAAAACAAAAGAAAAGGCAATTCCTCAGTGGAAGCCACTAATTTCCAACTTCAGTTTGAGTCCTGAATTTCAGGATGAGAGTAGAAAGCTGAAGATGGAAATAGAGTTATCCCAACAAGAGCCTTTCTTCTCTCCTACAGAGTTAAGCTGAAAAGTAGCTACAATCCCATCTGGATATCCACACCCCTTGGCAATGGGCCTCTGTTATTTCTCCCACCAGAGGTTGAGTCTTCTTTTTCCACCTCTTGATCCTGGGTGGCTGCCAAACTTCCTCTGGCACAGGGCACATAAGCAAAGGTGATGTGGGCAAAGAACTGAACAGCATTTTTGCACTGGTACTGGAGCTTGCGGTCTCCTGCTGACACAGCCCGAGACTGCCATATGAAGAAGGCTAATCTAGGCTTCTCTTCTACAAAAAGAAAAACTCGGCCATTTGAACCTGCTCAGTCAACTCAGCCATCTCAGCAGAGGCCCTGAAGGTGAATGAGCCCCTCCAGACAAGTAGCTCTATCCCAGTCAGCTCAGAACAGAAAAAAACACCCACATGAACCTCAGAAATGGAGCCAATAAATAACAACATTTTTAAGTGGTTTATTATACAACAAACACTAAATTATAGCCAGGAAGTCAGGAAATCCATAAGGATGGAGAAACTGAGTAAAGATGGTGAGCCCTCTCACTGGGGGTGGCCATCAAGGCCTAGCAGGAGGTGAGAGCTCAATGCTGTCTTTGGAGTCAAAGGAGTTTGTGTGGCAAAGGCCCTAAGTGTCCTTGGTTAAAGAAAGGGAGACTTGGGTCTCTACTGCCTATCCTTAGCCCTGTTCCTCTTTCTAAGGAGAAATGACCAAATCTAAGGGAAAAGCTGCAATAATGCAGCTCCTGTGAGAAGAAAAAGGTATAGCTGAGGGAATTGGGAAAAGAAAGAAAAATAGAGAAGGATTAATACATCTCTGATTCCAGTTTTAGACTTAGGTGAGGAAAAGGGATGAAGAGTGGCGGAGATTGGCTTCATGGGTAATAAAAAGAAGAGCCAAAAAGGGGACAAGGAACTCTTACCTGATCTCCACCCATCACAATTTGAACGAGGATGGACAGACTAGTAAGAAGGGGCTGGATTCTGAATTTCTTGATAAGACTTTATGGTATTGGGATCCCCCAGCCCTCACTAGTGGATTTCTTACTCCACAGATGACTCTATGGGGAATCTTAAGGAATTTCTCTCTCTTTCTCTGATTGCTCTCTCTTTCTCAAACATGATCTTTACTCCTATCCTCAAACCTAACCTTCCAAAACCAAACCAAACCAATTTATATTTTGGCAGGTTATGAAAAATAGCTGGTCATGGATAGCCTCACTGATACTTAGAATAGAAAGATATGCTACACCACACTTCCTATTAACATAAAACAATAAAAGTATAGCAAAATACTAAATTAAAGACCGATACTAGACAGAAAAGTTACCCTAGTTACAACCTGGGCTTTTAAAAAGTAGGCATTGCCTCTTCAACCTTTTTAAAAGTTTATGGATTAGCAAAAAGCAGCCCTTATAAACTCACTTAAAAGTCATTTCTCCAGTATGCATACCTAGTATGAGGATGGTATTAGTTTGGTACGACAATGACAGCTGGACCTTAGAGAGAGGCATCAAAAATGATCAAGATCCAGGGATTAAGGGGTTAAAGAGTAAGGACAATTAACACTGTTAAATGTTCTGATTAGCAACTCAGGTGACATGTACTTGTCAATCATTAGACATACATCATAGTTTATGTCATGACTCAAGTATTAGTTCATATTGTAAATGTGATGGTCAGAAGAGCTCTCTTAAAATTAGGGTCTCTTGAAAACAACTTTTAAGAAAGTAGCCAATGATGAATATAAAATTATCCACAAATTCAAGATATTTATCTGGTCCTCATAGTCCACTGTTCTGCATTGAAAATCATTTCTCCTGGGCATGTTAATTTGTTTGTTTCCTATGAAATTATAACCACTTTAGAAACAGGGTCTTTAAAAATCTGTTTGACATTCTACTTTTACAGTCTATAATACACAGTGATACCAGATATTGACATATCTTAAGTGCTATGAATACAAATTTTAAAAAAATTAAAAAATTATCCTGAAGCCATCTATCAACACAAAGCAATTAGTGAATGACACTAATCAAATAGTAACAATACATTATTACTTCTGTAAATCTGATTCTTTAACAGACATACTTAAAGAATTCCATTGATCGAATAATCTTTCCAAATAATAGTTGTATAATAAAATAGACCTTTTCTCTGTTGAAAAAAAAAGAATATTTATGAAATTGAGAACTATTGTCACCTTGGGAGCAGGTGTCTTGAATCCAACAAACCATTAAATTGCATAGTTTTGAAGGTACAGAGGACTGCTAAGTTCTATATATCCTCTGAAAACCTATATTTTTGAAACACAAAAATAAAATAGTAAGCTTTTCCCTTTTTACTTTGCTTTTCACTTACTATGTTAAATGCATATGCTAAATCATATCAATGTGTGAGAAATATGTCTAAAGATTATAGGTTATTTATTTATCTATTTTAGTATTGAGTATTGAAATCCAGCACTTTTTTATTTTGTTCGAGACAAGGTTCTTACTGAATTGCTAACGCTGGCCTTGAACTTGTGATTCTCCTGCCTCAGCCTTCCAAGTCACTGGGATTACAAGAATATGCCATCACACCCAGTGGAAGAAAGATAAATTTTATCATCTATAGCATTTCAAATTAGACTAATAAAATTAGACTCCTCTATAACCAACCAGGGAAATGGACCTGATGACCCAGTATCTTCACCATTCTAATTACTAGGTTCCTTTGAATTTCGCTCTTTCAGAAACCAGCTTTTATCTTTGCAGTAATGATCCATGACATTAAAAGAAGGCTTTTGAGTGACTTGATTTGTCTAAAAGTTCATGCAGTATCTATTGATGTACCTTTGCTGTCCTTGTCAAAAAGCACTTACACTCTTAGTTGGTTCAGGATGTAATTAGGAGAAGATGAGCCAGGTGAGAGGCAAGTGTGCAGTTTTCTCGGTTTTGTACTTCAATTTCTGATTATTAGAGAGGATAGTTAATTTAAATCCCATTGAAATCTTCACAAGGATGCAGACTGCTGAGTAAGGCTGTACATTTCCCGCCTAACCAAAAACCAAGGATGTGATCCAAAGATCTACTTTGGGGTGTGACTCAGAAAGATACAATAAGTAGTATTTAGATTTCCTCCTTTCTTAACTTGTTGGATCTAAACCTCCTCTAAATACATAAAGATTCCAGTCCTATTATTCCATTTCTTGCATAGGGAGGTCTAGAGATGGATACTTCTTAATAAATACTTTTAGAGGCCAATCTGGCCAGTTTATATAAACAAAGGAAAGCAGACACTAGGGCTGTTTCTATCCTAGAGGCTGGTTGTGCCAACTGGGTGTTCTGTTGCTTCTGTGCTTCCAACGACAGTGAGATTTCAAAGTACACAATTATTGCCAAATTCTTGTTCCATCTAGTCAACAGTTTGCTTGTTCTAAGTAGGGGCAGGGACCAGTGGGAGTAGGGATGTTGGAACAGGAGAGATGGGAGCAGCAAAAAGCAAAAAAAAATCAACACAGAAGAGAGCCACAAAATACACTGATGTTCATTGTTGTAGCTGATGAGAAAAGTTAAAGCAACTGTAACCTGGCAGAAAGATATAGCTATATAATTGCCCATCCATAGAATGAGATGGAATGCTTACCTGTGAAGTTCAATAACACATCAATCAGAAACATCTATAACCACTCTCTTTCCAACCAGACCAATAAAAAAGTGGGCTGAAACAAGTGATTCAGATGAATCTCACATAGCTGTTGAGAGTAAAAATAAGACTAGAGAATTGTCCGTAAAGATCTGGGAGCAGGGTTGGTTAGGATTCCAATTAACGTGTTGGCATCACACCTTGCTCAGTTCCAATCAGTCCACAATGGATCTATTCAGAGTATTTCAAAATTCCCCTTATGGATCTAACTTGGAGTTCAAAATTCTTGTAGGTCATGATGGAAGAAAGTCACAAAATGAAGCAAGACTATTAGATTTCACTTGGTTTACTTCCTCCAGGAGAACTCAGTTACTACCTGAGAACAATATTTTCTTTTCTATGGATTGTCTTCATTTTTACCTATTCTAGAGATCTGGTGCCACCCTCACCACACAGAAAATGTACTAAAAAAAAAAATCCAGCCATTCATTTTGAAAGTCTAAAAGCATTTCAGTTCTATTTCAGTTTGTACTTCACTTATGTGAATTCCTATTTTGTTTGAAATAGCAACTCACAACCGTTTTATACAGGTTAAAAATTGAAGTAATAAGTATTTCTAAGCATTGGCTGTCTGAGCTGATTTTAGATTTACTTTTATTTTACATTTTTGTTTATGTCAGAGTTATATATTTTTTCTAACTTTCTTAGATGCTTAAATCTTCTTCTTTCCTTTTATCATTTTGTCTAGGTGCACTGGGAAAATTTACAAGATTAGACCAACAGGAATCATTTCACCAATGTAAACATATTTTAATAAAGAAAAATTTGATTGTTTTGATGAAGATATGTTTTTTCCAGTAAAATCTTAAAAGTTACTGATAGCAAAACATTTGACATTTTCCTATTTCTGAAAAAATGAACTTATTTGCGGTTGTTGCTCTTAAGGATGCTCTTTATCTTGGCATGTATTTTCATGCACAGGCAGGAAATGAAGTCACAAGTACCCTCTAGTCTTAGTACTGTTGTGCAATTTAACACTTATTAAGCACTGACTATATTTTATTCCTTTTAAAAGAAAGGGTTAAGGCAAAACTGTAGCCAATTCTACTTGTACTATAAGGAGTTGGTATTTTTTTTTTTATTCTGGTAGTGAGAACTTTAATTTTTTATTGATAATTTATTGTTGTTAATATTAACATGGGAAAATATGAAGAGATGTGTATTCTATAACTACAACCCAGTGTGCCTTGGTTTAAATATTTATTCTTTAAAGTTTTATTGCATTATATTTAAGATGTGCAACATAATGATTTGATATACTTATCTTGATTAAACATATCAAAAGTGAAAAAATTTCTACAGTCAAGCAAAATAACATATTTCTTATCTCATATAGTGACCTTTCTTTTTTTATGGCAAGATTATCTAAAGTATACTTTATCGACAACTTCTAAGTATATAATAAAATACAATTAACTATTGTACTCATGTTGTATATCAGGTCCCTAAACTTAGTCATATTTTATCATTAAAATTTTGTACAGAAAGAAAATAGTGCATGATTTCCCTTGTGTGTGAAGTCTAAATAAAAAGTCAAATACCTTGAAACAACCCACTCACCCTTTTTTAAAGGCTAGTATTTGAAAGTGTCTTTCAAACAGTAACATTTTGGCCTAGAACCCTTCCCCTTCTAGTCTCATCAACCCATGGGTCAGATATATGCATTTATAATGCTTAGAGACGACTAACAATTTCACTTCCTAAGTGGTTTTAAGAACAGTCTTTCCTATGAATTTAACACAACGTGTATTCAATGCTTAGTTTACTAACTCTACTTTTGTCATACACTGGCAACCTCTTTAACATCTAGGTAGACTAGATGTAAATTAGGACTCATTTGTCCTTTATATA
>CM053401.1:20537186-20600739 GCA_028644305.1 Xerus rutilus
ACGACTAACAATTTCACTTCCTAAGTGGTTTTAAGAACAGTCTTTCCTATGAATTTAACACAACGTGTATTCAATGCTTAGTTTACTAACTCTACTTTTGTCATACACTGGCAACCTCTTTAACATCTAGGTAGACTAGATGTAAATTAGGACTCATTTGTCCTTTATATACACTATTTACACAGAATAGTAAAACAAATCTCACAAATATAAGAGACAATGGTCAATTTTGCTTCACAGAAAATACACTAGTATAAAGCCCTTTGTATTTTCTTTTCCTTCTTCCTCCCTGAACCAGCACAAATATAATATGTACTGTTCAGAGAAGTGTTTTGATCATTCCATTTCTGAAAGTTATTTCATCATGAATTTTAACAAAGATATCTACAAAATGTTTTATTTACTACCTCTACTTTTAACATACTTTGTGCACGTCTAAACATCTAGAAAGAAAAAAAAAAGTCAAATACCTAGAAATATACTAAAATGGTGATTACCAGGGATAGGAAGAAATAGAAAGATGTAGATGGAAAAGATTTTTAGAAGTTTATTTTAAACATATGCATGATTGTGTGCACATACACATATCTATAAAAATTCACCTGGCTCTTGTTCTTTTAATAATAGGGGACCAGAATCTGAAATCTGTAAAACTCAGTGACGAGAAGAAGTTTGAGCCATATCTAAGGAGAGTCCCCCCTCATCACAACAGATCAGTGGCCAGAAATGGAGCAGAAGGTCAAACAGGAAGCTCTCTTCAGCAGAAGAGATGCCACTAGTGCTGAGAAAATGAAGGCCATGTTCTCTGGGACTTAGAAAATGGACATATCAGGGAGGGAATAAGAGAAAAAAATAAATACTAAGTGTCAACTGCCACCTTTATGCAGAGGGCTATAGAAAATGGGCTAGGGCAGCTAAGTCAGTAGCTCATAAAAACCTAAGAATTCAAAAGAAAAGGATGCAACTTCTCTGGAGACAAAAGGAGGAAAGTATATCACAGGTTGCAGTTGCTAAGTGGAATTAACCAGCCTAGAGAAGTAGTGCTTGCTGTTTATCATCTTCAAACCTTGAACTTAGCATAACATGCAAGAACATAGAACTGGGTCTGTCTTTGGTATTGAGTTAGCAAGGTGGTATTTGGCTGAATTTCTTGTCTGCTGTTTTTTTTAGTACAGGTGAATGTATTGATATCTTACTTATGTATTCTTCCATTTCTCTATCCTGAATTAACCTCACCAGTGATTCTATGTCACTCAGTATAGTAATACTATTCTCAGTGTCTCTGGGGACTTAACTCATCCACTTACAGATTTTCTCTCTCTCTCTCTCTCTCTCTCTCTCTCTCTCTCTCTCTCTCTCTCTCTCTCCCCCTCTCTTTCTGTAGTGGAGATTGAACCCAGGGGCACTTTACCACTGAGCTAAATCCCCAGCCCAATTTATTCATTCATTCATTCATTCATTCATTTTATTTGAGACAGGATCTTGCTAAGTTACTTACGGTCTCAGTAAATTGCTGAGACTGGCATTGAATTTGTAATCCTCCAGCTTCAGCCTCCAGAATTGCTGGGATTACAGGTGTGCACCACTATGCTTGGCTCACTTACAGGTTATCTTTCTCACTTCATTCTAACCAGAAATAAGACAAGCCACAAAACAAAGCTAATGGATCAGTGAAGATAGAGCTATAGGCTTCATAATATCCACTATGTCAATCTGAAGTCCTTCATCTATTACTCAGTGCATCACAACCTATTTTAATAAACCAAGTGTTATTCAAATCTGGTTGCATAAATTCAAAATTAATTTATGTATTGTCTGTGATTGCTTTGGTTCTGCAATAGCAGGGCTGAATCATTTCAGCAAAGAACTTTCAAAGCCTGTAATGTTTATATTAATAGGTATAAATGTAATATGTAAATACAATATTTATAATTAAATATAGGTTTTTAAAACCTACAAAATTTACTATTTCCAGATTTCTTATGTAAATTTAAGTCTAAAGGTCTCCTTGCCTATATTCAGATTCAGGTCATTCCTCTCACCTCCTAGCTGTGTGACATGGGAGTATGTTACTTAACATCTCTGAGACTTATTTTCTATATCTCTAAAATGGGAATAATAATAAAATCTCATTCCACATGCTGTGAGTGTTTGAAGATAAGTACTGTATCAGTGTTAGCTACTGTTAATATCATTCCTCTAAAATCCTTTGTTCAAGAATAGACTCATTATCTTCATCCCTCTCTAGGCAATATACAGTTCTCAGCCACTTGTAGGCATTTGTAATGAAGACTTCAACATTGAACTCTAAGAACAAACACATTTCTATAATGTGATTAAAATGAAAACAAATCTAGTTTAATTAAACATTGAGGCTGACAATTGTGCATTGGGCAGAAGCACATTTCTAGTAAACGTTTAATAAGGGGATTACAGGGTGTTGGGCATGTACTGGGATGTGGGAAACAATAGTAAATTTGCATGTGAATTTACATCTGTCACCAAATGAACCTGAGCTGTATATATACTGCAAACTGGAGTGCTCCTGGAAGGGTGGAGGAAGGAAGAATTGGGGTGTGGGGACAAACAAATCTGTATGGAATACCACAGTTGACACTCACTGGAGTGGTGACTGAATCAAATGTGCTCAACTGCCCTGACCCTCAGTTTATTCACCTGTAAAAGAGGGAGATGAACACTTCCTTTCTGGAACCTCTGGGAAAACCGCACTAAGTAAAACCATGTGTGACAGATATGTTTGTTTTATTAAATGTGGTGATGGTAACAGGGGTGTATGCATATTCCTGCACTCATCCATTTGTATACATTAAATATGCACAGAGGTTTTTTCATTGATCCATTGTACCTCAATAAATCTAAAACTAAAAATAATAACAAAACACTAGCTTATTAGTTCTTTCAGTGTGAAATGTGTAGATTGTCATGTTGCAGTTTACATGTGTGTATATTTAAGTAGCAGAACAAAACTCATGAACATTGTTCTGACAACCCAGTCACAGTCTAAATTCCATCCTGTGTTCACCACTCACTACCTTGTTCCCAGGTGCCATCAGGCACTTTTGTGTAACTTGAACCCAGATATCACCCCAATAATAGCACCTTTTTTCACTAGATGGAATTGCAAGCATAAGATAGTTTGGCACATAGGAGCATGGCTTTACTTTTCAAGGCACACAGCTTGACTTTCAGATCTTCATGGATGGGCTCTTGATCCAGGGAGAGTCAACTCATCTTACAAGCCTTCACATACCCATTTGTAAAATGATGACAAAAGTAGCATCTGCCCCTTATGGCTATCATGAAGACTTAATACAAAAACTCAGTACAGTGACTGGCACTTTAATAACTGATAAATAAAATTAAGGTCTCAAAATTAGCCCTTCTGTATTTGTATTTAACAGAAGATTTTTGAAGGCAGGAGCTGCCTTTATTTCTCACCAAATACTCATCACCTAGTGCAGAGTCACATGTAAACTAGATAGTGAATAAATATTTGTCAATATGAATGAATAAATGCATAATGAATGAGATGGCTCTACTCAAAACCACCCTGTTAATAATATAGACAGGAGAATGGCAACATCTTTTTTTTTTTTTTTTTTTTTTTACATTAAAGATATTGCAGTTAAGGGGCAATACTTTTACACTGGCTCTGCTGTTTAAAAGGGCAATATAAATTTTTATAGCCAATTTTTGACTCATTTCTATAGTTCGATATAAGCTTTGCCATTTTCTACCTATATT
Source organism: Xerus rutilus (assembly GCA_028644305.1). Taxonomy (NCBI): domain Eukaryota; kingdom Metazoa; phylum Chordata; class Mammalia; order Rodentia; family Sciuridae; genus Xerus; species Xerus rutilus. The sequence continues at coordinate 20,540,952 of CM053401.1, forward strand.
TTTAACCTTAAGTCTTCTTATACAATACTGTATATCGAACATTGTCGTTTGGCAAAATTCATCATCCAGGCCAACACAGAGCATCAGGGAACCCTGGAAGGCTGTAAAAGCACTGTGTGAAAAAGAAATGCTTCTCAAACAGCAAACTGTAAATATCATGAGGAATCCAATCAAATCCACATTAACTCCATAAACTGGAGATTAAAAGTGCTTCTTTGTCCTTGACTCATTCCCTCCTTCCTATTCTGACCTCCTTTACCCTTTCTTGTGCCTGCTGGGGTATTGACAGGGATTTTAGAGGAGTGGAAGGTCTTTATCTCTCTGAGATGAGCTGCAATATGATTACAATCGATTGAGTGATTTACAGTATAGAGCACCATTCATTACTCTTTCTACTTTATGGAATTATAAATGACATACTGTATGTGAATATATATTATTATTATTGGATATTTATGTGCCACTTTTATCTAAGAAACTCAATGTTCTTTTTAGATAGTAAATAACTAGAGGGACCCTGAAACTTTGTGCAAAGCTTCATGGAGGAGAATAAAATTTGGAAACTTTTCCAATAAATAAAACTGTGCTTTTATATTGGAATTAGGACACTCGGTGTTTAGCCAACTGTGGGGCACAGAAGAAAACAGTACAGGGTAATAATATTTGATGGTTGAGAAGATAATTCTATATTTTCATAATTAAAGACAAATTCTAAAGACCAGAATTTTTATTTACTATTTAAACTAGAGCTTCTTTGTGACGATAGGGTGAACAAAACTTGAAATTCACTAGCTGAGCTTTAGAAGTATATAATATTTTATGATTCTTCTAATTCAGAAGAATCTGTGTTATTACAGATGTCTCATGTAGAGTGAGATGTTATTAATATTTTTATGTCATATTATTTCAAATGAGGGTAATTTTAAAATTGCATAAAGTGTGATTACACTGCATTTCTAATCTTGAACATATTATTCCAAGGGTGTGATTTAATGAAATCTATGCTTTACAGATGGAAATTAAGAAATCCTTTTCCTTACATTTCTAGCCAAGTAGTACCTGGAAGTGGTCCTCAAATTTCTCATTACTCATTTCACTGAGTCCCTGGACTATAGTATGTATACTATTTAGCTTATGGCTAAATAAATACCATGTGCTTTTCCATTTGTAAAATTCCACCTTCTCCTCTAAATCCCAAGGACTACTAAAATTGTACAGAACATAAACCAGGACCCAGAAGAAGGTGTGTATCATATAAAGTTCTATAGAAGTTTGCAGCAAATTTATTCTTTTGCTTAACAACCCATTGAGCACTGCCCTGGTCACAAATAAATTATGGATAAATCATGTCTGTAGTTATTATAATTGCTATCATGCTAGCTAATGTAAATCTTCATTATTGTAAAAGCCCCTATGTGTGTGCTACTTAATTCCTTTATATATAATCTTGAATTGTATATTAGTTTAATGTCTAAGGGGAAGTTTCATGTGCCTCATGTTCATGAATTCCCTCTCCCTCTATCGCAAGTGTTTCTTTTTTTTCAGCCATAGGATGGTTTTATTTACACATAAATATTAGTATTATAAATAGCACACACATACACACTTCTATTTCTAGCCAGTCTTTTTGTCTTCTGTGTGATTGTGTTTAATTTTAGCATTAGCCAGAAGCCCAGAGTTTGCCTTGAATGCTTATCAGCTTCTAAGGGACATTTACAGGAAAAGAAAGCTCTATGTTTGATAGCAGTAATTGTATTTAACTTGTAAGACACAAGGCTATTTATCTTGTGGCTAGAAATTCACAGAGGAGAAAGGAGTTTTGCCTGATAAAACAAAAATTAAAGAAAAAAAATTGCTAAGCACCTTCTCTCCACTTTCCATCCCCCAAGCAAGAACATTAAACAGTGAAATGGACTTTCATTTAATAAAGCTCTTCCTGTCTGCTTAGATATGGTGCTAGAAGGCATAACGAGATCATGAAAAGAAAGAGGCCACCAAAGCCCCAAAAGGGCTCACCAATGACATGAACAAACGCAAATGTCTATGGATAGCCAGAGAGGTGCTAACTTCTAGATTTGGGGTAAAAAATTCAAGATTTAGTCTGGGAGAAAAACTGTAGGGTTTAACTTTAGAGAAAAAATTCTAAACTGCCAAGACTTTAGTTATGGCCAGAACTTGAGGGATATGTCCCTGTCCCAAAGTATCAAAGAAAATCTATGGAAAGGTCTAAGGACACAAGGGATCTCAAGTCAGGTGGTCTTGGGTTGTGTCAAACTAAACCTAAATCAAGCTCGGCCAAAATTCTCTTGGATAAAATCAACCTTGAGCTTAAGAATATTTTGAGGCCAAGTACAATGTTGTCCATGAAGTGGGGAGTATTTAGAAATGCTCAACAAATGGTGGCCATCACCACCTGGATGAGTTTGGCTGTAAGAAGGTGGGTGTCATTATCTGCCACTTTCTGGACCTCTGGGGCAAAGTGTTCATTCACATGTACACATGTTCCTCACTTTGGTACCCTTTCTATGATTGTGGAATTGTGCAGGAAGCATGATGGGAGAGGGGAGTTCTCTTTTTGTCCTGCATTCTCCTTTTTGAGGAGGAAACCTCAGTGCAGAAAGTCTTTTCAAGAGAAAAGTGAGTCCAAAATATATCCAAGTGACAAATCATCCTGATAAAACACCTGCCAAGTATGATTATCATTTATGTAATTCTCTATGGTATTCAAAGAGCTGTCTGCCTTCTGAGGTAGATCTGTGATCCTAATCCCCATTTTACAGATAAAATAACAGGTCTCTTAGGGTCAAGCCTACTGAAGGATTTGTGCCATAGCTATGTTGTCAGAGCATACAAATATAGCTTATGAAAAGATAGATTGTCACTTCTATTTAAGAAACATATCTCCAGCCAGTACTTACAAAATTTCATTTTCCTATATTAAATGTCAATCTAAGTCTTCACTTGTTTTTAATGGGACAAAATACAAGATATGGCCATAGAGGCTGAAGCATAGAGAAACTTCTCAACAACAGGAACTTGTTCAAGTCAGTAAGTGATAGGGTGAAGTTTTTATCCGTAAGGTCGTAAAATAACAAAACTCATTATATGAATTCACGAGGGCAAATGCTCATTATTTTATCAATGATATGATAGAACAGGTAAAACGAAATAAGAGATGCCATATTCTAGTCCTATACTGTTCAATAAGGGCCACCACAGTATTGAGGTTTGTATCTAATGATAAAATAAATGTATTTAAAGCCTTATGCACTTAGAGCATAATTATTGAAAAATAAAACAAAAAAATAAACCAGAGCCTCAGTAACACCAGCTACACTGTAAATGCTCAGTAGCTACATGTAGTTAGTGGCTACCATTTTGAACAGCACCATAGTCAGTCTGAAAGAAGGAAAACAAGATATTTTTAACTTTCTAAATATCAGTGATTCTCAAACCTAAATGCATATAGAATCACCCTGAGAGCTCTTTAAAAACCAATGCCTAGGCCTGTGCTTTCAAATTTTTTGTGTAAATGTAGCACCTGGGGATCTTGTTAAAATGCAGATTCTGATTAGTAGTTATAAGTGTCCCCTGAGAGTCTACATTTTTAAACCTTCCCAGGGAATGCTGCTGCTGCTGATCCATGGACCACAACCCTGATCCATGGACCACAACCCAGATCCCTTAAATTGGAACCTAAGCACTGAAGTTATCAAAGTTTCCAGGGGATTCTCATTTGCAGCCAGGTTGAAAAGTTGAAGAGCATTGTTTAACATGTATATATTATGAATTTTCACCACTTTTCAACTGCAGTATGTGAAAAGTCCCTTGAAAATAGAAACTCACCTATTTGTGAATCCTCATTCATTCCTGACAGATTGTAAAGAATGACTGTTTTACAGTACAAATATTCAGAATACATTGGTTTGATTGATTCATTGATATACTTTGTAACTGAATGTTTGAGGCACTTATTTATAAGATGATTTTAATCTGTTCCTAGGAATGTTCAAACACATTCATTAAGTAAGGCTTTCTCTAGTTGCTGCTATACCTCTGCAATCTTAAACCTGGGTTCAAATGTGCCTTTTCCTCTTGATTGTATTGTTAGTCTCTTTGTAGGACTTCACTATCTATTTTTCCCCCTGTTGAACTGAAAGCAACAGTAGAGCTGAATGGATGAATGAGCAGGTAGATAGGCTTGTTTTAATGCAAACTTCAAATCTGGCAAGGCCTCAAATGTTTGCAGGCAAAGATAGAAAAGAAAAGGAAGAAAAACTCCTGGCTAGGAATTAATGAAATCTAAGGGCTGAGAATTTTAGTATCAAGTACACACACTTGCTTTTAACCCTTCAAAGTCTCAGTAATCTGATGAGATAAGATGTGGACCAAAAAAAAAAAAAAAATAGGGGTTTTCTTGTTTCCAAGCATACTTTCTAAACTATGAAAGGATGACAAGTATTTGAAATAATTGAGTGGTTCTTTACCTCTACCCAAAGACATGTGATATCTGTGGAAACATGATGTTACTGGCATCTAAAGGCTGAATGCCAGGGATACTGATAAATACTCTACGACATATAGAATAATCCCCTGTTCCATCCCCACCATATACACAGCACAGAATTGTCCAGCCCAAAATGTCAATGATACTAAAGTTAAGAAATCCTATTAATTAAACCAGTCCAGACATTGATTTCTGTTTGAAAATATTTTTGTGGGGGGAAAAAAAGGGCTGTGAACAAGGAAATAATGACTTAGAAACAGAAATGTGACAGAGTTTGGCATGCTGTAGGGTGAGAATTAGGATAGAAATCTTGGCTTTGCCCCTTAAATTATGTGATACTAGGCAATTCATTGAGCTTCTCAGAGACAGCTGTGGTTTTGGTGAGTCACCCAAATGTCCATGTGTTAGAGTCCTGGTCCTCAGGGTGGTGGACTTGGGAAGTATTGTGGGTCATTAGGAGGCAGACCTTTTGGGAAGTCATGGGAGGTCCTTGGGTCACTGGGGGTATAGCTCAAAAGAGGATTGTGGGACACTCATCTCTTCTTCCTCTCTGCTTCCTGGTTAATGAGGAAGACTTCCTAGCTAATGAGGTGGGCAGTTTGCTCCACCAAACACTTGTGTCGTGATGTGCTGCCCTCACCGGAAGCCCCAAGCAAACGGGACCACTCAGTCTTGGATTGGAGCTCTCAAAATTGAGGCTATTTCCTTTTCCTTTTTATAAGTTAATTGCCTCAGGTATTGGTTGTAACCTGTAGAACTGTGGGCCAAAATAAACCTTTACTCTTTATTAGTTAATTACCTCAGGTATGTTGTTATAAAGACAGGGAAGTAATACACTGTTGAAGAGGAATTTGGTCAAGGTGACTTCAACTGAGTTGGTATACAGTATCAAGGAAAAATTAGTTTAGGCTTTGCTCTCCCCCAGCATCTCCTAGGATGGGAAGATGGAAGTCCACACACTGAGATGCTTATCAGGCTTCAACTCCTAGGAAGCTTGGCTCTGACCTGAAAAGCCCGTACTGCACCATGCTCAGGATTCTCAGAGCCCTGGCAGCAAAACCTGCCACCTGCTCACAGCAGAGAGAGGATCTTGAACAATCCCAGTCAGCTCAGCCTCCCAGGGGGCCCAGAGCTGTGGCTAAAATTAATTCCTCATGTTCAACTCACCTTTCACCTCCCCTCCCTTGTCCTCACTATGGCTTTGTATAGAGACAGCAATCAGAAGCTTTATAAGGAACATTTGTCAATGCCTGGATGATAGCTCTGGGCTGATTCTTCTTTTATTTCCTCTCCTGTTCCTTAGTCTTTCTATTTTGAGGTTCAAAGAAAGAAGTTGCTTTTGAGTTCTATCTCCCAGAATTAAGTGATCTAAGATTCCAGTTGCTATAGAACTATTTCCATTTTGGATCCTTACTGATTCACAAAGAGCCAGTGCTGCAAGCCTTGTGCCCAGCTGGGCTCTGAATATTTCACAGTTGGATGTTTCAGTAGAGCCACATGAAATCCTATAAATGCCCATGAGAAGATTTAAGAGTTGACCCATTCATCCTGGTGCACCGTCGACACGTTCAGCCCTAGTGAGTAAGAACAATTCCCTTCAAAACGAGACAACTTAACTGAATATTTTGTAGGAGCTACTCCATATTTCTTTACCATTTAAACATTAGCAATAGATGAGGAGCAAGACAGAACAAGTCTTTATAGCTCCTAATGGTTTACTGATATCAACAAAAAATGGCTTGGAAAAAGAAGATACTTCATTTTTTTTTTTCAGAATATGTATTGAGATTATCTATATAGGTTGGTGGCTTTGAAGTTTGATGTCCAGATACAGAGGCCATTATTGTCTCATAATTTGAAGCAAACGAATTAGACTTTTCCAGATTATTTTAATGATACTCTAAGTTTAGTTAAATGGATCTTTTCAATCAGACAGGAAAGCAGGCAGGAGAGAAAATAAACTATCTAGTACTGTAAGGTGAGCCACTCTCAGGAAGTCTTGGCAAAATAGAACATAAAACTCAAAAGTTGCACTCAACCTAGCATATGGTCACCACTTTTCAAGCAAGGCAACAAAATCAGGAATGGCTTCTGTGAATATGTGGTGTTCTCCATTGTCCCACGGAAGCACATTGCCATTGCGAGGAGGACAACCGGGAAACTTTTAAAATTTTTTTTCCCTAAAGCGAGAATTTCCTATTCCACATCTCACAACAGCCACTTGTGTGTGGTCACTAGAAATTTACCTTTGAAATATGACATTTTGAAGCCAGGCGTGGTTGCGCAAGCCTGTAATCCCAGCACTTAGGGAGGCTGAGACAGGAGAATCGTGAGTTCAAAGCCAGCCTCAGCAACGGCGAGGTGCTAAGCAACTCAGTGAGGCACTGTCTCTACATAAAACATAAAATAGGGCTGGGGATGTGACTCAGTGGTCGAGTACCCCTGAGTTCAATCCCTGGCACCAAAAAAAAAAAAAAAAAAAAGAAAAGAAATATGACACTTGGAAAAAAGAGAAATGAATTTAAAATGTCACAAGAAGAAAGATGCTCATTGTTACACCCTCCAATTTGCAATGGAAGCAGTAGTGAAAATTGTGCCCAATTGGGAATAGAATCTGGTCTTGTTCTGTTCCTCATTTACTATGTGATCTTAGGAAAGGATTAGCATCTCCCTGTCTCTGTTTTGGAATGGAGAATAAAAATATCTGCTTTATTCAATTTACAGATCATAAGAGTCAAAGTGAAACAATATGCATAAGCATATATGTCATGATTTAAAATGCCACTGGGATGCTTGGTAGTCTTCATGGCTAACACTGAGTACTGACTTAGTTGCCCAGTATTCTGTTGAGTAGTTCACGTGCGCTCATCTCAAATAATGTTCACTTTAACTCTGAAAAGAGTTCTCACTTCCTGATTTTCCAGACTCAGAATCAGAGTTGCAGAGAGATTCAAAAGCTTATGTAAGGTTTGGAACTAGCTCACCAAATAAGAATAAGCACTTAGAGAACTAACAAAATTGAAAGACACATAAATGAGATTCTCAGAAGAAAGAATCTGATATATTCTTAAATTTTTATAATAATCATCAGAGAAGAACCATCACAATTCTTAGAATTCTTACACTTGTTTTATGATTTAGTGTTATATTTTGCATCATATGTGAAGAGAGATACCAAATATTTCAGTGCTTAGGTTATTTCAAGGTCTTAATCCCAACACCTAGACACAACTGATGAAACCATATTCTCAGGGCGTTAGTTGGCTCCAAGGCCCACACTTATAACTGCCTTACTGTCCCCTGTCCTGAAATAACATATGTTATTACTAAATAACAGTCATAACGATAATAATAGTTTTCAGGAGAAAGCAATGCCATTAAAGAAAGGTTTATTCTGCTTTGAAAACATACAGGAAGTAACCCATAATTTGGAACTAAAGACACAAACAGAGAGATACACGGCAAGGGTCACTGGTTTTCTTACATATCTGTGGCTTTAAAATGACCATTAAAAAGCCTTGTCATTGCTGGCAGCAAACTGGTGGATTCTCTATTGGCTCAGGGCAAGTGGTTAACATCAATTTAGAAATCTTTGAAATTCCTAATGGAAACAAAACAAACCCTCCAGCGGAAATTTTAGTGCCAATGATAATATGCATGGAGAGAGAGATTGATTTTTCCTATGAGCAAATGAACAGCTTTTAAGAGCTCAGGCTGTTTTGGTTCTTCTCACCTACCCCCATCTTCTCCCCCGGGGTTTAAGCAAGAAGCATTTAAAAATCAAGTCTATTAATGTCCAGTGTATTTGGATGATGATGATAATTCACAGTAACTGCTAACACCTCTGGCTTGCTCTAAATGTTCAAAGATAACCTCATGAGGTCATTTGGGTGCCTTAGTCTAAGCATTGCTAACAGGCCCCTGGCTATGTTTGAGCTGACAGCTTTTTGAAAACTGAGATGGTAGATGAATGGGTTGGTGGGACATTTTGCTCCAATCCCTTGGGACCCTTGTTCTCCCAATTCTTAAACCACATAGAGGGAGACTATTAGGGAATAAACTAACAATACAGATACTTCTGATTGGCTCTTACGGAAAATAGATGGTTTCATCATAGGTTTCAAGCCATTCAAAAGTCTTGGGCTACAAATAGACAAATTTACTTTGACTATTTCTCTCAAGTATGAGAATTATTAGCTAGATAGCTCTTAGACTTCTAGAAATGTGCTTCCAGTTTCCTTGTTAAAGTGCCTGTCTCAATGCATAGGAAGTGAGAGGAAAACAGAAACTGAGGGGATTTCAAGTCCAGGATAGAGAGGTAGAGAGATGTGCGTCATGTCCACATTGCGGGGAGCGCAATGTTCTGGGCTATTTTTTTTTCCATCCATCTACCTGGCAACAATGCAGGTAGATGCAGGTGAAGTTAAGGGCCCTTGCACTTTTATGACCAGGGCTCAGGACTCTTCTTAGGAGAAGTGAGAGATGAGAGGAAAAGCTAAGGGATTATTTGAATGATCCCTTTAAAGAAGGCAACCTTTTCTCCCGTTGCCCTTGATTCAGCCATCTGGCTCTGGGAGTTCGTTGCCTGGATGCTCCTTGACTGTAAAATTTAAATGGATGATTAACCCCTCTCTCTCCCACAACAGCACGCTTGCTATTAAAATGACTACCAGGATCAATCTCTGAAAATCAAGGCAGGCTGAGAACAAGTGAGAAAAAAAAAACAATTGACAAAGTCAGCCAAATGATACAATTTCACCTGTGCTTTTTCTCTCACTCTCCCCCTAGCTTAATTTTCATGCATGATAGTCTAGTAAACCTTTTGTTTTTTCCTGCCATCTCTGGCCATCTGTACCTTTAATCATACCTGAGTAAATGGTACCCCAAACTCCAGACCTCAAGTTGATTACCTTGTAATGATTCACAATAGCTCACAATAGAAACAGGGTCCTTTCACTTCACTGCTATCATCTGTAGTTTCCTGGAAAACCTATAGTAATTATCTTCGGTATGAACCAGTCAGGCAGTATTGGTTAAAAAAAAAAAAAGTGCAGTGCATAGTTAATAAGTCTCCAGAAGTTCCCTATGCTGATCAAGTCACTTATTTTCTCAATGTAGAAAGCATGAATATGTGCTTCTCTCAGTGTTTTATGATTGATGACAGTCACAAGAAAAATTGCCATTTACAAGGGAGAATGAGAGTGTCAAAGAAAGGATGGCTATTGAGAGAAAAACAGGTACCTGTAGGATAATGTTCATTCACTGGCCAGTTGTCCACCTGGAGGGTGGCATTGCCCCCATTCCTGGTGAAGCGCACCACGTGGTATTTGCCATCATTGACTGGGGTCCTCTCCTCTTTGATGGAGATGTCAACTGTGCCAATATTGAAAACAACACCAATTTTTCCCTGTTCCTGTAATTTAAAAAATGGAAAAGAAAAAAGGCATAGTTATCACTGACCACAAACTTTTCTCCCTTAAAGTTGATCCTCCAACTAGCAATAAACCTGTAGGTGCCCTGAGGGAGCTGTCAGTATGAAGTTAATAATAGTATCCTATATTTCTCCATGGGCTTTCATCCTGGACATAAAAACCAATGGTATAAAGCCACCCAAATTGCTCTCACAGGCTGCACTGCACAGGTTACATCATCCATTGCCCTCAACGGATATCAAGGCTGAAACCACAGAACTACCTAACAATGAGGAAGTGACATTGCAAAGTTCATTTCTGTAAGATGGATTAGGTCTGTTTTCTAAAAGAGGCTAATACAACACTGGGTTCTAAATCATTTCACAATTCCAATTTGGATTAAAAAGGAAATATGAGCTTGCCTGCATGTTTTGAGGCAATTGAGGCCAAGGGGAAAGGTACAGAATGGTTCAGAGCCAGTGGCAGAGCAATTGGCATTATAGACCAAATCCCAATGCTACTTTCTACAGATCCAAACCCCATTTACAATGGTATTTTCAGGAAAGGGCAGTGAAACTGAGCCAGAGTTTTCAGAATCAAGTGGCTGCCACTCTTCCCACTCCTATAGCCCTATTCCTCATGTTAATCCAAAGACAGATGTAACAGTCAGTGTTGCAGCTTATGTTACAAAGCAGAAAACGTCAATGGTTGCAAAAAAACTTGGGACCAGGCAAATTTCAATGAATTTGAGAAGAGTGACATTGTGACAATAAAAATGATTATGGAGATGGTGATGGTGGTGGTGATGAGGTTATTTCCTGGAAAATGCCAGGAAACACCAAACCATAAATAATACTACTATTAAAACATTTCCTCTAATAATTGGTTATGACTAATAATTGGTATGAGTATTCATAATGTAACAAAATAAAGGTGACCTCACGGATCCTGTACATTCAGCTTTTCTCAGCCTCTTAGAATGACATCACAGTATAGCAAAGTAGAGGAAGGATGGTCAAAGAGAGAAGGGAAGAACTTTCCTACATTTCTCTAGTTGTCTGACTATTGGAAATACATTGGGCACTCAAAATAATAAAAGTCAGCTATAATTTTGATGTTCTATAAGAATGAGTCACAGTATTTGTTCACTAGCTTTTGTTATTCTCTATTTATTCAAGAAGTAGAAGTAGAAGATATTTAAAAAGAAGCAAGTAAATGTGGTTAAAGAAGTATAGAATCCATATTAACTAAGTTCAAGGAATGATTTCACTGAATTTTAGATTTAGTAATTCGTTCATGCAATATATAAAACCAATATTTATTGAGCACATACTGTACTGAAAGTCAATAAATTAAGACTTCTTGTGAAATGGGCATTAGTTTCCATATAATTTGATAGATTTCACTTATTCTCCCAAAACACAGGATCCCTTTGTCCTTTAGTATGAAAATACATCTTATATTCATTTGAATGAATGAACAAGTTCCCAAGAGTTTTGATCTTAGAAGAGAGGAACAGAGACTGGTCAACAAAAGATTTATCTGGGTTCAGGGATGCAAAGACACAGGGTGGACATCACTGTTTCCTTTGTGTCCTGACAGCACGGCACACAACATCAACTGATGCCCACATTTCCCACCTGCAGTTCTCTGAAAAAAGTGACCTAAATGCCTATCGAAATGGTAACCAAGCATACTCAGGATTTCTTAAATCCCTGTTGGGACCACTATGTTCTCAGTTTTATTTTGTTTCATCTCTACATCTCCATACTAAACAAAGTACCTCACTTAAAAAAAAAAAAAAAGATGAATGGAAACATTAACTTGACTATGGGTTCTTTTTTGTACCTTCCATGCCCATAATCAATAATATTATGATTCATTTTGTATTTTCTCCTTGATCCTCAAGGAATTTAGAAATGACAATGTGACTTTTCTGTTTTCTCTTAGAGAACTGTCCTTTATTTCTGAGGATGGGTGTGTGTGTGTGTTCATACCCTCAATTCCTAAATAAGCAAGGCAACGATGGCTTGAGTCATAACCTGCTTAGCAGAATAAAAGGACTGGAGGAGGCAAGAAACCACGACTACAGATACCATTCCTCCTCTGCCCACCCACAGACGTGGGGTGTTTATTGCACCCTTGCTCTTCAACAGAAAACCACTACATAAATCCTGGATGCCTGAAAGGGACTGCTGGTGATTCAATTTACGTCTGAGTCACTAATTAATCACGGATGGAGAACAGTTTTAGGGGGGAGAAAGGAGACCTTTAAGCCAGCATTCTGCAGCTTTTTAGCAACAGCAGTGGCAAAGCATAGTTCTGGCTTAGTGAGTTGGCTGATCAACAAGATATATTCTTGGGCAGATTTTCTGCAAGATCCATAATAGATCCAGGAAAAGAAAAGATTTAATCTCTGCCAGAATAAATATTTGGTCCTTATCTAGGACACCACACATTTGCCATTGCAATCACTGTTTCGGAGAGATCTTCTTAATCCTGTTAGCACTCTGCCAAATTCAGGGTAGACCCTTACCCAGATGTTTCATTTCACTTCCCACAGTGGTAAATGTGGCTGTACTAGACCTCAGATGTGGTTTCTTTATTCGTAGTAATAAGATTTCATTATTGCAACCTCCTTATCATTTGTCATGGGACCACAATGGCATTATAATCTGTGGCTAACTGCTTTGTTTCAGTTTATTATAAGTCATGGAAGCCTTGTGGCAAATACCCATATAGTTGCCCAGGCTTGAATCTATCGTGTTCAGCTACCATAAAAATAAACTCTGCTAGCTCACTGCGGCCACAGAAGAGATGATGGGAGGGATAAAAAGCATTTTTTTATACCAATGTTTGGTGTCAGCCCTTATTGACTTTGGGAAAGTTACTTTACTATTCTGAACCCATTTCTTGATAATACAGGAGAGGGACAAACTACCAGCTTTCCATCTTCAAAGGGCTTTATCAAGGATGAAATAATATGATGAATATGATAGTACTTTATAAGTAACCAATCATTATGCAAATATTAGAAATGGATGAGCTTAGGAGATCTGACCATCCAATCATTTGATCATTAGTAATGATCTGTGATTACTGAAGAAGTTAATTAATTCAATAGGATAAACATGGACTTTCAACATCGCACAGGACAGATAATACCCCTAGCTCTTAACATTGTTATGGCCTGGGGCAGATTATTTAACTTCTAATTTCTCTCCTATAAAAGGATGCATTGAGAAAGGAGAGGCCAATTGCTACCTTAAAAGCTTGTTGTGAGGTTTATAGAAAAGTCCGTGTGTGTGAAACACCTGCCACGTGGCTGTGTCTACTTCTGGAACTCAGGAAATGTCCATCTTCTTTCTTCTCATTAGTTAATTTAATTATTGGCATGAACTAAGGTCTGGTTGGTTTGGCTGACACTGTCATCAAGATATGTTGTGAAAATAAATGTCAATTTTAGCAAACAAACCATCAAAAGGTTTTTGTGGTGTTGATTCACTGTCAACTACAATTTGGTAGCTACTCTCTTTCCACAGTCCTTGGTGCTTTTTATAAGCCTTTCTAAGATAAGGAAAGTGGAGCTTCAGAAACAGCATGACTATAAATTTTAATAACTCCACACCTATCACCACTGAAGTTGCTATGAAGGCGATCACTTCAATCTATATTCTTCCTTGATATTAAAAAACAAAGACAAGTGGTAAATCAGAAGACGTTACTGAAGGATCCTCAAGTACATTCATGAAAGAAATGGAAAGATACAGAAAACAGCTGCCTTTGGAGAGCCAGCAAGTCCTTCTTCCTCCATAATGACTACTGATGAGCCAACCTACCTCCCTTAAATCATTCCAGCTCCAGCTTTCTGATCCCCCATCAGCCACATTACCGTTATTGTGCAGAGGTGACCCAAGATTGACCACCAACACCAAGGTCAGACTTCAGGAGCAGAAATAAACAGTGGTAAGAAAAATCTTCAGGCATAACGATCTCCCTCAAGGCTACCTCTTCATTTATTCCAGAGTGCCCCCAGAGAAGGCAGAATGCACCATCTGCTATTTCAGAAAATTGCAGCTGACAGGAACAGAACTGAGATTTCAAATGTATGCCAGGGAGATGTGCAGTGGAAGCAGTTCTCCATATCATTATTGCTGGGCTTCCCACAGAATTGGTTAGTTCAGTGCTTGACAGTAATACACAGAAAACAACGTGTAAATGTTGCCTCCTGGGGCCTAGGCTCTGTGAGGCCTTCCATACCCATTTCAAAGTCTGGTTCATTCTATACCAAGTAACCAGTGGTACTGTCTGCACATTTTTCTAGTTCTGCCCATTATGGGCTCATGCTAAGAGGGACTGCTGGGGATCCCTATGTAGCATAGGGCCAAGAGACCAGTGTTGACCAACAGATTGTCATTTTTGAGCAAAGCATTTAATTGTTAATATGAGACCATCTCAAGACCTCTCATTGCCATGAACCCCTGTGTCCAGCAAATTCTTAGTAGGGGCTGGGCCACTGTGTGTGGATGGCAAGAAACCAACTTGCAATGGACATGAAAGATCACTAGAAGACAGAGTTTGATTGCTGTATGTCACTGAATGTGAAGCCTGTTTTTTTTTTTTTGGTACTGGAGATTGAACTCAGGGACACTTGACCACTGAGCCCCCTCCCCAGCCTTATTTTGTGTTTTATGTAGAGACAGGGTCTCACTGAGTTGCTTAGTGCCTCGCCGTTGCTGAGGCTGGCTTTGAACTTGCTATTCTTCTGTCTCAGCCTCCCTAAGTGCAGGGATTACAGACGTGCGCCACCACTCCCGGCTGTGAAGCCTGTTTGTTACTACAACATAACTTGGACCATCTGGATGCTCAGTGAATATTTTTGAAGAGAATTATATTCAGGTTCTCACAATTTACCCCCAAGGAATTTGCACGCTAAGAGGCTTAAGAGAAGAATTTGACTCTGTCTGACCCTACAGCTTATGGATTTTCCACTGAGTTACATTTCTGTTACACTTATTACACGTCACAGTTGAGTAACAGTCATGTGCTGCTTAACAGGCATATGTTCTGAGGTAATTTACTCACTCTGCATACTTTGTAGTATATTTACTTTATCTAATACAGCTAGATGTCACTTGGTGATATAATCTTATAGGATCACCTTGTATAGGCAGTCCATTGTTGAGTGAAATGTCATGCAGCACATGATTATATTTCTATAACAAGGTGTATACATCATTATATATACTTTATGTTTTCCTAACCTGCCCATCCTGTCTAACCAACCTAATTGTGGGTCTTTGAAATGTAGCAATTCTAACAGGTGATCAATTAATGTTTGTTAAATTAATGACAAGTGAATAAATGGATAATAAATTTGAATGTGTGGTTATAAATAAAAAAGAAATTATGATAGTTTTTACCACAAGAGTCTAAACAAGATTTGAATAGTATAAGATAAAATAGATAATTGGTAATATGTTCAGATTTTTTACAATATATCTTAGGCAACATATATTGTCTCATTATACTTTGTAAATGCAATCTGCAGAATTCAAAGCAATGAGATATAACTTACTTGATTTATAAGACAGTTTTGATTAGAGGAGGATTTTATTGAAGTCCTTTGAGATAAAATGCTCTATAACTTGTAGAGCACAGTTTGGGTTCTTTTTGAGCCTATTAACTATCTTTCAGTGAAGATCATTAGTTTATTCTCTCAGTGTTACAATCTCCTTATTCTAATTTCAGGGCACTTATTAATAAGTACCAAGCCACTTTGTGTGTAAGCACCATGCACTACTAAAGGATCAAAGAAATTTGTAAGAAACCAGGTCTCTCACTACATAAGTCTAAGACAGAGACATACTTCAGGACAAGCTAGCTGTTAAAATCCCAGCTACAAAGCTTAGGAATGGCTTGGACTGGACTTTCATTATCACCACCTGACAATGGCTCTTTCCTTTTCCCTTGAGAAGTTCAAGTGTGGCTGTGGAAGGAAGGTCAGGGAAGAAGAAAACATCCATTCTCGGAGCTAAAAGACTTTGGGATTTAGAATAAGACTTGGGCCCAGGTGAGTCTCCATATCTTTTGTTTCATGATTCCCTGAATCCCAAGCTATCTGTATAGAAGTGAGAAAAATAGCACAAAGACAATAATGATTGGATTACCTGGATGAAAGGATACTTATTAAGGGAAATGAATAAATGATACTTACTAAGAGAAACAAATGAAAAGAGCAAATTATGGAGTGCTCTACAGAGGGATGCAAGGAAGATGCTGGATGAGAGTGGAGGTGGTGATGGTAGGAATGGCTGATGAGAAACACTATTAACCACTGAGGGATGAGTCAGAAGCACTTACACATTCCTTCAGATACTGTTCTATTTGGAATGATTTGCTCCCATTGAAGATCATCCACTCCAGAATCTGTACAAATTGTCCCTAGAAACCTCATGTTAAATGGCTTAGAAATTAATTTTGTTTTCCAAAATCTGTGCAGGCCTCAATGACATTCACACCCACCCTGCAAAATTACAGTCACCTTTCCCCTTGGCTGCTGATGCACTTCACCTAGTGTTTTGCTGATGACCGGATGCATGAGGTCAATCAATTAAAGAGGATTAGATCCACAGTCTGAAATACTAACAGAGGGCTGAGAGAGATAAGACTGATAAATAGCCCAAGACAGCTCCATCTCTAACACTAAGCAAATTTTAAAAAGGGGAGAGAGCAAGTAGAGATGACAGCTTAGGACAGCAGGAACCCTGACCTGAAGAGGAGGAGATCAAGGAAGGACAAGGCAGCTGACAGGAGCAACTAAGATGCAAGTCAAAGCTGCGATTCTAATCGCCACCAGTCTCAAACTGGTCCCCTGAGTCATCATGTCCTTCAAATCACTCAACATCCACTTCTCATCCACAGACCTCAGTGTCACACCGGCTGATTTGGTAGTTAAGTTTGACGAAAAGGCAAAAATTAAAGCTCATTTCTGTGGGAGCCTCGGTGTTGTGCCAAGACCTGGAACTGTCTCCTGGCAGAATTCAGGTGACAGCTGGAAGGGCAGTGCTCACTGAAATGCAACACAGACTAACACATCCTATAAATGCCTTGCTTCTGCCCTCTCCCATCTCTACCACATCCACGAGGGACCACCCAATGGCCTTAGTAGAGGCCTCTCACCCAGTGCTCACAGTAACAAAATTAGGAAACACATTTCAAATCATCTAAAATTCTTCTGCAACATTTTACCCACATTACAATTTACCCACATGCCTATGAAGTAAGATTCTGGGACAAAAAGCATTAGCACCACCTGGGGATTTACCAGAAATGCAACTTCTTAGTTCTAATACAAGACCCTCTGAATCAGGAACTCTGGGCTAGGGCCCGGTAATCTGTATTTGCATAAGCCCTCAAGGTAATTCACATGCTTGTGAAATTAGGGACCTGCTTCCTTCCATTAATGTTGTGATTCCAGTTTCAACTGGGGGCTATTCTGCCCCAGGGACATTTGGTAGTATCTGGAAGTAGTTTTGGTTCTCACAAATGTAATCAGATACTACTTGCATCTAGTGGATTCAGGCCTGGAATGATGTTAAATAACCAACAATACACAACAAAAAAATGATCTGACTCCTGATATCAATAGTGCCACTATTTTGCATTAGTGAGCACAAAACTTTGCTCGACAAACATTCATAAAGTATGTATGGCACTACAGAAAGTGTTCTATCTAGATTTACACATATAGTCTAATGCATTGTCCAAAGAAGCACTTCTTTGTAGTATGTGTGTATGTCCACAAAATGCACACACACAATATATACATGTACACCAATGTGCATGTGTGTGAATTTTGACATACTTGGTCTACAGTTCTGGTCTAACCTTAGAGCACAAGGTAAGCAATAGGCAGATGCTTAGATTCTCTCTGGCTGTACCCTTTATGTGCTGGCCAAATGTCTGTTTTGTAAGTATAATTTTTGAAATGCTAGTGTGCACAGTCAGAAAGGGGCAGGTCTAATTCTTTATACATCTCGTGTTTTTTGTTCTATGTGCTCGTGGTAAATCTCTTTTCTACCAACTCACGGCTACTAGTATCTAGGAAAGTCTCCTAGAACATCTCTCCTGGCACTATAACTTTAGCTGACAGTGCCAGCTCCAACTCTTCCTAGACTTTTTAATTGACACTTGGAAATTTTAGTCATTTTCCACAAAGATGCAGAATCAGTTCTGAGTGGTCTGCATAGGAGAAATCCCCTCTCGTAGAAGCAGATATTCTAGGTTAAGGATGAGCAGTAGCTTCCCTGTAAAAGAGACCCACAAACAGCCAGTAACCCTGAAGACCTATTCTGTGGTTGCAAAGAAACCTTTAGTGGTTCTCCACAGCACTTTACTATTTACCTAACTTCCAAGTGACAGGCTGTGCTAACATAACGGCCTCAGGGTGAATGGACCCTTGTGGATAATAAACATCAACTAGGAGCTCTTGGTTTGATAAGTACAGCATTCTCAGCCACTTCCATAAATGAATTCCCTCTCTAAGCTCTATACCACTTTCTACTGAACCAAAAATTTACTATACACATTTTAGAATTGAGAGAGTCAGTATTAGGGGTCATAAGAAAATACGGTGTAGATTATAGTAGTTTTTATGAGATGTTTGAGGAAGGGATATATAAATTTGGAGAGGCAAATTGGCTTAGAACAGAGAGCAACGTGATAGACAAATCTAATCATTTCCTGTTTTTGTAAATAAAGTGTTTTTGCAATATTGCTGCATTCATTCATTGACAAACTGCCTTTGGTTGCTTTTGTACTAAAAGAGGTAAGTAGTTGCAACAGAGATCATGTGGCCTACTAGTCTAAAATATTTACTCTGTGGAATCTGAAAAAGGTCGATCCCTGTTGTGGAACCTTGAACAATTTAAGACTAGCCATGATTAAATTTTTGACCAATAGTTCATGTTCAAGTATTGAGAATAACTCAAATAGGAATGCAAGGGAGTGGGGTAGAAAGGCTACACCATACCTGCTAGTTCCACTATTACTGTGGCCTTGGACTGGCACAGATGGCCCCTTTTCTTCCTAGTAATTCTCAAGCGTAAATGAAGAATAGCATTCCTAAGCCTTAGGAGACTGGCTCACAGTGAAGCCTATGCTTTTATGATCACTTGGTGATTATCTGTAGGCAATAAACTGCTTCATGGGATTTGGTTTGGGAGTGTTGTCTCACTGGAATCAGGCAAGTTGGGGACCAATATGTAGCGAATCTGCCTGACAACTCTTATCTGGCAAATAGATCTCACTTCTAATAAGAGAAGATGAGATATGTAAAAACTCATCCATTTGAGCATGAACCAGTCTATCTTGGAGCCCACTGAGGGTGGTCTAGATACTAAAAATCAACTCAACAAAACACTGTTTGAAGGCGGTCAGCTGTGAATGCAGAGAAACAAATTAGAGGCTTCTGGCAAAAGATGATGGTAGCTAGTAATAGTCTGGTAATGGAGGAGATGGAGCGAAGTTGTAAGTTATTAAAATTATAATGATATGACATTTCTTTCTGAAAATTTATCTTGTTCTATGAGAGTAAATCATGTACATCTTAGAGTTTGAGACTCTCAAAGTCAGCACTCATCATTCTGATGTTAGGGTTTAAGTTTATTATATTAGATGAAATGAGAGAAGAGAATAGCCTTGCAACCCAATGAATGTGTCAGTTTCGGAAGCGCCAATGTATCTGCAAGTCAGTTGAGTCCCTTTGGTGATAAATGATGATTAACTGGGTCTCTTGTTTCACCTGCAAGGGGAATCTACTGTGTCATCATCTGGGGATGAACACACTAAAATAGGGACTAATTTTTCTTTCCTAGTTATCATAAACAAAATTGCCAGGAGACTTTAATATATCAGCAGTGCCTGTCTACATGCAGGGACTCTTGTGTGTGTAGGTGTCCTGGAGATAGTGCTACAGTAAGGTATTTCCACCAGGTGATATTTTATGGTCCTCTTCTTTGTCAACTACCACCACTATAACATTCTCTCTTGGATTGGATCAGCATCTCTAATTCAAAAGGTTGATTCTGACTTAGTGCCAAGCACTGCAAAAAAGCAACAGAGAAAAAGAAGTGAAATTTAAATGGTTTCAGTATGTTGGGAGGAGGCAGGCCTGCTGACCTCCATGACAGCATCAAAGCCTCTGCAGGGGACAGTGATTTGGACACTGGAGCAGAAGTACAAAAAGGAAAGTGCTTTCTCTCAGCCATGATGGGATTAGCAAAGCTGACCCAAACCAAATGCTTGAAAACATGTCACAGGGAGCTGATTCATACCTTTTGAAAAACGTCTACCATGCCAGCCCTGAGAATTATTTCACAGCTATGTGTTCTTTTGATAGAATAATCAGAGAACATATTTTCTAATTTTAATTTACTTGAATTCAGTCTGCCCACAAATTCTGTTTTAGCCAAATGGAGAAAATGTTCCTAGGATACCTGTGATATGGTATGTACTGTGAGCCCTCAGGGAGCTAGCCATAGCATTGGATACATAATTATCCACGGAATCTACAAAGAATCCCTACACAAGAGGAAGAAACACTTCTATTATAGCATCTAGGGGACACATTGTCTTCTCTCTCTTCTTTATGGGTACACTACAATTTTATTCATTAATATAAAGGTGCTTAATGACTTCATTCAAAAAAAATAAAGAACACAGTGCTAGTCAAATGTACTTTCATGTGTATGTGTGCCCACATAATTGTGCATGTGTGTGTGTGTATGTGTGTATATATTTGCAGAAGACCTTAAATCTTAATATATCCAAAGACTGGCTCCTCTGACTCTCTCCTTTTAATTTAGGTACAGTGATGAAGGCTCAAGAAAACCTAGATCATTCTTTGTCCATCAAAAGGCATCCATAGCCCAGCTCCAGTCTAGCCTTCCATAGCTCCAGGACAATTATTGGAAGCCTGTGTTTTCATTTCTATGGAACTGAAGGCTTCTCAGGAATGTGAATCTATCACAGAGCTGACTCAGAACAAACTCTGGATTCCAGACTGAACCAAACATCAGGATGATCTCGAGGCAGCATAAGCTCTGCAGAATGAAACTGATCATTAGAGAATTGATCCAGAAACAAACAAAAGACAGGATAGATTTCCTAGGCCTGACTGGCCTAGTCCAAAGCTGAATGTGGTACCCTTTTTCATCTTGAAAGAAGATTCTTCTCTGCAGAGTCCATCTTGCCTTAGCCCATGTGTACAGGTGTATAGAGATGGAAACAATTCTGTAGGCATGACCTCCCAGAGTCATCTTAGATTAATCAGATCTGTCTTCCAGTTATCCCATAATCTCTCCAGTGTCCAGTGAACAATGAAATCACTAGTTTGTGTTGATTCATTTCAATGCAGTTTTTTTGATAAAATCATTCCTTCCCCTGACAGTGCCATGAGAATTATAAGGGAAGAATATGCATTTTAATTTTCTAGATCTTCTTTCATATGGTCTTACTAAATGTTCGACTATCACATGACCCAATGACAAGGGCACATTTGCATTTCTTTGCAAGCCACTCTTCAATGCAGAATACAATATCTCCATCCATGATTTGATTTTTCTATGATTATTTTTAGGAGAGTCTTTTTAAAAATATGGACCATGACCACCAGAAGACCAAAGTTATTAAGTTTCATATAGTCTATGGAGCAATCTTCAAAATAATTCCCAGGAGGCCTGTGCTGCCTGAGGAGAACTTGCTCAGTGAAACTGGAAGCAAGAAACAGAGAATTCATTACAAGGCCCTCAACCGTCTCTTTTTCTTTGTAAATT
Organism: Xerus rutilus; assembly: GCA_028644305.1. Classification (NCBI taxonomy): domain Eukaryota; kingdom Metazoa; phylum Chordata; class Mammalia; order Rodentia; family Sciuridae; genus Xerus; species Xerus rutilus. The sequence continues at coordinate 20,562,707 of CM053401.1, forward strand.
CAAACTGAAGTCTGAGAAGTATATACTGATCTATTCCATTACCAGTTCATTGAATCATTTGATTCTCATTAAATATGACTTTAACCTTTGAAATACACAAGATACTAAGCTCTCAAAAAATCATTTGCATTATTTTGCCTACTCCTTTATCTTTCAGCACAGTGATTGCTGGTCAGTATAGAGCTCAATCTGTGCCCTTAAGGAGGCCATCCCTTCATCATAGTCTTTTAGGAACACCATATGTGGGCTATGCTGCAACACCATTTAATTTGTACTGGATTTGCTAAACTGAGATTTTTTTAAATAGTTGTGTTTTATCCACCTCCAGATATTTTTATTTCTTTAAGTCAATGTTGCATAAGTGAGAGTCAAGTCATAGGATCCACTTATTTCATATTCTGTATATGGCACTGTGGTAGGCTCATCATCACTAGATAAATTCATCAGGCATTGCTTAATTCTCTGGCGTAAACTATGCTTTGATGTGTTAGAAAAGGCAATACCTTAGGAACCAAAAGGCTTGATATAAGTTCTAATTGTTCACTTAGTGCAGGTTCTGGGGCACATCACAAATACTCTAGGCACAGTTTTCTCATCTGTAAGATAAGGTTAAATCACTGAGCTTTTTGGGTGAGTCAATAAAAAAATACTATTACAAAGTATTCCTGTGTGAAATTAGCAAATTAATGTCCACAGTCAGACCTTGATAAATTGCCCAAGTGACTAGATGCATTCATTATGTACCTTTCATATCAGAAAGTTCTACTTTATTTAGGAAGATTCAGGCAAAAGGTTAAAAAATATTATGGTTCTATGAATGCTCTGAACTAAATGGTTTTGTTCCCCCTCCCTTAATTCACATGTGGAAGCCATAATTCCAAATGTGATGATATTTGGAGGTGGGGGTCTTAAGAGGTAAATAGGTCATGAGGGTGGAGACAACATGAATGAGATTAGGGTCTTATAAGAAGGGACCCTAGAGAGATAATCTCTCTCAAAAATGTAAAGATACAGCAAGAAGGTGATCATCTTCCAATTAGAAATAAATATTTGTTGTGTAAGCCACCCCATCTGTGGTGTTCTGTTCTAGCAGACCAACTAACCAAACAACAGGATGTATTTAGGTAGTCGAGGAGGTAAGGAGAAATGGGAGAAGTTTAGAAGGTTAAAACTATTGGAATGAAAAATAAAATTCAACTGATGAAAAGGGAAAATAGGAACTATCTGGCATCGAAAATTCTTACAATATCAACCAGCTGGTCTGCTTTCTAAAACCTCACTAATTTGGCCAAGACAGAAATATTTGAATGTTAAGGTAGACTCTCTGGGCTCACTATGTACAAAAGCAAAAAAGAATTTTTAAAGGTTTATGAACCTACTAAATCTTAGAGAATATTTTCCCTCTTGCTCCAAAAGCATTCCCAACACCCCCTGAAAATGTTTCTTCGATGATGGAAACGTTGCATTTATGTAATTTAGAAACTACAGACTCAAAATAAACATAAACAAAATTCTTTATTTTCCAAGCATGCTTGTCATGTCCCTTGCTTTATGATGTAGGCATGTCTTTTTCAGGGGAAGGAGAGCTTCAGCTATTCAAGAAGGCAATGGTTTGGGATCTACTTACCCCTGACCCTGGCCAGAGACTCAGAGGCCATCAGGAAATACATCACCCAAATGATGCCAGAGGATCCATGTTTCACCAGTTAGCAGTCATCTCACTGTAGCTAATTAACCACATCAATGACAGGCAATACCTGTGAATTCACTGAGGCAGGTGTGATGGTCAGAAGAATGTGAAAACTCAAAAGAGAGACAGAAAGTAATGAGGATATAGATAAGAAGTTAAATTGAGTGTCACTAAGCTTATCCACCACTTAGCCTCATCTGAAAGAACACAGAAATACACCTCTCCAAATCCTCATAGACATACTCCTTGCTACTCTGCTTTGTGTTGACTCCAAGAAGCTTTGGGTCAAATACCTAGCAGTACACATTTTAGAAGGCTAGCTAGGAGCATAGACACCTCCCCTGGGAGATGGCAGGCTACATTTCTGGCTCCATTGCCAGAAGATGACTGTTGGAGCCATGCCACCTCTGCTCACCAGACCACCAGGTCCACCCAGAGAATGCTCAGAAACAAGTGCTCAGGGCATCTACACTGAGTTTCCACAGCCCAGAGTTCTCAGCTGTGAAGAGCAGATGAAGGACAAGGAGCCATGTGTCTTTCACAAAGAGGTACAGTACACAAATGGTACCTAATCTAGAGGGCACAATTCTTGCAAAAGTAGTGAAAATCATATTTGGTTTGATTTTTGTTTGTTATAATTATTCTTCTCAGTACATATTTGTTACTTGCATTGTGTAATATAGAACTTACAAATTCACAGTATGTAGACATCATTAGACATTCATCTGTACTTTATTTTCTCTTATAAGGGGGAGGAATATATATAATTTTTATGTTAAATAATTTTTAACATTTAAAAAGCAGAAGGTCTCTTATGAATAGTTAGATGTTTCAGGTTCTTTCGAAAAATGGTAAAATTGAGCAACATGAGACTAACAATTCTGACCAGGACAGAAAAACACTAGTTCCGTTCAGTAGAGCCACTGCCACAGCCTCTTGCTAATGAGATACACAGGCTGAGTGTTAGTTGCCATTAATCAACTTTTATCTATTCTCTCTCTTCATTTTTTAATAGTAGGGCAAAAAGGGAAATATGTTTGTCACAATATGAGGAGCAACCTCTCTGTACCACAATAAAAAAATGGGACTTAAGAAAAATTAGGAAAAGCACACTTTTTTCTCATGCTTAATTTCATTTTAGTAACCTGTATAATCTGCTTGCATATTTTCCTAGATTTTTAACTCCTAATGTACTGTAATAATCACAGGCTTTTGAGTAAGACAAGCTGGCTTGGAAATTTAACTCCTTCACTTTTCATGTGGCCTTGAACATACTAAATAGAATCTCTGAGCCAGAAGTTGCTTATCTACAATATAGGGAAAATATTATCTACCATGAAAGTTTGTTAAGAGGATAAAACAATCTGTGCAGGCACCCAGCACATAATAGAAAATGTTCAAGAAATTTTAGTTCCCTTCCCTGTTGAAGAGTTGGATCATAAAATCACGCACACACACATCTGAAGTGCCTGACGTGATGTAATGATCCAATTGCTACTTCAGAGAGATGGCTCAGCTCAAGGTTTTAAAGAACCTTTCATGGACTGAGTCTCAACAACAAAATCTATCACTATTAGGGAGACTCGTAAGAAGGACTATATTTAAATAAACTTCCTTCTGAATGTTGAAGTGCGGTAGCTGTCCTCACAATAGAAAATATACACTTAGTCAATAAACAATAGGATTAATAGATGCCAGTAAAGATAATAACAAAACACACTAATTGAAAGCTGTGTGACAGCAGACTGCTCAGTACAGAAAGGTATATATAAATTATATGCAAACACACTTTTAGTCCTGAGAGTGTGGCTATAACCGTCAAGGAAAATTTAATGAAGGCCACTGTTCTAGAACAACCATTTAATTTTGGTTTGAAACTGATATTGAAAAAAATTATTTTAGTTATATAAGAGACTGTCAAGTAAATAAAAAATGTTCATTGCAATGTAAGAGCTTGAAAAACAAAATTGGTACTCTACCACACCGAGGTTTAAGTGGGCCAATAAATCACAGCCCTCTCCATTCTGAATTTCAAGCCAATTTAGAAATAGACACAGACTAAAGAGCTAGCAAACTTTATTGCTTATAGAGCTAGATGGAGAATGGGTCTGTGACAAGCTGTGGGCCTGACCACAGAGGAGACTTCCTACTCTCATCTTTTTTGTTTGGACGGGGATTGAACTCAGGGGTACACTACCACTGAGCCACCTCCCCAGCCTATTTTGTGTTTTATGTAGAGACAGGGTCTCACTGAGTTGCTCAGTGCCTCATCCTTGCTGAAGTTGGCTTCGAACTCGCGATTTTCCTGTCTCAGCCTCCCAAAGTGCTGGGATTACAGGCATGCACTACTGCGCCCAGCTCTTACTCCCATCTTTTTGTCCTTACCCATTGCTTCCTGCAAAGTTAAAACAGGTTTGGGTGCATTGGCTCAGGGAGCATTACCCTATGAACAGAACTCAAGGAAAGATGGGTTTTCCCCAGGCATGTGATCTCCATAGCCTCTCTCCCCACTAAATAGATAAAAAATTGGAGAAGAGTTGCAGGCAGTACCACCTCAATAGTTTGTTTTCAGGCAACATCGGTTTTCTTGTAGGTGGGGGAACCATGACTTCTCTAACATACTAGAAACCCAAATAATCCTCTTCAGATAATCCTACTAATACAGATTGACTCAGAAGAGGACCTGCAGAGCCAATTCAACCCGGCATTTAAAGAGGATTTGTTCCTTGAAGCTGGGTACACATTAGGGAATCCTGAAATGCTCACTTTAAGTCACATAAGGCCCAGTAGATGGCTCTGACTAAATAGTTAAGTAACTACTACTGTCGGTGCTAATTGCTGAAAAAATCTTAGCAACATGCATCTGATGTCTTAGCATTTTGAAACAAGGACGCAAGAGAAAATAGTAGAGAGAGGAATATTAAATATGATTTATAGGCAAAGGACAGTCCAGCCCTGATTGAGAAGACTTCAGTAGGCCTGTGGAACTTTCTTTACATCATGAACTTCTGTTTCCTTCCTGAGGGGCCTAGAAATCTGCTTTGCTATCATTTATGTCAGTGCACCAGCCAAGACTCCTTCACAGCCAACAATGCTGTCAACCCCAAATCCCAAGGGATGCATATAATCACCATATTTACTGTGATGGCCCAGGTAATAATGATACCAGTGCCTCTAATGAAACTAAAGTGTACATGTCATTTTGGAGATGAGACTTGTTCAGGCAGAGTTGCCTGTCAACTGTCTCTGGCCAAGCAGTACAACCTGCAATTTAGTTAACAAACTGAGACATCATAGAAATCAGTGCTCTTAACAGCCTTCTTTGATTCACTTGGGTTTTACTGCCTGTCTTACATATCTTGAGTCTCCAGTAAAGTAGCATTAGTGGGAGGAGTCCCCAGTAGAGTTGAAAAGATGAGGAAAAAAAGCCAAAGTTTGCTAAGTTCTAAAGTGAAATCTGCACTAGACATAGAAAATCCACGGAAGTTATTTCTTGGTTCCAATAATTCTGTTGTTGCCAACTGGGCAACTTTCAAACTCTTCAGCCTGGTGCCAACTTTTATTCTCTGAATTCTCAGCAAACAGTCCAAACCTTCTGCCCCATCCAGAGTTGTCAATCAGTCTAGTCATTCATTAGCTGGTACACACTGAACACTTACTCTATGTAAGACATTGTGCTAGGGACTGATACCACAATAAACAGAACCATTTCTACTTTCAAATTCTCCTTTGATGCTCATTTCCAGGAATGGGATGGAGGATAGCAGCTATCACTAAAAGTCATAAATGGGCTCAATTCCTTTTTTAAAGAAGAAGAGAATATAGGAAACACCCCTTACTATGAAAATCTCTAAGGAGGAATTTATTCAAGGACAACAAAAATATGAAAGAAGAACTGACTGGGTTACAGAAATATGGGATGATTTGTAATGAAAGTAGGATTAAAAGTTAATTCTGAAAATGGACAGAATGTGGATGGATAAAGAGGAGAGAGTCAAATGTGCCTGCTAAAACATCAACAAAACTATAGACATACTAGAAACCTGAACTTGGACTTGAAATCCATGAAATCTGGGTTAAATCCTGAACTATTTCACATGTGAGTCAAGTAGCAATGAAAAAGTCATTTGGCCTCTCTGAGCATTAATTTTCTACTTCTAAAAATGGTAATAAAACTACCTAGTGTATGTACTTCATAGAGTAATTATGAGGGCCAACTGTGATAATACATGTAAAAGTGCCTGGTAAATGGCAGTGCACAATACACATATCAGAAGATCATTAGGTGCTCTGTAGTAACTGTTGACTTGATTTTGAATGTGCATGGCTGTTTCTTCCTCTAGCTTTGACTTTGATAATTTTTAAAAGGCTGTTTTCACCCTCTTTAAAACTTTCAATAGAAGCAGGAAATGCTTCATTTCATACTTATCCATTTCTTTTATCAGAGAAAATCAAAGTGCTCCTTGGAAATCATCTCATTAATCTCTTAGAGGGAGGTAAGTAAGGGGACACATGTTTTTGCACAGTTTTATATGAGTCTGAGTTTCACAAATAGAAAAGACTAAGATAAACTTTCTTAAGTCACATAGTGAATCAAAGGCAGAGTCAAAAATAGACCTAGGCATCTATTTATCCAGTTCTCTGCTCTCTCCATTATATGCATCCAGAAACCTTCTCCTAGGCTTCCAAGTACAGATCTTGCTTTCCAACTCTGCAATAAGTAATTCTTTATTCAACTTTTTTAAATCCTCTATTTAAGCAAACAAAATGCTTGCCAAACAGAATTTTTTGGGAAAAAAAATAAACACATACATAGTATTTATGAAAAAATCCAGTCCTATATCTGTAACAAACCAGATGGAAAATAAAGGTTAGGGTTTTTGTTTGTTTTATATGAAGAAAATTTGGTTTCTATTACTCTCAAAGGTAACTGTCCCAAAACATAGGGAATTGAGTGAGATATGGATAAACACATAGTGATCCCTATCATTGAATCCCAGAATTAATTATTGTATTAATCAATAAATGCTAGTTGGACACACTATGTGCAAAGAATGGTGCTAGCTGTAAAGATATAAAGTCGGGACAGGGTGTAGGTTCTCAGCAAGTTTACAGTGGAGTAGATGAGACAAGACATGGAGAAAGACCTGGTAGAAAAATAGGAAGCAGTAAAGGCAACAATAAAAAGGAAATTCAACAGGATTTCAGGGAGGATGGTTATAGGGGAAGCTGGATGGCTTCATGAAATAAGTGAGTCACAGGCTTGTTCAGGAAGGACATTTCGGATTTCAACAAATGGAGGCAGTGAAAATAAGATTGAGGAAATAACATTCTAAGCAGTGGCCCACTATATCTACAGCAATGACTAAAAGGAACATAAAATCTGATGGTGGATGAGTTTGAACAGAATATAGTTTATACACTAGAGAAAAATGAGTTTTGTGGATGAAAAGGTAGGCTGAAGCTAAACTAAGCTGGGCTTGGAATGTTATGTTAATAAATATAATTTTTTTCAGCTGGTATATGAAAACCACTGAGTTAAATGACAAAATGTGTTTTTTTAAACATATATTTGAGCACGTTCTTAGCAGATGGGGAAAAGGCAAAGGAGGGGCAATATAACAGATAAAAGAGAGAGAGAGTAACAGATGGCATGAGATCCCAGAAGAGGCCAAAGGGCAGGAGGCCAAGGGCCCAGATAGAATCAAATGTGGAAAGGGCACAAGTAAAATTTTCCTCTGAGACAGACAAGAAGGAAGAATAGTAGCAGTTACACTGTGATGTGGTCAGAGCACCATAATTTGATGTATGTAAAAAAGAAACTTTCAGATCATTTCTTGGAGACATTGTAAGAGAAAACTGTTAATTGAGTTGAGACTCAACTGGTGCCTTCATGATCCCTATTAAATATGAAATAGGGGTGTACTAATATGGGCTTCATATTCAATATAAAGAACAATATGAGCCCCCATGAATAGCAGATCGATAAATTGTTTATACAAGATAGGTCATATAATGGCAGGTGAAGTTAGCTAAGAGAAGGATTTTATTCTGCTGGCAGAGTCTTCACCTCAAAGGATATATGTTTCTGTTCGCAAAACAACTGATACCCAGCTGCTAATCTAAACATTTATTAGCTACCTGGCCTTTATGGACATTTGATTTTGTGACCTCTGGGCTTAAAAACTAAAAAGAGGCAAAATAAGCTAGTACAGCTTTGTAGAGAATTGTTACACCAAATTGATTTCATCTTTTTGAGAATATATTTACCAAAGAGGAAGATGAAGAGAATAGTATAGATAGACTGTAAAAATAAGCACCAAAAAGACATGTCTTCAGTGATATCTTTGAGTCCATGCTGGAGGAAAATAGGGAATGCTCACATGTCAGGAGGATTTATGGATGATGCAATAAACAGACAGATTTTGCATGGCTGGCCACAGGACTAAGTCCTTAACAATTACTCCCTCAATAGTTGCATGGGTGACTTGAGTGAAGAAAGAGAGGTATCATGTGCTAATACATGTAGAAGGAGAAACTGAACGCTAGAACTCAACTGCCACAGTGAGACTGGGACAACAGAAAACTCACTGAAAGTTAATTAAGATACATGTAGATTAATTTAGGTAAAAGAAAGAATTGCAGAAGTGTATAACTGGAATGACTTGGTCAAAGCTGAATTCAGGAAGAAAAACGAGAGGTACTACATGACCAGGAGTTCATCAGAATCTAGCCAAGGGATAGGACATCTACCCAAAATGTTTATGTAAACTCTTGATGGCTAATAGAAACATGTTGCTCCTGGAGACAGGAATGGTCTCTGCTTTGCGGAAGTCAGGCAAGGTTCAGAGCATCCTGTTCTCTAATAAATATCTTTCTGGAATAAAATCTTCAATAATGTGTCCATAGTAGTATGAAGAAGATGGTGAATTTCTCGAATTACTTTCATGTCATCTGAGAAATGATTACAGATACTAGAAAAGAAAAGATTTTGAGGGAGAAATGTGGCTGCTGTCATCACAAAAAACTGTCCCATGAAGGAAGGAGGGCTCATTAACCTCTAGTCCTCTGTGCGGACTTCCAAGAAGGGGGAAAAATGTGTGAGACAGATTTTGAATAAAAATAAGACATTTCTGCTTTGGAATGTTCCTACAATGAAGGACACTGCTTTGCAAAATCAGAGAACAGTGTGAACTCAAGCAGCATCTGCCAAGCCTTCTGTGGAAGAGATTTCTGCCTGGGGAGCGAGGTTGACTTCCAGCACTTTTTGTCATTGTGCTTAACCCTGAAGGTCACTGGAGTTGCTCAATGGTAAATTGGTTATTGTCTAGATTCTTTTTCTCCTGGATATCACATAATTTTTCAATGGTTTCCCAACATGAAGACAAAACTTTCTCATTTCATGATGATGGGTTACAGATGTGACCTGTTTGGCCCATGGGATGGTAGTGAATGTGAATTTTTGTGTCAGGGATGCATCAGAAAAGGAAGAGGCCCATGATAGCCATTGAATCTTCAGTTTGAGCCCAAGAATAAACATGCTTGGAGAATATCTACACCTAATCCCAGCCTCAAGCCATTCCTAGCTTATCTATGGCCCAGAGCAGAGCCATCTTGCTGTGCTCAGCTGACTTAAGCCAAATTACACTTCAGGGAGAACAAAATGAAGAGCCTCAACAATATTCCTATAGGAATAACTGTACCACTCTAAATATCCAATTGCAGGCTTGTAAATATGGGCATAAATGTTTGCTGTGGCAAGCCATTGAAATTTAGTGCCATTTATTATGCAGCTTTATTATAAAAATGATTGATTAGTACATTCACTTTTAGGGCACACTAAGTTTTAGGAAACAAGAGACTTAAAAACTCTTTCTGATTGATACTAAGATTCCAAAACTGTGGCCCAAATGAATAGCCAAACATATACCTTTTTTTTTTTAATCCATGTGTATGGAAGACAAAAGTGCCAAATTACTTCCCTACTTTGTCTTGTAATATAAGTCTTTGAACTCAAAAAATTGAGGTATTGTAATTCATTCTTTACAGCTGCTGATAATGTGGAGGGAAACTGATTGTTCAGCTCCCCTTAGCCACTAGAACCACTTCTCTTATCTGAAAGCCAAGCGTAGTATCTTCTAGAAATGTCATAAGCAAGTAAGTGTCCTTTCCATTTGAGACCATTGGTCTCGTTGCCATTGGTAAATGAGTGATAAGAATTATTCCTGTTTCTTTTACATCAGATAAATGCAGTTTGCACTCTGTTGAGAATGGATGGACTAGATCAAGTAGAATAAAAGCTTCAAAAAGTTTTCCATATTTGAACTGAAGCCAAGATGGAGTTTTGGGGGACTTTTTAAGGGAATTTAATTTCCCAACAAGGTTAAAACTTGTTTTGTTTACAAAAGCTTAAAAGTATAGAGATGTATAGGGTACTGCATTAATGATTTTACAGATACTTTTGGTTTGGCAATCAACATAAAAACAAAGATCAAATATTTAAACTTATGCAAAATGAGCTGTAGAATCAAGATGATAAGAAATACATGGCTTGTACAACGTAGGGATTCAACAAGTGTTCCTTGGTAGGAGTCAAGTTAGTGTGGACATTAAAAGTGGGAAGATTATTCATTGCCAGTTGGAAAAAATAATTTACTCTCAATCTATATGTTTCTTTGCTGAATCTAAAAGAAAAAGTCAAAGTTAAATGTCACAGAAGTACTGAAAATAGCTATATATATTTTGTTCACTTAAAAACACATATAAGCAATGCTCCCTACCAATTTGCAGACTACTTTTATTCCATCATTAAAAGCAAAAAATTCTAACCCACAATAGGGAATACTGCCATATATTTCAAAATTCAAGGAAAAATAATTTCATTACTATTTTTAACATTTATTTTTTACTCTTTTTTTTTTTTGATCCTGGGGTTTGAAGCCAGGGATTTGAACATGCTAGGTAAGTACAGTACCAATGAGGCACATCCTCAACCTCCAATTCACTACCTTGTAAAATTAATTTGAACTGTCTAGCTTATGCAAATTCTGCATGTATTAGATGAATTATTGCTATTTGCTCTTTAGTCCAAAAAATTACACTGCAGGGAGAACAAAATGAATAGCCTCAACAATATTCCTATATGAATAACTGTGCCACTCTAAATATCCAATTGCAGTATATACTGAAACCATTCCTCAGGAAGTCTCCAAAGCCCCTGCTTGATTCATTTGTCCTCAAGAGGGAGGGGGAGAAGGAGGGATTTATTATCTGAAATGGAAGCCAAAAGGTAGCAGTCTCTATTCAAGGTCAAACCCAAAAGAACATCTGATTCTCTGACTGCAAATGCATTTTACTTAGCCACCTGTAGGAAAAAAAAAAATATATATATATATATATTCATGAACTCAGCTACTTCATGTTACCCAAAGTGTTTTCAGCACAAAGCCACTTTGTCATTCGAGGCAAGAAGTTGGTCTTGAATTTGTTTCTTCTCCTATAGCAGAAATAAGTTCATATACTGGTCAAGACTAAAATTCCTCTGTGTCCTTTCCTTGTGTGCATTTGTCCCCTTCATCCCTTCACTCAATTCATTAATCATGAGAGAGTCTTAATAACAGAAAATAGAGATACATATTTAAACAACTCCATGGAAAAAACTGAAGTCCTGTTATTAGACAACCACAGGTCGCAAAGACTTCTTATAAAAAAAATTATAATTGCTAGTCTATTCAATGTCTCTTTAAATTTTGTCTTGATAAAATATTTGTAAGTGCTTAATAATCATTTCTTCTTCTGTGACCTCTCTGGTTATGTGCACACATATCTCTGGGTGTAGGTCAGGTAGAGATGTAAGGGAAATTTGCAAAAAGGGATATATGTATGTCTGTGTATATGAAGGAGCCCTGTGACAGAACCATATTACAGAGAGATGAAAGAAGGGCCAGGGAAGGGTGAGTTACCACCTTGCTTTTCCTCCCCTGGCAATTCAGTTCTGTCCAAATAACTCTCGATTAATGTACAAGCAGAGACAGTTCACATTTGCTCCTTAAGATCATCCTGACAGCTCACCAGCTGTTTCCATGCTATTTTTTGCCATGATGGCATAGGTAAGCCACAGCACCTTCTCCATCACTGCCAATAGCAAAGCTGCCTGCTGTTCAGTCCTCAGAGTCTGTTCCTCAACCTGAACTCTACCATCTTGTCCTTTTCCCACTCACCTTGTACAACATTTTGAGTCATCAGTATGTAGTCCCTTGATGAAACCCAGATGAAGGTGGCAACGGAGATGACTGTGTGAACAATAGGTGTGCATGTATACTTTTATACCAAGCAAGGTACATGATTGAAAATAAAATAAATACTCATATGTTACAAATACCTATTTCTTTCTTTAATCATTTCCAGTATTTGAACTCGTTTTCATGAGGCAGAAATAATGTGGGCATGAGACTTGGACAGAACTGGAGTTTGAAATTCTATTCTCTTTTCCAGGTAGGTATCACTGAATGTTGGTTTCCCCATCTGTGACATAGTTTGTGATTTGTTGTTGTTTCATTTTGTTTTGTTTTTGGCTTTATCCAAAAAAATTCAAGAGACTTAAATGAGACCACATAATACCTCTGAAAAGAACCAGAACTTGAACCTACATTTCATAAACTTGAGTTCTGATTTTTACTCTCCTTAAAGACTGCCTCATGGAGGTTGACAGAAAAGAGCATGGAGCAGCATGGAGTTTGGTTTGCTCATGAGTCTAATGAGCATGATTATCTGGTTTCCATACTTACAGAATGTTAGAAGCCACTGACTCGAAAGAAGGGGAGCCAGGTAACAAATGCCCTGATAATATAAGAGTAGACATTTGACATGGGTATAAAAATGAAAAACTAGTGTAGAGGCATGTGTACCCATAATAAATTCTCTATATCCCTCATCAGTCCCTTAGAGCATTACATTTACAGCAAAATAACTTTTATAATTTGGGTCTGAAGTCAGACTCCAAGCAGACCTGGAAGGACAGCTATTCTTGGTTATACTTTCTTAATATTTCATGTTTGCTGCCAATCCCAGAATTCTTTGTCCTGGAGTTACTAAGAACCTCTGCCATTACTCAGTCTCCAGTAAGACTCATTTTCTCCTACATCTCTAATGACTCTTTACTTGGCCTGTGCTTACTCTTCTTCCACTATCACTACTTGAATATGCCAAGTCTTAGGGGAAGCAAACAAGTCTTCACAGTATGGTGGGTCTTTCCTTTCTGAACACATTATGTTCAGGACCCACTGATTATGAATTCAAGGACGATAATAATACCTGCCCTTCCTAACACTTAATCCATTGGGGAAATATTCTAAATACTTTCAAATATTACACATTTGATTCTCACATCAACTCAATGATGTATATTCTATTATTATTACCAATACTTTGGGTATAGTTAATACACCTGTATTCTACTCTTAATCCCTGAACCATGAATATTTGTACATCATTAAAAGAAAAACAAAAAACAAAAAACTAAATGCTTTTTCATTTACCAAGGAGTCAGTTGGTTATGTGGTCTTACTTATGTTCTGTATATTGCTCACCCACCTTTCAATAAGTGCCTTAATCATTTACCCCTTCTGAGCTTTAGTTTCCTCACCTAAAAGATTTAGGGCTACATTTTTTAGTGAAATGAAAACAGAGCAGAGGTCCTCAAATGTCCTTTCCAAGTTATTCATCTATGTCTCTTTGGCAGAGGAATCCAGGACCCTAGGGTATTGCCACTTGGCTGCATAGGCTTTTCCTTTATCCCTTCTGTGGTGATGTTCAGAGAATAGAGTAGCTATGATGCTCTCCAACATTCCATGCTTAGTCATGGCTGTGTAGAGGTAATGCTTTCTTTAGGGAATAGTCACTTTAGTAAGTATCTCAGAGAAGGCACTTGGGTCTCTGCCTTTTTGCCGAGTTATGTGAAAAGAAGGACTTGGGCTTCACGTCATCAGAGGCCAACTCAGAGTAAAGTGTGACAGGAAAAGAGAAACAAAGATCTATGACTCAGATAAATTAAATAACTGAGTTTTCCCCTGGACCTCAGAATATTGATGATAATGCATTTGGTGACCAATGTTAGGAGCATACTAACATTCTGAAGAGATACAGTTACAACTTGGCATTATGGGTTGATTTGTGTCCCCCAGAAAGATACATTCAAATTCCAATATCCAGTTTGCAAAAGTGACCTTATTTAGAAATGGAATTTTTGTTGAGACAATTAACTTCAGATGAGTTCATTAGAATACATCTTTATCCAAAATCAGAGGTTTTCTTACGTGAAGATAGAGACACAGGGACAATGCCACATGATGATAGAAAAACAGATCAAAGTGATGTAGTTGCAAGTCAAGGAATACCAGGGACTGATGGCAAACACCAGAGGAAGGATTATACTTGGAACCTTCAGAGAAAACATGGCTCTGTCTTGATTTGGGACTTCTGGCATCTAGAACAGGGAGACATTTCTGTTGTTCTAAGCCTCCTTGATGGTGATACCTTGTTATGATAGGCCTAGGAAACTCATATATTTGGTGATCCTCATACCCACTCTCAATTTCTGGATGATTATTTAGACTTAGATCAATTTCTCTTGCCTTCCATGTCTGTGGATTCAGGCAAGAGTCACAGCCTAATGCTCCCTCCACCAAAGTCTGATAAAAAACCACAAAAGGACTTCTGAATGGACAGTGATTTTGTCTTCTTAATTAGACCAGTGATTTCCTCTTGGTTTGGTGTGAACCAGTTCTCTTAAGTATAGCTTTGCGATATATAGAAACAGTCAAAGGAAGAGGAAAGAATGTGGCTGTTAAGCAAATGGATCTGGGCTGATCCAGAGGGGATATAGTGCTTTGGTAGAATGACCATGGATGTTCTTTTTAATCTTGATTGCTTTGAATCTTCAAGTCTTAATTCATAAAGTAGGCACAATTGAGTCAACTTTACATATGAGTTTTTAAATCCTTGCTTTGCAGAAACTGGCCTGTCATTTACAACATGATTCCCCAAAAGTAACATGGTACCAAAAACAAAAAACAAAAAAGACTGTCTTCATCAAAAGAGATGATAAATTTTAAGGATGCTATTTTTCTTTGGGCCATGTCAGCCCTAGTGTACATGTGGGGCATTTTCCATATATAACCTGTCTTTTGCTATTATTCAATGATAGACACACAAGATAGAGAGCAGAATAAACTATGCAACAGTGAGCCTGCCAGCAGGGATGCTAGGACTACGTCCTTTGTGTTCCCTAGACTGGAGTAGAACATGTTTTACCTTGAATCTCTCCCTAGTCACCGTTGTTTCTGCAGAAAAAAGAGAAATTTTCTTTTCTTTTCATATGAAGGACTCATGTCCCTATTGGAATAATGTACTTTTGTTCAGAGAGCATTGGTGGCAGGGGCCTAAATTTTTTTTTTTTGACTTGGTTTGATTTTGTGTGTGAAGCATATTTGCTAGTACATCAAAAGTGAGACTAGACAGAGTACAAGGTGCTGAGATGGGCAAATGGAAGGGGTTCCTGGGGGCAAATTCCATCCTGCAGTGGCCCAATTTTTCTCAGATGAATTCTTAAAGCTATGGCAGCCAAAGCTCAATTAATAGATGTTAAAAATATGGACAGTTGGTCTATCCCAAGAATTGGGGGAAGAGTTTTGGTTCTATCCTTCTATGGGGACAAGAGGAAACCAGCAGGCAGAAAGCAGCACAGTTCTGTGGTCCTAGAACTTGCACTGTTCTTATTGTCTCTTATCTCAAAAGATAGCCTCAGTTTATGTCCCATTTAAAAAATTCATTTGTGGCTTATCAACCAAATCTCCTCAAATCCTTGAATCTAAGGTAAAATCACAGAATTCTCATACTTCCTGAAACATCAGCTGCTTTGAGAAATATTTATTGAGCACCTACTCTGTAGTTGATAGGAGGCAGCTGGGTATTACATTGACTGCAACAATGCAGGAGGTACAGCTCTGCTTCTCAGGGAGTGAGTTCACCTATGGAAGGTACATAGAGAGGATCCAGGAAACATGTATAAAAGTATCTGCAACCAGGTACTAAGAGTCATGGGTGTCTATCAGGGGGTGAGATCATATTGTGTTGCAACCAATCAAGAAAAAGCTCATAAGGAAATATGTGTTTCATAGAGATAAAGAGAAATTGGTAAGATTTTCCCTAAGAGCAAGAACATATGCAATTAAAAAAACAAAAAAACAAAGCATGGTTTAAATCCTTTCTCTTAACCTGTCCTTATGAAGTGAGCTCTCCTGCAGCCTGGACCTAGGCTTCATAAGTGAAGCATGGATGACATTAAAAGACAGGTGTATGTCATGTTTAAGTGATTCAGATAGATCTCACTCTAAATTAAAATACAGGCAATTTCTAGTATTTGGTCCTGATAAAATCCTCTTAATATTATACTTCGCAGTTTTCTTACTTGAAAAATGACAGTAATATCATCTACTCCACAGGGTTGTGTATATATTATGATACTTTCTATAAAATATCCTGTTTAGTGATGGCTTATAATAAAAGGACAGTATTAGTGCTAGAAAAACTATATAGTTTAGAAGGAAATCTATAACTTTGGAAACAAAGGAATGTACATTTGATAAAAATTTTGCAACTTACCAGCTGGGTCAAATCTTAGGAAAATGGTTAATTTCTTTAAAGCTTGTGAGCTTCTTTGCACTATTGTGAGCATAAAATGAGATAATATATGGAAAATATTGAACGTCCTGATGAGAACATGAAATGGACTTGAATTTTTTATTATTTTTATTGTTATTTAATAATATCCTAAGCAGAAACAGATGTAATTTTCTTTTTTGATTATGAAGTGGAGTTTTGTGGCAAAGGGGTGAGATTGTCAATGATTATCATCAGCGAATAATCATGTACTTCAGAAACTGCCTCTGCTTCCATCCTGGTTTCCCTTCTAACTCTGCTCTGGCCACTCTGGTCTTGTTTTCATGTGGAAACTCCTGCTCCCTCTGTGCTGAATTCCTTTCTCCAGATCTGTCTCCTTCACCTCTCTCAGTTTTCTGGTGGGATGTCACCTCCTCCCAGGAGCCTTCTGCAACCACACTACCCAAAGTATCCTCTGCCCTTGTTCTGTTCCTTTACGTTTTAGCACTTATTGTTATGGGTGATTGACTGATTCACCAATTTGATTATTATCCATATGTAGGCAATGATGTTTATGAGGAGAAGAACCTTGTCTTAGTTGTTTCTCTGAAGCCCTCCCTGAAACAGTGTAGGCATGCAGTAAATAAATGAATGAGTGAATGGATGGCTTGGACACAATAGAAAACACCTTTTTACCCAGTGCTGTGGACAAACATTGTTTTCTTTGGAAAAAGCTGGAGTGGTATAGAAAACTTCCACTACTGCAGTTTAGAACAGAGATGCAGCTCCTTCCAAAGAGCATGTACCCAAAGAGAGTGACTCACATTAAAGTCAAACCTCTCCAGATCCAATACGTTTATACAAGGGTATATTAGAAACCATAGTAAAAAGAGATGTTAGTATTGAGAACTTTCAATATAAGATTTGAACATGCAGTAATGAGTATAATTGTCTCTGGTCTCAATTCCTCATTGATGGGAGACTATTTTCCTCTCAAATGGCCTGGGATTTAGAAGAGAATCAGGGACAGACACCTCTGTAAGGAAAAACTATAACATACTATGTGTATTTGGGCATGTAAATGTCCATCAGACCACAGCTAACTCAAGACCCAGGTAGAAAATACTTTTTCATTTTTAAATTGGAACCAGACAAAAATGACAAGAATCAAGATTCTTTTTTTTAACATTAATTAACTAATTAATTCTAATTAGGTGTATCTGACAGCGTAATGCATTTCGTTCATTGTACACAAATGCACACAGCTTTTCATTTCTCTGGTTGTACATGATGTAGTACTGCACCATATATGCAGTCATACACGTACCTAGGGTAACGATGTCCATCTCATTTCACCATTTTTTTCTGCCCCCATGTCCCCTCTGCTCCTCTCCCTCCCCTTTATCCAATCAAAGTTCCTCCATTCTGCCCGTGCCACCCACACCTCCCTCATTATGGATCAGCATTCACTTATCAGAGAACCTTGGTTTTGGGGATTGGCTTACTTCACTTAGCATGATATTCTCCAACTCCATTAATCTACCTGCAACTGCCATAATTTTATTCTCTTTTAATGCTAAGTAATTGTGTATATATACCACGTATTCTGTTGTGTATAGATACCATAGTTTCTTTACCCATTTATCTATTGAAGGGCATCTAGGTTGCTTCCACAGTTTAGCAACTGTGAATTGTGCAGCTATAAACATTGAAGGGGCTGCATCACTGTAATATGCTGTTTTTGAGTCTTTAGAGTATAGACTGAGGAGTGGGATAGCTGGGTCAAATAGTGGTTCCATTCCAACTTTTCCAAGGAATCTCCATACTGCTTTCCAGTTTGCAAGCACCAGTTTGCAGTCCCGCCAGCAATGTATGAGTGTGCCTTTTCCCCCATGTCCTCACTAACACTGATTGTTGCTGTATTCTTAATAACTGCCATTCTGACTGGAGTGAGATGAGATCTCAGAGTAGTTTTGATTTGCATTTCTCTAATTACTAGAGATGTTGAACATTTTTTTCATACATTTGTTAATCGATTGTATTTCTGAAGAATCAAGATTCTAAAGTCAGGTGTGGAGAAGTGTTTCCTGAAGTACTTTTCTATGCTATGTGAGCTACAGGTTAGCAAGCCTTAACTCTTCCCACTGCTAGACCTCACCAGAAAAGAATAGACTCAAAGTGAACCTTAGGCTGAGAGAAAGAGATGATAAGAATGTTTTTCTTCACAGTTGTGCAGCAACTGCCCTTCCAATAGAGACCAGCAGCTTACACTTTGGCAAGGATGGCACCATTTGTCACGTTACCATTCCAGTGAGTAAAAGAATGCCCCCATCGGTAGAAAAAAAGTTAATCTTTTCCCAAAGAGTTCCATTTCCTCCCCTGAGAAACAACTCATTTGCATTGTAGGAGCTGACTCTGTTGTTATGTCTCTACAGCAGCTGGGTTCATAGGTTAACCACATGGTGTGTTAACAACAATCTATTTTCTTCCTTTTAAAGTTATTTTCATTTCATTAGCTACACTCTTGCTCTTTAATTATTCTCTGTTTAGCTTTTGTTGCTGCTTTCATCATATTTCTATGAAGGCACAGGGCTGCTACCTTAAGTTGGTGTGCACACATGTACATGCACCAAAACAGGCAATATACATTTCCTCTGTGACCATGCCTTCGAAAAAGCTCAGCCATATCTTGCTGATCTCTTTGTTTTCCTTCTTCCCTACTTAGACCTTTGGATATCATCTTCAGCCATACACTTTGCCACCCCGCCTGCCTTCCACCAGCAGCCTCCTTACAATGACTGTCTCCCTCCTGGAATCTGAGACTTCACAATCCCCATGTAGCTCCTGCCTTTAATTAAATTCTAGTCCCCAACCACCTCTGCCAAGATTCACAGATACCCTGAAAGGTTCAACATTAATTAACCAGGACTCTGCAAACTCTCCAAGCTGGAATACTAGAAGAACAATGGTGGTAAGATTGTAACATATAAAGATTTCTAACAGTTTTATATGATGCTCTTGAGGGAGGTGTCTCAGATCCAGCAGAAAGGCAATCTGATGTAAGGGAAGATGAGCTTCATAAGTGACCACAGCAATACAGCATTGTGTGACATATATTTTTAAAACTTCAATTTATTTCACCCTCATTTTCTATTTGGGAATTGAATATGGTCTCTCCTTCTGCACCTCTCTCTCTCTCTTCCTCTCTCTCTCTCTCCTTCTTCTCTTCCTCCTCCTTCCAACAAAGTAGAAGAAATCAGATTGATGCTAAAACAAATAAAATCCTCAATACAGTTTTGATCACTTTTCAACTTTATCTGGGAATATTCCTCTGAGAATAATATGCTAATCAGCCATTACCTTCAAATGCTCTGGGTTTCTACAGATTCTTAGACATTGCAAAAGGGAAAAACTCTGGTAGTGCATCAGATAACAATTGTATGAGAAATGGATCAGATTTGAACAATCATTGAATCTGTAAGAGAAGAATCTGGCAGCTAACAAGATCAAAACATATCTAATGGATGTCTTCTTTCAATAACCCTGAAGAATGGTTGTCCATCCTTTTTCTTCCACTTGCCTAAGAAGAGAACATTCATCATCTAACTAATTCTTGGAAGTGATGTGACTTCCACCTATTACAGGGTTTTGAGATCTCATAGAACTCTTGCCTGTAAGCCTGATTCCTGGGACCAGCCTCCATGTGTTACAATAGCCAGCATGCTAAAGCTGCAGGTTTGGATCTGCCCAGGTATTCACAAGCTTCTGGAAGGGCTGTCCAACATAATTCTTGCCCTCAGTCCTCCTCTGGACAATTTCTGCTGAGCCTACAAAGGACCTATACCAAGTCAGAACTTCACAGTCCACAAACCTAGGAAGTGTCTTCAGATTGGTTCAATACAGACATCACCTGGAGATACAGATACTTCAAAGACCAACAGAATTGACACATTAGAGAAAAAGTGGATACTTCTAAGAAGATCACAGAAACTGAAAGAAAATAGAGGTCTGAACTTATACCTATCAAAAATCCTCAGAGACACTGAAAGGCAAAAATCTTTCTGACCTATAGAAAAAGAGATAGAGGGGTCATGGAAATTCAGTCCACAAATTTTAATTGATTATATAAGAATAAGGTATAATTTCCAGTTTTGCCCAAACATGACACTACTGAGTGCTCTCGAACCTCCAAATTGTCCTTTATGGGGAAAAATATGCTTTTCTATTTCAAGCACTTGTCTATGAACTTTCCATTTATTATTCTAAAGAAATCTCAGTGCTTATTTTGTTCTCTATTAATGGGTCTATTAAAAAGAAACATATTTTTTTTCTTTTTTAATCTTCTTTTATTTTCTAATATAGTAAGAAGGACAACAACCAATTGTTCAGAATTTCAAAATGCTCAAAATAGAATTTCAAAATGCCACTACTAAGAATGCACATATATAAATACAATTTGCAGTGCAAATTGTCACATCATATACTAACAAAAATTGTAAGGAACATTTTTTTTCAGCTACCAGTTTTTGAGCACCTGCTATATTTCAGTGTAGAAGCAGCACATAAAGCTTCATCTCGGAAGCTTTTATATATGGTACCACATTTAATCTTCTAATGAAAGGATGAGTTAGTTTTTATCACTCAAACTTTAAAATGAAGCAATGGAAGCTCCATGAGGTTAATAACTGTCTCCAATGTCACAGAGGCTGCAAGCGGTAAAATCCGGATATGACCCAATTCTCTCTGATATTCACTGAATAAATTAGTGAATTGATACAGGGATGAAGGAATGAAGCCTGAGCTAGCTATTTAATGACAGATAATACAAATCCTGAAATGCATCAAGCAATCATAATGAAGAAGGTTACTATTTTTCAAACTGCTCTGCATTCAGAGATGGATGCCTTAGCTGTCCCTTCTATTCTTTTGCAGTGGGGCTAGAATGTACCAGGATAAAACTCAGCAGTGAAGGATCTTGATGAAGTCAAAGCAGGGGAAAGAAGCAGAGGTACTCCAAGTAGCAAACCACTAGTCTAGAATAGCAAAGATGCTTGCAGTGAAGATTTCAGGCCACACCCTGAAATCACACACACCTGCCCTAGCTCTTGGTGGAAAATTGGCCATGGATAATATTGCTGAGGTGGCAGAATCTGGCTATCTAGAAGAACTCTAGGCCAGAACTTAGCAGAGACGTTTTGTATTTTTTATGAGGCCCTGTATTTCCATCATCATTGAACTGATCAGAAATCCATGTTAGAAGAAGCCATGGAAAGTCATGAAATGCCATTTTGAAAACTAAAACATGCCTTGTTACCAAAGGAGAGGTTATCTAACTAACTCAAGTGCAACATTATTTTGCCTTCCATACAAGATTTGGCTATTGCCATCATTCTTCCTATTTCTTTCCTAGACTCTCTGACCAGAATCTACTTTTAAAATCTAGGTGGTCTAACAAAGTGGTCAGTACAATCTACTATTCTTATTTGTTTTTCTACCACCTTGCATCAGTTATTTTATTTTCCCTATTTATTCAAATGTAAAATAATAATCCTTAATCATGAGGAATACAGAAGTGTTACTTTAGATAAATAATATGGCAACCTTGGAGGGAAGGAATATTTTCAGGGATAGTAGTTGTGAAAAAGCTTGAAGGGGCAGGCCCTCAAGGAGAGCGGCTTGTTAACAGACAGCAGTAGAGCATACAGAAATGGAACCAGGTAAAGGATATTTTCTGCCCACATAAGCAAAGTATCAATAAAAGCAAATGTCATATTTTAATTCTGTTCTACATTACAAATTGTGTGCCCTGTTTATTTGCTGAACCATTGTTTCTGAGCTAAAGATGTGAGAAAATGTGTGTTCATACAGAGTTTACCATCTTTTTTTTCTTGAAAATAGGGAGAAAATTCAAAACTCTATTAAACATTAGAAAATTAAGCATGTGAGTTATTGCAGTGGTGAAAACTAAGTAAATGATTAGTAATACACAGGCCAATAAATGAAAGGATAGGACTGAGACCCATGTTGGTCCCAGGAGACACTGGCAGACATCTGGAGAGAGGGACCCCAGCCCCTGGCTATCTTATACATCCAGCGCTGGCTCTTAAGACCATCTTAAAGAATATTCTGTAAAGGGAAAAATTAATTCTTGGAAATTTTCTTTTACAAATTATAGATTTGAAATGATTATTTATTCACCCATACATTTATTCATCCACTATTTGTTGAACTACTAAATGGGGAGCACAATACTATGTTACAGAGACATGAACATAAACTACAATCTAGGTCTTGCCCTCTGAAAGCTTAAAATATACTGAGGCAGACATGTAAATTAATAAGTAATAAAAATAACTATTTCTTGTTATGGAGGCTAGTAATTATACTTGTTATTTCACAATTCATTTAACTCTCATCTCATAAGAGCCATGTATTATCCTCATAAATATGTGACAAAGAAACTATAGGACAAAAAGCCTCATTTGTACCCAAATCTTTGGTGCTAGAAAGAAGCAAATTCTGAGTTTCTTAATCATTATACTCTGTAATAATATGACAGTATTATTTGTATATGCTGTTTCTGTAAAACTATACCTAGGACACATTTGGGAGTAAAGGGGCATGTTTGAATCCACCCACAGGGAAAATGGAATCTGGAAAGATTTCAGAGAAGAGCTATTTAAGATATGAAGACTAAGTTGCCCAGAACAGCACTTTCCCCCAATACTTCTATCCCTTTTAGGAAATGGGATACAGAGCGAGGTTTGGGAAACCCTTGTGTGCTGCTGAAAATAGTACTGGTGGTTCGTCAAAAAAATTAAAGATGTAATTACCACATGACTTAATGATCTCTTTTCTGGGTATATGCCCAAAGGAGGTAGAATCAGCACATAGAAAAGAGATCTGCACTCCATGTTCATTGCAATGTTATTCATGACATTCAAAACATGAAAACAACCCTAGTAGCTGCTGAGTGTTGGACAATGAAATAGTGGTATGTGTATGTGTTGGGATATTATTCAGCCTTAAAAAAAGGAGATTCTGCCATTTGTAGCACAGTGGATGAATCTAGAGGACATTACTCCAAGTGGGTGGGGGGGGGAGCCAAACTCAGAAAGAAAAAAAATCACGATTCCACCAATATGTATAATCTTTAAAAAAAAAATCTTGAGTACACAAAAACAGAGTAGAAAGGTGGTTACCTGGGACAGCAGAAGGGAAGACAGGAGAAACAGAAGAAAGGGTACAATGTTGCTGTTATGTAAAGTGAATATGTCTAGATCTAATGCACGGCTTGATGACTACAATCAATAATATTCTTTTGTATACTAAAAATTTGCTGAGAATAAATTTAAACTACTCTTAATCACACACATTCATACACATACAAATGTAACTAAGGTAATTATGTGACATGATGGACAAATTAATTATATTGACTGTATATATGTAGCAATCATATATACATTATACCTACATGCATATATGTCAAAGCATGTTGTACCCCTTAAATATATCTAATTTTAAAACCTATATCTTGAATCAGTAGTAAATCTATAAATAGAAATTTTTTCTCATCACTTTTTGGTCTACCAGTGAACTTGTCAAAAGATGTGACATTGATACCTGAAAATGGAACTAATGTTAGGCTTAGAAGAAACCTTTATTCCATGTATTTCTAAATTTCCCTATGAGGGGCAATAATGGGCTCTCTTTGGCAGTCTCTTAAGTGTTTAATTGCTATCAGTGGTTCAGCCCTAATGGAGTACAACATCTGCACACAGTAGGAATGCAATTCCTACTAGGAATATAATTTTTGCTTGTGGGTTGTAGAGGTAACCAAAGTCAATCCTCATCTTTGATATAGGGGCAGTGGCTGTGACAGGTGGTTAGGTATCCAGGTGAAAGCATCTACAGCAATTCCCATCAGAGCTTCCCAAGAGACTTCCACAATGGGTGAAGAGGCCAGTAGTTTAGAATTACATATTCTTAATGAAAACTGCTGGGAAAATGAATTGCCATTCCCTTAGATGCAATCATTTACAATTTTTTTTTTCCTGGCAAACATGCAAGATTACAGTTGGGTATTTTACTTCAAATATGGCAGCTTAACAACAGAATTTAATAAAGGCAGGAATACCATTCCATGCTCATACCTAATTATATGGAGTCACAGAATGGGAAGACCCTGTGTCAATGTGTCCTTTTTTTCTCAAAGTACGGTAGATAAACTAAATGTCTACAGCTGCCATGCCTTAAACAGAGTTGATGTGCTGCATTTAATTAGAGCGTAAAAACAGAAAATAAACCAGATAATTGGCTAAATATAAATGGGATAAAGGCATTTCCATCCTAAAATGAGTTCCTAGAAAATGCAGAGTAAGACAAATTGTGGCGAAGGAGGGTAAACATGTGTTCCTGAGCCGCTGTGCTCATCTGCTCAAAGCAGCTTCTGCAGCTGTAAAAGGCATTTGTATAGCGAGGGGGTGGTAAGCTGATGGCCTTTCCTTGAGAAAGATGGGAGACATACCAGATTTTTCCCTCAAATATAGTAGAAACAAAGGAATAAGTAATTTGGCCACACAATAGAGGCTAAAGTTAGATCCCTAGGTACTACCTGAATTTCTAATCTCATAATGTTTAGCCGCCTAATTTAAAATTATTTAATTTACCACAAAATATTCCCACAAAATAACATAATAGTATGTTATTTCATTCTTCTTGTGAAGAGTCTGATAATAAATACTCAATAGTAATGAAATAATAAATTAAATAATAATAGACAAGTAGTATTTATTGAGCCTTTACAAAGGCCCAGATACTATGCTGTTTTATATACCCTTATTCATTTAATCTTCCAGCACCTCTGTGGTATGGATGCAATAATTAAGTACATTCTATGGATAAGAAGGCTGAAACTTCAAGATATTTTTAATATGCATAAAGTCATACAGTTAGAAAGTGACAACAAGTTTTATATAAACCATCTATGATGCTTTTGGCCAATAGTTCTAATGAAAACTCTTGGTTTTACTTTATAAGTAAAGGACTTCTGCCACTACAAAGCCTTTCCAGTAGCAAAATGATCACCTTCTAGCTCTACCATTAACATGTCAGAAATACATGCAAACACATGGCACAAATCTGAGATGGGAAAAGCAATGGTACTTTGTTGTAATTGTGGACTCTCTGGTATAGACTGTGAACCATAACCACATTAAACCATAACCCAGGATTCCTTCATGATGCTTTGATGTCCACTGGGATGGAATGGGAGAGTGGCCATGCTCCTCAGCTGTCATTCAATATTCTAGCCCCTGCCTCTCAGTCTGCACACAGTTCCCCTCGAGTTCTTACCGGCATGCAGATTCTGATTTAACAGGTCTGAAGTGGGGTCTGACATTCTGTAGTTGAGAGAAGCATTTAAATGATGCCCAGGCTGCTGGTCAGAGCACAACACTTCAAGTAGAAAGATGCAGAAAAACTTGGATCTAGTCAATTGTGAAGCAATCTGTTGCTTAAGCAGCAAGTGTTGTAACTGAAAGAAAGCTGTTGGATTAGATCCAATTCTGTTTTTGACAGGCTATAAATAATTTATTTGTCTTCCTAATTTGTAAATTGGGTCTGAAGATCAACTTCTGCTCAGGAGACAGAAAATGCCCATTGTTCACAGCCATTCTAATTTACTTTTAAGCAAGAGGTCTGTGCACAGAGGAAAAACAATATGACTTAGAATAGTAACTCTATTCCCCAGAGTCTGTTCCCTGGGTTTGAGTTGAGGAGCCTGACAATTATACAGATTCAAGACTCTGAGAAAAGGATAAGCAGATTTTATATGTGTAAGAGTAAAAGATATGTACAACTAACCCTAACATTTATGGCTGGCAAAGGACTCATAAAGTTGTCCCAGCTCTTGCCTGGTGCCTCTCTCTACTGTGTACACCTCTTTTTTGTAGAACCATTACCATTATCTGTTTACATCATTATCATTATCTTGACACTGATTTCTTTGAAGTTGAGAGTTGTGTCTAATTCAAGTGTGTGATTAGAAAAGTGCCCGGCATAGTTGGATACTGATTAGCAATTTCTAATATTTACAAGAACAAAGTTTGCTTTTGTGCCTCACCTGGGACTAAATGCTTACCATCCATTGTTTCATTTAATCAAGAGGAAACCAATGCATTATAAAGTTCCTTGTTTTACTGTTCCTCTGTAATTTTGATGGTGATGATCACTTCTCCACTCTTGAAATGGCTTCTTCCCTGAAGGTTCATCTTTCCAGTCTTTTCTCTCCTTTAGTTCTTTGTTTTTCTCAATATGCCTTCACCTTTTCCTTCCAGCTCCTAAATGCTGATCACAACAGTTCAACTTTCATCTCTAGATATATCCTATTCTCTTTATACCTCATTCATTCTCAAGAATTTAACTATTTCCTCTACAGAAAGTTCTCCAGAATCTCTTTCTCTGTGTCCTTCTTGGTTTTAGACTCCAATACTACATGTCCAAATGTCTCCCAGGTATTTCTAATGTCTCACAATCAGGAAAACCCCTCTTTTTCTCCCCTGCAAAGCCAATTCCTATGAAATGAAATATCTCTTTTTTGGATGTGACACCATTAATTTTCTATTCATTGGGGCAAGTATTCTTTCTTCCAAAGTCCAATCAGTCATGCTATTAGGATTCTTCCTTTTCGGTGTCATCATCTTTTTTCCATTCCAATGTCACCACTTTAATACACATTTTTATAACCTCAGAGCAGTAGTGTCCTAAATAACTTATCTTCCATTCTCTATTCCCATCTGTCTTTGCACATGTCCTTAAATATTTTCCCATGAAGTCACATTTTTTAAATGGTTTCACATTGCCAGAAAGGCTAAACCTTGACATCCAAATTCTTTAACAATTCAAATCTTTTTATTGCATTTAACTTTTAAATGTATAATTCTTTCAAAATTGTCTCACTTGCTATATTAAGGTTTTATTACTAACTACCATTATATAACTCTTCTATTCCAGCCATATACATCATCCTTCTGGACACTATGCTTTCTGATTTTCCTTGAGATCATTCTATTCTACCTTTTGAATATACCCATTTCCTACTGGTTTAGCCAAACCCTCTTCACTCTTTCAACACCTGCTCACCCCATACTAATTGTATAAAGACTTCCAGGGTCAACTCCTGGTGGAAATAGGCCTTGCCTCCCATGAATTTCTAAGATAATAATTCCTTTTCAGTGGTATGAATCTTAATCCCTTGTAGAGCTTTTTGAAATTACAAACAAATAGGTCCCAAGTCAAAACTAATGATCAGAATTTTTGTGGGTCAATCTGAAAAGCCTCTGTGGTCACTCAAATAGGCACTCATGATTACAAAACACTATATATGGACATTTATCTTTTCGTATACATGGTGTTTGCTTCTTTAATCCATTGAGAGGCCTTTGAGGGCAGGAATTGTGACCATATTTGACAAAAATCTACAAGAGAATCTGACATACAGTAGAATGACAACGACAAAGTTATTGGTTGATTATATATGAATACTATATTCTGTGCAATTCTGAGTAAAACATCAAGTAATAGGACATAATTTCATATTGTTACTATTTTGAGACAGCCCTCAAATCAGAGATGTGCTATAAGGAAAGAGTTCATTATAGAGGTAACTAATTATTATTTGGGTAGTTTTGTATTTCAACATCACAAGAATCTTATGGTCAGAAGTATTACAGGTAAACAAGAATATTATTCTATTATCTGCTAAAGAAATCTCCAAAACTCATCAGAGACTACAAAAAAAAAAAAGACTTCAATATTAGAAGCCCAAGTAAACAGTAGAAAGTAAAAACTTAGGTCATAAAATTAAGCAGTAGGCTTTCTTTTTCTTTCTCTTCCTGAGACAAGGGAGTGTAATCTCAACAGGCAAATCCTCATAAGCCTCTTTTGTTGCTGCTATTCAGACGCAATCTCTAAACTCAAAATTAAAAAATGGTAACAATAATAATACAGCTTTAATGTTTTTAGCACAGCTAGTTCTAAAAGTCCAGAAAACCCTGTTGTTTTCTGACTCAGCACTTGGATAAAGGTAGTCTGACTAAGTTTCACCTTTCCTAAGTTTCTTCCTATACCCCTTTCTCACTCACAATTGGTTTTAGTTGTAGTCTGGTTAGGGAAAAACTGACCAGATAATGAAGGGGGAATCTTTGCTTTTATGCGAGCCTATTTTAAGTAGGAAAATTGTCAGGTTTGAATGTGAGTCTCCTCTGTCTTGTTCATATTTGAGCATCTTTTCTATTGACCATGTTTGCCATTAATTGTAGGAGATATATCATTTTAAATATTTATATTTTAGTGATTTAAAATTTGTTTGCTATTTTTCTTTAACTGCTTTACTCAAACTTACCAAGTTCCTTGAAACACTCCAGTTTCTTAACATGTTCTTCTTGAGATTGTTCTTTGTTAAACTCTGCCCTTCCTTTATTTTGCATTGATTTTTTTTTTTTTTTGCTTCCTAATTGGAAGCATTCCATTGGTTTGGGATAAGAAAAGACAGTCAAAGGAGGAGACTCAGTGAATCTGTTTCCCACCATCACTTCAGTCTACTACTCAGTTGGACCAGATATACTCCTTGAACCATCACAATGCCCTCTTTGCTCCACTGTCATCTCCTGCCTAGATTACTAATGAGAGCCATGTAACAGGTTGCCTAGTCTCCAGTCTGCTGTCCTTTAATCAATCCTTCTGCACACTTCTGCAATATTTCTAAAATGCCAATCTGACCTTGTCACTTCTTTTCTGTGTCTCCACTGCCTATTGATTAACTTGAACATCCATGGCATGATGAATATGATCCTTAATGACCTAGATCTGTCTTCCTTGGGTCTGAATGTGTAGCACTGAGGTCCTTGCCAAACCTCTCTCACTGCCTCAGTTTCATCATTCAAAAGATGGGGATAACACCTCAAAGGATCGCTACACAAGTGATCACTTCTTGGCTACGATTTGGGTGAATATTCCACTCCTGTTCTTTGTGATCATAGCATTTTCTAAGTGACTCAGACATCTTGAAGATACATCAACTTCCATACATCAAACAGGAAATCATAGCTATTTGTTTACATTTTGTCTTCCTTTCTACATAGGCTCTGAGCTCCTTGAGACTGAGATGGTAGAAACTCTCAACCATGGCCAGAGAACACATTGTCATTGTCACTCTGGGCCCATCTCTTGTAATTTTAGGTACAACACTCTGACAGCCTGGGGGATCCTTTGCCACTGCACTCTTAATTGCTCAGATGGAATGAGGCAGTGTGACACTTGTCAGTTATCTTCCAAAACAAAAGGCCGGCTCTTATTTTACTACCAGCACTTCACACTCATGGACTGCCTCCTCTTTTTCCTCTCTTTGACCCAAGAGAGGCCACGTCCTTCACTAGGCAGCTGCAGCTTCAGAAGGAAACTTGCTTTACCCCAAATCAGCCCTACAGAGCCCATTAGGACAAAGTCACGCGAGTAGATGCTAGGGATTCCAGGGATGAAATCCCACCAGTTTGTTATGGAAATGAATACAATCTGCTGGCCGCAGGTATTTAATGTAATGTTTCGCTGGGTGCAGGGGAAGCAATTAGGCTGCTGAAAATTGCGTTTGCATTCCCCATAATTCAATACTGACCACTGTTAGCAGTGTGAGTTGTGACAGGACTGATAATTAATTTTGCATGTAATCAGTGTAATAAGGGGCGGGGGGAGCAAGGAGGGAGAAGTCCAGAGAAGGAGGGGGATCTATATTCAGAAGTAGATCAAATGTTACTTGCAAAGGTCTCAATAACCTCAGTAGAAGCAGCCTCTGGGTAAGAACATGACCCAGCCATAATCAAATACTGAAAATGAGTTTCCATGTGAAGCATGGGAAAAACAAACAAACGAAGACCATCCATGACCACTTTCTCTCTTGTGTCTCTTCCTTGAAACTAATTGGGCTTTGTTTACATTGATAAATAAGTGAGCAGCAAGCTCATCCAAGGCCAGTAACAAACTATGGGCCTCCTATTCCCTTTGGTGCTTCTCTTTGAAGGGAGTTCTTATTTCAAACATTTTGTGTGTATGTGGTGGATATGTTTAGGTCCCTATTTAGCATCTCCTCTGGGCTCACTCTGTTCTTTATCAGAATTTAAGTCTGCATTATATTTTTCATTATATCTTTTAACAACCACAATGGATACTTCTACAAGTCACTAGATAATTGGGTACAAATTGTTATCAGAAAATAGAGCATGGAGCTTTTGATATCTATCTATCAGAAAGCTTAAAATTCCTAATAATGAGGGGAAAATGGTTTCGTCTAAGTCTAAGCTGGAATGACTATACTGTGATATATACCAGGAAGTACCACTACTGGTCCCCAGCAGACTTCAAGCCTGATTTAGTGATTTCCTGCTGGACTAAAAGAAAAGGTTGACTTAGGACAGTTTCTGGACCATTTTTGTCTGCCGTAAGCCTGCCTGGCTGTTGGTGGGCAAATGGCAGTCAATGTATGTTGACTGAAATTGATGAGTATGTGTGAGTCATGGCTAGTGTGTTGGTTGGTCAGTCTCTGAGGATTTGGTGGGACCATGTAATATATTAGAAGATCTCTGAGCCAGGCCTATTCAACTGCTACAATTACTCTTGTCAATTACTTGCATAAAGGGAACTGGATTCTAAGGCTAATGTTGAGTTTTTTAGCTGGTACTTGGAGTTGAGAAGTGGTCTGGCTAAACAGGGCCAAATAAAGCCAAAGTCTGTGCAGCTGGCAATGCATCTGGTGAAGCTCAGAACATTTAGATCTCAGACAGCTTTAAAGCAGGCTCTTTTCTCTTAAAAGCAGAACAATTGATTGGAACCTGAGCTGCTAATATCTTTCTCTCTCTCTCTCTCTCATACACACACACACACACACAAACACACACACACAATAAAAACCTGGGATTTGTTCTCAGAATAACAGTAATGCAAAAACCAGTAGCATAAACACTGGTTAAGTTTTATTCTTTCTCATTAATAAAATTCAGTATTAAGTAGCTTAAGGCTGATGTAGAAATTTCAGTCATGTAACACTTACTCTTCTATCTTTTGAATCCAGCTGTTTTTAGTCATAACTTCCAACCTTATGGTTATCTTACAACCCATTGTGGCTGCTGGAGTTCCGGACATCATGTTCATAGTCCAGCCAGTAAGAGGTGAAAGGGGCATCCTTTGTACCTGAGTCAGATCCTTTCAGGAGTCCTTCTGTTCATACCATTCAACACTTGTACATATACCATTTGTCAGACTTTGTTATGTATTCATTTAGCTGACAGGGTGTGTGGAAAATGTTTTATTTTCCTTAAAGCCAGGTGCATTGTCATTGTAAATAAAATTGAGGACTTCTAGCCGGGCACAGCGGCACACGCTTGTAATCCCAGCACTTTGAGAGGCTGAGACAGGAGAATCGTGAGTTCAAAGCCAGCCTCAGCAACAGCGAGGTGCTAAGCAACTCAGTGAGACCTTGTCTCTACATAAAACACAAAATAGGGCTGGGGATGTGGCTCAGTGGTCGGGTGCCTCTGAGTTCAATCCCTGGTACCAAAAAAAAATATGGGGATTTGTTGATAAAAAAAGAAACAGTGAATTTTGGTGGAAATTAGAAGTTTCTTTCAATGGTTATGTAAAGCCTGGTCCCCTTTAGATCCTTTTCTTGCCCTATAGCCAGTTCTCCTTTTCCCTGAGCTTTCTAGTCATCCAAAGATCAATATTGTGCAGAGAAAGGAGATGTCCCTGGAGAGGCACTTCAGTCACCTGAAGTGGGTTGCCTAGGTACACAGACACGTCCCTAAGAGTCCATCAATCCCCAATCCGCGTTCACAACCCTGGTTGGACTTCTGAACCAATATGTTTCCCTTGAACACTCAAGAACCACAGAAAAGCCAAACGTACGGGTGATATAAAAGAAAGCAAGGAACAGAGACGCAAAGGGGCAAAAAAGCATCTAATATGTTTAGCAGTCTCAGGCTGTATAATTTAGAAGGCTTTAGCATCAGGGCTGATTCATGTAAGTCTCTGGATGCTCTAAATTTATGTAGTCTCCCCAAATAGCGTCCAACTTCAGTGCCTGTCTATTTATTACTACAGAATATATTTTTTCACAGCCTAGCTCAATTTGCTATATATTAACAAGATTGAAAGTCCCCAAATTTAAAATCACTGAGCAGTAGTGCTTCTTGAGAGAGAGAATTTTTCTCAGAGTTGATTGCTGCTGTCTTGCTTGCTTATCCTCTTCAACTTTCAGTAATCTTGCATCATGGTGCATAATCTGGCTAACATTATCTCTTTAAGGAGTATGCGTTTATTTTGATTAGTTTTTACATAGCTATCAACTATAAACAATTTCTACTTTGCCTGTGTGGCTTAACATGTAACACATGCATTTTCTATAATATTTCACTTCCTTCTTGTCTCAACTATCATAAAGAGGTTCTCTATATATTTGGATTAGTCTTGTTCTTCATTTACGTTTTTTGGGACCAGGGATTGAACCCAGGGGTGCTTAACCACTGAGCCACATCACCAGCAGCCCTTTTTTATATTTTAATTAGAGACAGGGTCTCACTAAGTTGCTTAGGCCCCTGCTAAATTTTTGAGGCTGGCTTTGAACTTGCAATCCTCCTGCATCAGCCTCCTGAGCTGCTGGGACTACAGGTGTGTTCCACTGCACTGGCGTCAGTTGCTTTTTAAAAGAAAACTATATTGATACTAATTGAAACTGCACCCTAAATTTTATTTCCTAATAGCTGAGCCATGACCCTCAGAAGTGCACAGTCTTGCCCCAAGTAGTCATCCCACAAACCAATGGCTGACTGTGCCCCTCTGTGGCCCTGATAGAAAACCCCCATACTGTAGATGGGCAACATCATATTCCCCTGAAAAATCACTCTCTCTACCAACGAAATCTTACCATTTTCAGGCACTGGTGCCTTCAGTGTAGAGCACATAGCATCAAGGATGAACAGGCACTGTGTTTGTCTTTAGCACCACAAAGGTTTTAAGAAATGACACAGATGGTCTTATGTAAGAGGCACCTATAAATGTGAAGTATTACACTAGACAATGTGGGGGCTACCAAATGCTTTCTATTTAAATGGAGTCACAGAGGTTTAGTGACTAGTATAGTGACTCGCACATAGTGGGTTATCAACTGGATCTCCTAGCCTCCTTTCCCTTAAGGATTTTATAACTTCATTGCAGAGAAAGGCTATAAACATGCAAATAGTTCAATACTGACATAAAATTTAAATAGCCATACAAACATTTTCACATGTTAATTACCTCATACCACCACCTGAAGTTTATTAAGTGCTTTTCAGTCTTTTCAAACATGCAATGAACTCAGATAACAAATGCTTTTTTTAAGGAGAAGCTGTTAAAGATACAGCATGCATGCCTTATGTTTATTTGTTTTGA
This sequence comes from Xerus rutilus, assembly GCA_028644305.1. Lineage (NCBI taxonomy): Eukaryota > Metazoa > Chordata > Mammalia > Rodentia > Sciuridae > Xerus > Xerus rutilus. Next base: position 20,596,536 of record CM053401.1, read on the forward strand.
TTTTTTTTCTTGGAATCAGAATCTTCACGCCAACAGTTAGATCATATACATATCATCAATGTACTGTTTGAAACACTATTTGTATATTCTTAATTTAATTTCAAAACATCTCTGCACAGTAAGCACCACAAAGGCAGTATGTCTGCACTATTCACTTTGGTATTTCTAATGCATCAAAGTGCATGTTTAATCAATATTAGTTGACTGTATGAATTAATAAAAATCAACCAAATCCACACTGAGATGTTCTAAACTATACCATTTACATAGTGACATATAAGGGTCAATAAGGGATACTTAGTAAATTATCAGTCTGTTTCCTTCCCATTAAAGTGATAATCCCTGACTAGTGTTACAGAGTTGATTTGTTTTCCTAGTTGTATGCAGTAGTATTCCTCTTCTTTCTTCAAACCTGATTATAAATATTAAACATTTCCTCTGCTTGTGATCAAAGTAGTGTCTCTTAGTAGACAGTAACCAATCTATCAATTTATTCCTCCTCCAAACTTCTACCCAATGAGCTCAGGAAGATTTTGATTTGCCATTCTAAGGTTGTAATCTCATGCCCTGCATCTGGATTTTCTCTGAAGGAATCTTTATTCTGGCTTATGACTGCGGAATAAGCTCCCAAACTCTTTTGCTCACTTCTAGTTTGGAGTGTCGACAATGGTTTTTGCATTTCCACAGCCCTGGGATAACAATATCTACTGGTGACTCTTTTGGTTACATGGTGGGCACTTTCCCCAAAATAAATTCACCACACTAAGTCATAGTGAAGAAAACCTAATGCATTGCTTCTCTTTGAAAGATTGAGCCAAAAAATACAAGCACAGAGGAGAGAAAGAGAAGAGGGAAGTCACTGGAAGCTGAATTACACAGGAGAACATTTTGTAGGGTATGGATTCTAGAATTGGGTCTTGAAAAGTGAGCCCTAAATTGGAAATGGCTGGTCAATAAACTTTTTATCAATGCACTCTCTCACATTCTTATGTAAGCTTTTCTTTTCTTTTCTTTTCTTTTCTTTTGAAATATATAGAAGAAAAAATTAAAGACAAATAAAAACAGGTAGTTTTTCAGTTTATGTAGTTTGGAATTGTGTTCCATTTCTGTTTGGCTCCTCTATTCACTAACATGTCTCATGACATAGAAGACTGGAGGTGACTAGACTGGCTGGTCATTAGCCATTGCCAGCAAAGAGAGCAGCTGAGCAAGTATCAACAGAAATTCATGGGTATCAGCTTCCAAGACTTATCCACAGAAAGCCTCTGCTTATCCCCACCACGAAGTAGTGATACACCATAACTGAGAAGCAGCAGAAGGCTGCCTGTGCCTCAGTTCTTTTTGTTTGTTTTAACTGAAGAAGGAAAAGATGATAGGGATCATTGGGTAGCAATGCCAGAGAAGCCAATTCACCATCTCCAGTACCTTTTCCAGGTTCTGAAACTTCTCCAGGCCTTTCTCACATCACCAATTTTACCACTCAATTATTAGCAATTCAAATCTAATATGAAATTTTAACAACATTAGGTAAAAAGGAGAAAAGATTTAAAAAATTGTGGATTTGTCCAAAGGTCACCAAAATCTTTACCATTACTTCCTCTGGAATAATTACATTATTCATACAAAATTATGAACCATGGTGTTTCCAGAAGCCTTCATTAGATCTAGCAGCAATGTACAACAAATGCCAAGGCAAAATACAGCCACTGAGTTGAAACAAAAAGAAAACTCAAAAAATCGAGGGATATCTGTCAATAAAATCAGATGTCAACAGCCTTAAAATATGATCAGTGTGATCCCATGGGGAAAACATTTTTACAGGATCACAGAACTTCACCTACTCTGAAAAAGATTTCATGGATTAATATCAAATTACTTGGCTCTAACTGCCATTTTTCCTGTGGTCTTGAAAAAGTATATTCTCTCTGCTTGAATTACCTCAATTCCTTTTCTAACCAGCAAAGATGAGCTCCCAGAATTTAATTCTCTCTCTTCTCTGTCCCCCCACTTCCTCTCTTTCACTACCCTCATCTAAGTTATAGGCAAATACTAGATTTTTCTCCTCCGTGACTGTTTCTTGAGTTATATCTTGCCAGAACAGTTAAAATATTGCCTGTAGATCTACACAATGTCTCCCTTTCTCACTGAGATTGGAATTCTACACATGCTGAATATTTCCTTTATTTATCCCAAAGGTTAAAAGAGTGACTTTAGGTCTAGAGGAAGATCCTGTTTGTCACAAATTCAATGTTTTCATCTGAAAAGAATATTTACTCATAGTTGGCTGGTGTCATCAGGGGCCGAGTGGGGAGTTGATGGACATTTTTTTGTGGACTCTCTCCTAGAAGCCACTGGACTTTTGAATTGCCAAGGGCTCCTGATAGCAGACAGAGACCCAGGACTTAGGGGGTCTTGGTGCCATTTTGGGACATATAAGGTCTATTCATAGTCCTGAATTAGTGGGGGCCTCAGAGCCCTATAGGATGCCCTGCTTACAGTATATATATATATGTGTATATATATGTATATGTATATATATATATATACACATATATATATAAATATATATACACATATATACACACACACACACACACACACACATATATATATGGTAAACATGGTAAAACTAACACAAGTGTACATATATATGTGTGTGTGTATGTGTATATATATATATGTATATATATACTGGGCAGCTGAAGTGGATGAGGACTTCCTAAGTCTGGAAGATGGACACCTGGTATTTGGAGAGCGCTGATTTAAAAAGTTGAATTATTTTTATAGGATCACAGAACTTCACCTACTCTGAAAAAATAGTATTTTGAGAGTATTGATTCAACCTTTTATATTAATGGTTTTAGAAAATAAAATTATCAACTTTCAATAAACATATATGTCACTCTGAATTCTGTTGCCTTCATCACCTGTATGAACAGTTTTCAAACAATCTTTAATGCTAAGTCCAAAAATAGATTTTTTCTTAAGACATGGTAAAACAAACACAAGTGTACAAAAAATGCAAATGATCATATGTACACATGTACACACACACACACACACACACACACAGACACAAACACATCCCTTGTCTGGAAACATAGCTCAGTGGTATAGGAAAGATCTAGCATGAATGGGACCCTGGGTTCAATACACAGCCCTGAAAAAAAAAAAAAAAGAAAGGAATAAGCCACGAGCCACATCTATATGCAACCGTTATGATTTAGATATAAAAGCTCATGTGTGAAACAATGCAAGGAAATATAGAGGTGAAATGATTGGCTTATGAGAACCTTAACCTAATCAGGGCATTATACACTTGAATGGATTAACTAGGTGGTAACTGTAAACAGGTAGGTTATGGCTGGAGGAGGTGAGTCACAGGGGCATTGCTTTTGGGGTATATATTTTGTCCTTAGTGAACAAGAGCTCTGTGCTTCCTGATTGTCCTGTCCTGAGCTGCTTTCCTCTACCACTCCTGTATTCATGACATTGTGCATCATCTTGGACCCAGATCAATGGAATCAGCCATCTATGGAGTGAGACCTTTGAAGCTGTGAGTGCCAAGTAAAGTTTTCCTACTCTAAAATTGTTCTTGTCAGGTTTTTTGGTCACAGGGATGAAAAAGCTGAATAAAACAGTAATTTCAATACATCATGGATAATATTTAACCTTTTTTTTAAAGAAAATTTACTGATCTAGATTACTTATAACAGCATGATATATATATTTATATATATATATACACACATATATATATATATATCAATATCTGTAGGATACTACCTCTGCTGAAATTCTCATTGTTTTCTTCTAGTTTAACCTTATGAAAGGGTGTCCAAGCTGATCATTCTCTTTGTACCACAATGTGGCTAAAACAGTGGCATACATATATTGAGTTGTAATTATTTGTTATATACATAGTTTTCCTACTCCATGGAATTGCGCGAAAACCATGTCTCTGGATTACACATCTTACTGTGCCCCAATCAGAATATCATATGTAGCCGGGCGCGGTGGCTCACGCTTGTAATCCCAGCACTTAGGGAGGCTGAGACAGGAGAATCGCGAGTTCAAAGCCAGCCTCAGCAATGGCGAGGTGCTAAGCAACTCAGTGAGACCCTGTCTCTACATAAAACACAAAATAGGGCTGGGGATGTGGCTCAGGGGTCGAGTGCCCCTGAGTTCAATACCCGGTACCAAA
>CM053401.1:20601239-20624913 GCA_028644305.1 Xerus rutilus
GCGTTTGACCTTAATACAGTTTAGGTTTTTATCTTCCACTGAATTTTAACATTGTTACTTGTGCTGTGATAGCCTCTCCTTCAGGGTCTGACCTCCAACCTTGTGCATCTAAAGACTGGAAAATACTCTTTCTCTCTTTTAGAGACTATTCAAGGGCCTAGATAAATTTGGCTGGCCACCTTGGAAAATCTCAAAAGATCTCCAAGCTTAAAAAGAAAGAAAAGATAAAATAAGGTTCACAAAACCAGGGAAGAACATCAAAAGGTACATACTCCTATAAGTAGACATACAGCATGACGTGATGGTACAAGACCAGGGACCCGGACTGAATTCAAACTTTAAATCTCAGCACCAGCTACTTAACTTCTCTGTCAGTTTCCATGACAAAATGGAGAAATTACTTCCCAACTATAGTAATTATTCTTGGTGTCAGCTAAATAAATACAAGCAAAGTGCTCAAGACAGTGCTTGGAAGAGAATAAATAACATATACATATTTTCTATTGTTATATTATTTTTTGTTGTTGCTATGGATAGTGTCAGGTAAATTGAGGGCTGGGACTGAGTCCTATATACAAACCTAATGACCAATGGAGTGAAGTTTAGTTTGCTTTATTTTGAGTTGGGGGTGTGGAGCCTTTATAATCTCAGCAAGAACAGTTAAAATTTAGGACTATTGCTTAAAACAGAAAATGTGGTAACACAAAGAAAGTAGAGCTAGGTACCTTTTATTTCTTTTCACAAGAGAAGTGATCTCCAATCTAGAAGAATCATAGCACCTATCTCTATCAGGGAAGATAAGCTTACAATAGAAAAGGTAGGAATATGAGAACAATTAGATTCTCTAAACGAATTCACAGATCAGTCCCAGTCAGGTGCTGTCCTGAGATATGAAAAGGACCTGCAAATATGACTGTGGCATCCTTGTTGCAAGTCCTTAAGTCATGATGGGAAATAGACAAAGAAGTTGGAGATCAGGAAATGATGGCCCAATTTTCCAAAGGGGGGCGGGGATGGTATAGAGTAGTTGTCCTAAAATATTTAAAAAGCTAACATGGGAGAGAAAGATTAGAACTTTTATGTCTATTTCAAGAATTCAGTTAGGATCTATGACTAAGAGACATAGAAGGTTAATTTAAGAAAGAATTTTCTGAGAATGCGAGCTGTCTAAATATAGAAGAGACTGAATTAGGTAATACTGAGATTTAAAGGAGGTGATTCTTGGACTGCACTTTCCCGTTCCAGGTCTACCTCTCCAGATCCCTGCCTTTGCTCTGCCTCAGGGAGGAAGGATTTGATAATCTGGTCAAATGTGAAGCCATTCATTTGACCACCCTCCATACTGGATGGAGTCACTGGACCTCAAGTACACAGACCCATGTGTTCTTCCTCTTCAGTTTTCTACATGGTGCCAGTCTTTTCTCTGTTTTCCCCAACCCTCATGCTACTGGACTTATCCAACTTTCCTGGTGTCAAGAGGCCTGGTTGAGGGAAACAGAGGGGATTCTGCTTAAGCTTCAAGCCTAAATATAGACTGTTTCAAAAGTTCTGCTGTGTGCATAAGAGAGGTTCCAGGGCTATTAGTAACATGACCCCCTGGCCCCCCTTCTGCCATAGTACCAGCTCCCTCAGAAGCTCTGACAAGCAGGGTACAATACCACCTTTCTCAGCATTCTGGCTAACGTACCATCAAATGGAGCCAGAACCTCACCTTAACCTCTAGTAGGAAACCCAATCACTGGAGCACAAGATGGATGATTTTCTGTCAGGCACATCCAGGGGAAAATTTCTGCATTGCCCAGTGCTCTTTAAGATTCTATAGCAAGCTGTTTGACAACCATGACCTGACTTTCTGAAGATGATGTTGCACACAAAATCCCTGATCACATCTCTGTCGACACAACTGAATTTCTCTCTTAAATCTTCTGCACCAAGGAGACCACACTACAGAAGGGATAATGAGTTTAATCTAGTCTTGTAAAGTCTCTGCCATTTCCTACCCTTCACTTCATGCTTCCAATCATTTCGATGTTGAGTCAAAATATATCTTTTTAAAATTATATATTCTTGTTTGAGTATTCAAATTTTCAAAGAATTATTTGGTATTTACACTGAGGTTAGGGTGGGCAGGCAGGTTTTGGTACAGAACCTTCCAATGAACAACCTGTAATGTTTAACCTTTGATTTTCCTGTACATCTTGACATTAGTCTTTATGCCTGGAGGTTAATTGTCTTGCTTCAATCTCTTCTCCTGCTTATATGTTTTATATTCAAAGACTGACTTGAGATGCCATATGTGAGTTATTTCTTTTACAATCAAAGAGACTAATTCCAGTCTATGAATGAGTTGTCTAAGTGCCCTGGACAGCACTTTGTCTTCTAAGAGAGAGTCATACTCTGATGCTTTCAGCAAATTTTCTCTAAACATGAAGTGACGCTAAGAGATAGGAAGATAGGTACTGAGTTTAGTTGGGACCAGTCATCCAAACTGGAAATATAATTAGCATTTGATGATGATGATGGTGGTGGTTGTGATGATAGTGATGGTGGTAGATGGGGGCACTGCGGAGGGAACTGAAGTTTGACTAATAGCCCTGCACTTCCTATTTCCTGTGAATTGCAAGTGATTACTCACATCCTAAAAAACAACCAGGTGACCCTTCTTTTTTGTTCTGAAGCCCAAGAAGGAATAAAAAGAGAAATTTGTCCCTGGAGTGACATTTTCTTATGCAAACTAATGTAAATCACACATCTCAGTGTGGAAAGCCTGTCTGACAAGCATTTCCAAAGCACAAAGCAAATCTCTGCTAACAGGTTAACTTGCACTGGGCTGATGCTGGAGAAGAACTTCCAGTACTTCAGAGAGAACTGCAAAATGATTTCCATGCTAGGAACAAAATTGTACCCAAATACCATGCTGTATTAAGAGATTAGTGCTAGCTTAAAGTATTCTGTCCTTTGTTCACAACCAGGGACGATCTTTTGATCTAATCTAAGTGGTAATTTAATTTTAATGAAAATGGGAGAACCAAAAGGTTGCACAGAGTGTAGAAAAAGGGACCAAGGCAGTGGAGAGATGAAATCTTTTCTTTGCTGACCAGGGATCAGTCTGTTCACTGTTGAGGGTGCCCTGCTTGTTACTATACCTGCCTGACAGGACACTTCAGGGGTCCTTAAGTAAATATAAAAATTTAAATTCAGTGATGTTAGAACACATTTGAGGATCTGCTGTATATTACTTACTTTCATATGATTTCTTTTAAGTCTCCTGGAATTTTATATTCAAGCCTTCTGTATTTTATATCATTTTTGGATAGGACAAGAAGAAATTTAGAAAATTTGAGATATGTCCCCAAGGTTCCATAGCAGAAAGCCAGAAGAACTAGGATTCAAACTCACATCATTCCAACTAGATGATGCTGAAGCCTTCATGATCCTTTCAGAGCCCTCAACTCGTCTTTCTCCATCATGCATTTTTAGTGGATAAAAAAGGAGAGAGGATAAGAAACTTCTAAACCCACTGCCAGAAGGGATGTATTGCTTATAAAACAGAATGGCAAGCCCAAGAGGAAATAATAAGGAATGCTAGGAAGGGTTCAAAGCAGTAATTAAGACTTCATTTGTTGAGAAAGAGGCCCTTGCATTCCTGCCACCAACTGTCAAGAGAACTACTGTCTTCTGATTTTCATACAGTATTATCAGCTTTATGAACCTATAGAGGAATCTAGAGGAACATTTCAAAATGTTCTAGATCAGAGGGTCAATAGAAACATGATAGGACCCACATGTCATTATACATTTCCTAGGCACATTTAAAAACAGTATGAAGAAATTAACATTATTGCTTCAATTTTAATAATATGTTTTATTTAATACAATTGATTCAAAAATATGATTTTTTTAGGGCTAGAGATATAGCTTAGTGGTAGAGTGCTTGCCTAGTATGCACAAGGCCCTGGATTTTAGCACTACACACACAGAAAATACGCACATGCTTATAATCATTTTAATATCTAATTAATTCATAAATTATCACTGAGATAATTTATATCTTTTTAATACTAAGTCTATGTAATCTAGTATATATTTTACCCTTACAACACTTTGCAATTCAGATGCTAATTTTTTAGTGCTTTTAGTTAAACAGGTCTTCCCAAACAATAAATGCGTGGGTGATGAAAAATGCTTTTGACTGTCTTGGTTTTAAAATTTAAATTGATTATACTCAAGTTTTAAAATTCATTTTTCCCATTCACACTAGATGTACTTTAAATACTTAATAGCTATACATCATAGTGGCTACTATATTGAATAGCACAGTTCTGGATGAATGGAAAATACGCTTCAACTTTTCCCATGCTACAACTAAGAGTCCATAATCAACAACTATGATAGTAAATGCTAACTCTTGTGTACCCAAAGCAGACAGAATAGAAGGCATTCACTGTAAGGAAATCTGCCAAATGTCTTTTCATCTTTTAATGATTGTCCGCTATATGAACAGGAGAGGGTAGGGGCTGTAGGCAGGTTGTATGTTCTTCCCATTCCATCCTGTACACCTAGGTGGACAGAGGTGAGGTGGCAGTGGCAATGTGTACAGCCTAGTGTGATAAATTTATACTATGTTGACTTCTACAACTGGTTGACTCTTAGAAAAGGTATTTTACATACTGATCCAGAAAACCAAGCACTAATAAATAGCTACTAGTTTTCAGTTAAAATATACATGATAACTTAGAATTGTCTAATGTGGAAATGAAAGAAAGAGATTGAAAAATTCATCATTATGTCTTGGAAGAATGTATCTAGAAAGAACCATGCCTGTTTCCTAAACACAAACTTGCACCTGAAGGAGGCTCCAAGGCACTTGCATGAGCTCTCAGCTATACTTTGTTATATGTTATGCAAACTCCCAAGGGCTAGAATCTGGCTTTTTCTCCTTTTCAAACACCTTTCCTAAGCTTACCTCTCACAGCCCTTGAGGCCCTCTTGGCTCAAGACCCAGACTTGACTTGTCTCTACTATGGGAAAATTCCTGAATCCACAAAGTGTTGAGAAATTGATGTACAGCATATCAATTGCCATAAAAAAGACTTGCATTCTCTAGGAGCTGGAAATTCCTCTTAGGCATGATTTGGCACTGTACTACTTTTTATTGTAATTTACTCCATGGACTATCTTTACTTAAAAGGATACTGAACCAAAAGAATATGATATTTATTCAAGAAGATGGAATATCTCTAGGATTTTAATGCTTTATCATTTTTACTTTGTCTCCAAATATCTGAAAGTACAGCACACTCTGATTACCATCAGTAACTAAGACAGCAATTTTCATCAGAGCAACGGAACCATACCAGATCCCAATGATTCTGACAGTCCTCTATATCCCTTCCCTATATACCAAGAACCCCTAAAATAATGCATTTATGTCCTCTAACAGCCACATTACATATACTCAGACATTATTTTAAAACTCTTACATTGAGATGAATGTGTCACTTTTCAACACAACTAGTATGAAAACACCCTAATTTGCAAAACAGATAAGTCAGTATGGGTTTTTGCATTATAAAAGAAAACTTCAAAGGGTTTCTCTAGGCAGTGTACTGCCCTGAAACATTTAAATGTTGATTCCAGTTTTTAAAAAATGATTTATACACAGCACCTTAGGAGGCATCTATTGTAAAGTAAAGTGCATCTGTACCAGTAAAATAATTGTTTGTTCTAACTGAGGTTATTACCATTTTATTATTCAGAACAGTGGTGCTAAAGAGATTAAGGAAGGCATATCATATTGAATATTAACTTTTTATTTTCTAAAATCTGTAATGACTCTGTTAAATACAGATCCATCAAATTGAAAGTTATTATCTCTACTACCAGAAATAGATTTGTGTGTCATTCTGAAGTGGCACTGGATCAATCAAAAATAATACATCTGTTGTTGCCTTTTTAGTTTAGTTTGTTTTTCCTAAAGTCAATTTTTTAAATGCACTTGTTTATCACGCACAGAAACATGAATACTTTCTAAAATATCTTCCCATTTTTATAAATCCTAGAGTTGTATTTTCTTATGAAGGTGAATAATTGTAAGGTAGTTTCTTTTTTACTGAATTGACACTAGGAGCAATAAGTAGTGAGATGAGAAAGTCATTTCAAAAAGAGATCGAAGATAATGTCTAACATTCTATTGCATAGTAATATAACTATGGTTATCAGCAATTAATTGACTATTTCCAAATAGCTAATAGACAGGATTTTGAATATTCCCAATGTAAAAAAGTGATGAGTATCCAAGGTGATGGATATACCAATTACTCTGACCTGATCATTACACATTGCTTACATGAACTGAGATGTTACACTGTATCCCATTATATACAATTATTATGTGCCAATTAAAAAATAAAACTTGAAAAAAAAGGATTTCTTCAATGATTCTGTATGAAGGGGTGCTGATATATAAACAATCAGCCCAATAAATCTCAATTGGGTCAACATAAGTTAAAATTAAGACAGATGTGTAGTATCAAATAAGCAAAGTCAAAACAAACAACAATAATAACCAACAAAGTCCCAAGGAATTAGTATACATTTCATGTTAAAGTACTAGAAAGCTGAAATATATGATGACTTATTTTTCACATAAGATCCTAAATGACATCAGAGATGTTCTTATTTTTTACCAAATCTGCAGCTGAAAACTGGAGGACTTCATGTGCAGGTTGATAGGCATTCCTCAACCTCTTACCTCTACTGCCTATTTCCACTGGGGGAAAAAAAATTCTTATTGTGTGGTGACCAATGATAAAAGTCTTCCTGACTTATACTTCAAGTTAAATGGCTTTTTAGGGTTTTAATTAAATAGCTTAATCAATGAGGTACATTGCTTTTCTTTATTTAAGAAAGTGTAGGTGTTAGAAAATCATGTTAGTCAATTATTTACAAAAAATATACAAGATGAAAATGAGTGACTAACTTATTAGTTGATCTTAAGTATTAGTAGAAATTGACAAAATTCTTTAGTATCCAAGAGGCTGAGCATGAACATATTGTATTACAAAGAAAAAGTCTTTAACGTTGAATAAGCAATTTAGTATTCACTGGGACCACAATTAGGTTGAATGAATTTGATAATTTATAAAAGAATATTGAAAGTTCAAGGTAATAATTAAAGTATGCAAATACAAAGGAGGCTAAAAATATTATATTACAGTAGTCCAAAACCACTCAGGGCCTTAAAGCTACAGAAATACATCATTTGGCATTCGTGTAGCAAATCATAGTGTCTGATTTCATAAGAAATTCTGAGTTGTTCAAATCTACAAGACTCAATTGTGTGTATATTATTAAAAAGAAATTCACTGAATCTCAAAAACAGTATGCCAGGGGAAAGAAACCAGACAAAAAAGAGTATACTATATGCAATTTTATTTTTATGAAATTCTAGAATAAGAAAAAGTAAACTATGGTAGCAGAAATCAGATTTGTGGTTGTAGAAGAAGAATATCAGGAATGAACAAGACCAAACTTTGAGAAGAGATTGAGAAGTTTTAGGTTGTGTTAGGGGAATAGGGTCCACAATTGTGTACCTTTGTTACACTCATTGAATAGTGTACTTGAGATCTAAGCATGTCACTGTTTGTAAACTATACCTTAATAAATGCAAATTGACACCAAAGCAAACCATTGCTCTATCCAAACATCCAGAATTAACTCTAGTGTAAGAAATTGGCTCTCACATGCAAATGATTGTGAATCAAATAAAGGTACCTTTTATGAAAAGAAGAATAAAAATAAACTAGAGGGTACCTATCATCAAACAGAAATGGAAATTCTCTTATTACTGTATCCTTAAAACACTGAGTTATTTCAGCATCTACAAAACCCAGAAAATAAAAAGAAATTTAAAAATTCTTTCATTTTAAGTACATGAATCACATTGAATTAAAAAAAACCATGAAAATATAGTTTTGTAAACACAGTATAAAGGCTAGTTCTAATGTTCAAATTTGGACTAATAAATCATCTATCTTAAAATCTATTAAAGTGTCTTGTTAAATCCTTTTGTGTATATTTTACACTTAGCCCTCAATTTGTTTTCTGTCAATTATGATTCTGTGAAAATATTAAGCTGTGGATGAACCAAGAGAGAACAAAAAATCATTTTATGCATATTGTAAATATGTTTTCAAATCCTAAAATGGGGTCAGTTATTAATAAGGATAAAACATAAGGCCACAAATCAAATCAAAGTGAATTAGTGATAACCATGATTCCTCAATGATGACTTCCATGGCAGTATAATGACTAGAGGGTGATATATCCTAAGAAAAACAGCAAAAATAAGAAAAAAGTAAATTCCTTTAAATTTCATATCTTCTTATATGTACCTATTCAAAAATGTAAGTGGTATGTATTTCATAAATATTTTTCATCTACATACTGCCCAAAGCCACAGACATTATGAATAAATACATAACAAATCTCTTTGATCAGCTGTAGAAGGACTCAATGCTGTCTGTAAAAATATTAGCCCAATATCCTTTGTCTTCAACTAGCACCACTGTGGCTTTTTGCTCCATCAATATTTACAGGATTTTTTTTTTAAATAATGGGACAAAGGGAAGGGAATTTTGTTGGAGAGAAGTCTCTGAGACTTTAGGAAGATGGAGGGGACTATGGGGCTTGAGAGCCAAAACAATTCAAATTCAAGAGAAAACTTTAAAATTTGAGGCATGAGCAGAATCTTTTCTTCGCCTAGGTGATCTCCACAGCATAAAAGTAAGGAAGAGAACATGAACCCTTCCCTGGTGGACACTCGACATTGCTCTAATCCACACAGGGTTGCAGGCTGGGGAGACATCGTCTCCTATTCCAGAGCTCTGGTGGTTCTCAGGATGGATGAGTTTTCATGTGGGCACAGGCAAGCAGACTTGAGGCCAGTGCTTCATGGACCACCAGGTGATGGAGAAAGAGAAGAGACCCATTTGGATACCAATCATGGTTGACTAGTTTGTGGGTGTGTGTGAGCTGTTCCTGAAGGGTGTCCCAGAAATAACTGGCCAGCATTTTCGAGAGCTAGTGTCTGACAACCCTTTCAGTACTGCCATCATAACCTTGATAGTGGTTACAGTCTGGTAGGACCCAAGGTACTTGGGTTACATGTGGATAAGAATCTAGAACTGTCTGATAGTAGAAATTAGGTTAGGTGCACCAAGAAAATATACATGATTTCTGTTGTGTAGAGTATGTAATAGCAAAATAAAAGTAAGCTTATCATGTTTTGGTAGATAAAAGCTATGGCTCATGTTTCTGCAAACCACATGTCTCTGATACATTTTATATTTTATACTACAAATCTGCTTTCCACCTCACAGCCATTTAATGGCATTTACTTAATTTTATTACATCCTTATGCAATAATACTGTTGTTATTTTACAGTAAAGTTTAAGTCAGCTCAATTTTAACATCGGAGACTCATTAACAGTGAGCAATTTGGTGCTTAATGAGTTGTTAACCCTGAGTAAATATATTAAAATAATAGAGTGATAAATTTAAATTGAATTGCATTGGGCTTGTTTTTTGTTCAATAATGTCTTCTGCAGGAAGAGAAAGTGCCACTTAAAAAGCAATTTTTGATGAAATATATTCTGAACTGCTTATACTTACTTTTCACTCACTCTCCATCTCTTCCTTATTTGATTCTTTTTCTTAGTTGCCCTGTTCCCCGTTCTCTCTTAAACATTCATTATTCAGAATATTTGCAATTTTATTTCTAAAAGAAACAATATCTTGGGCCCTGAACAATGGGAATACAATTGAACAAGTTTTGGATTAAAAATAAAAATTTCCTTAAGATAAATGCACAATTTTGAATGATACAACTAAGGTAGTAAAGAAATTAAAATCCAAAACATATTGACTGACAGAGAGTTCATGGATAAGCAACAGTGGATCCAGAGTTTTCTCTTTCAGCATTCTTACCCTTTACACTGTGGCCAATATGACTCTTCTTAATCAACAGCTCAACTCCCTGTGGTCTTCTGAATCAGGCTGTCAACTTTACTGACACAAATAAAGTTCTATTACTGTAAGTCCCACAGTGCCTCAGGAACAATTGAAGAGCAAGCCAGAATTTAATCTTTTGCATGGCTCATCAACAAAAACTGTCAGTTTGGTTCAAATAGCAGACATATATTTTGTTTTTCCCTGATAAGAAACCAACAGGATAAAACTGAGATTGAAGTTAAGAAGTGAAGTTTGAGGAGCTAGTGACATGAAAACTGTCCTTTGACTCAAAAATGAAGATTTGAATTAGGATCCAAAGAACAAGAAGAAATATGCAATTCTAAAGCACCCACATTAGAGTCATTTACAGAACATCACAGTATTTGGATTTATGAAGAAGCTAGAAAAGTCATTTAGACCACAAGTCCAGGGATAAGGTACTTGAGGGTGAAAGCCACTTCTACAATAGAGTGAACAAAATGTTGAAAATGCTCAGAATTGATGCCTTGACAGGTGACACGTTCCTGAGATGAATCTGAAATGGCCTATAATCATATTTGGGAATCACTAAGAGATGACTCTCACCTAGCTAGATATATCATCTAAGGACTTTACTACTCAAAGAGGAACTGGAATTCAAGGACAAACGAAAAACATATATGAGAAATTAAACATAAATACGATTTGAGGAATACAAAACTCAGATCACCTTTGTGTCTGTCCTTACTGCACCCCATACTGGGAATTGAACCCACATCCTGTTGCATGCTAGGTAACCATACTACTGAGCTACATTCCCACCTGTTTTATTCTTCTTTTTCTATTTTTTTAAATTTTGAAATAGGGTCCTGCTACGTTGCCCAGACTGGCCTTGAACTTGTGATCCAAGTGTTTTAGCCTCCCAAATCCCTGGGATTACAGATATGCGACACCATACTGGGCTCCAGTTCACCTCTTAAAATGTTGCTTTATCTACAAAAGAAAACAGATGAACATTTAAAACTAAAGACCTTTTTCCATTCAAGTTCTAAGACTTACCATCAACAGTCTACTGACTCTTGTTCACCCAGATTTGGTGGTGCTGGGAAAGGTAATAGGCATGCATATATGTAAAAAGTATTGCACGTAAGCACTTGTGATATTTTTTACTCCAGAAATTTGATAGTTATATGCAGAGCATTTCCACCTTGGCTTTTCCATTTATATCTACAGGTTTCTCTCTCCCCCTTCTCCCTTGCTCTCTTTTTGAAATCTATATTTATTCTTAATGATTGAATATATATTTGAAACAATAAAACTATACATATTTGTCTTGAATAAAGTTGCCATCTAACTTTAATACATTGCTAGCCTGATATTTAAACCCTGCAATTAAGAGAGGTGTTGACAGCTCTCAAAAGAAGTGTCCAGCAGAGACACATCATGGCGGCAATCCAAGGGCTTTCTAGACAGGAGCATGTAATGAAAATGACAAGAATCTCACAGTGAAAGCTTAAATAAAAGCTTTCCAAAAAGAAATCAAAGGAACAGATACTTATAGTGGAAAAATTATCTTATGGAACAATTCATCTGGCTTTAGTTTTTTTGGTGAAAAGAGCAATAACCAAGGTTTGCATAACACATTTCAGTCAGAAGAAACTAAAGCATTCTGTATGCAGTTAAGTGGATTCTACTGCCAAAGAATGCTGCCATGTTCTGCGATGAGCTTGGTTGAATTTCTAAAATATGGCACCCAGTTAGGAAGTCTGGCACAACCATTGGAAAAGGAACATGTAGAAAATCATGCAAAGGAGGGACTAGCACTAAAATGGAAATCAGTGTGACTATAGCTATTGATCAGAGGAGGACGTATCAGTATTCAATTATTAGCTGTTTCACCCATGACTAGTGATGATAATGCATTCAGAGTTCAATGCAGCCTGCAACTATGATTATGAGGCCAATAATTTGAAAAACTAGTTTATTCCAATTCATCAAGGACAAAGAAACTATGTTATAGGGATATGTTTGAAAAGCTACTGTTGGTGTAAATGAAAAGTCAGAATAAATAAAATTGTCACAAATATCCTGGATGAAAATTATCTTGACAATATTCTCTCTTGGAGAACACAGAAGGGCAATGTCATAACTAATCTTAAATATCCACAGAATTTCAAGAGTCATGAAACTAGAATCTTTTGGCATTCTGCTCTCCACCTAAAATATGTTCCAGATGCATCTCTGCACCATGTCTACTGGCTGAGAAGCCATGAGAAGGAACAAATGGAAAGAAATGGGAGGAGTAGTCTTAAGAAGTGATATAAGGAAGGCTAGACTCTTTGATGGAAAAAGTGAATTCCATGCTGGTGAAAAATTTGTCTTAAATTCTCTTTGCTATGACATGTCACCACTGCCACCAATACTGTGAGTTACAAAGTAGATCAGTTTATTTTCAATTGGTGCTCCATGTGCTCATTTCTAAATAAGTGAACCAAGTTCTAGTATAGGCTCTACAACAACTTCTCAAATCTTCAACAAATTAGTTAACTTCATAGAGATCCTTCAACTATGTCCCTTGTCTTTATAAATAAGGAAGTGGAGATCCAGAGAACTTTTCAGGCTAGACTACAATATTACAGGGGCAATGGCTATTATTCATTAAAGACTGCAAGTGCAATAGAGGCTATATCACAAATTAAAGCCTGGTTTATTTATCAAGGACATTTTCTTTTCTTCTCTAAAGCACATTAATAGATTTTAAATAAAGTCAAGCAGAAAATACTTTTGTGTTCATCTGTAAAACATTAGCATCCACTAAAACTCAGATCAAGTCAGACCCAAAGGAAAATTCAATTGAATGATTTACTATAACATAATTTTTCATAGTTGACTTCCAACAGACTTCCCACCCAATTTTTGATCATATTTAACATCTACAATGGACATTTTAAAGTAAAATAAAAAACTATTACTTGAGTAACAGCATATTCTACTTAAAATTAAATTGTAGATATTTTTATCTTACTTTCTTTGCTTTCTCTTTCATCTAATATTCAGATAAAATAAAGCTCCACAATCACAATTATCCACAGAAATATTCACAGTACCCAAGATATGTAGTTAACCAATATGTCCATAAGTGGATTAACAGATTTAAAAAAATTGTGGTAGTCACACAATAGAATATTATTCAACCATTTAAAAGGATGAAATCCTATCACTTTTAGCATGGATATAACTGGAGGACATTATACAAAGTGAAATAAGCCAGACACAGACAAATATTGAATGTTCTAATTTATTTATGGTAGCTAAAAACGTTGACCTCATACAAGTACATGCAGTAGACTAGTCACCAGAGACTAGAAAGGGAAAGATGAGGAGTAATAGTGAGAGGCTGGTGTTTTAGCTTTTTTGCCACTGTGACCAAAAGACCTGACAAGAACAATTTTAGAAGAGGAAAAGTTTACTTTGGGATTCATGATTTCAGAGATCTCAGTCTATAAATAGCCAGCTCCATTGCTTTGGGCCCAAGATGTGGCAGAACATCATGGTGCAAGAGTGTAAAGGAGGAAAACAGCTAAGGATATGGCATAAGGAAGCAGAGAGAGATGGAGAGCTGTTTTCACCAAGGGCAAAATATATATCCCAAAGGCCCACCCTCAATGACCCACGTCCTTTACCACACCTGGCCTGCCTAAAGTCACCACCCAGTTAATCCCTATTAGGGGATTAATGCACTGATTAAGTTAAGGCTCCCATAACCCAATCATTTCACATATAAGCTTTCTTGCATTGTCCCACACATGAGGTTTGGGGGACACCTAATATGAACCATGAGAGGTGGATAATGGGAAACAAATAGAGAAGGAAGAGGAGGAGAAGTAGTTCTAATGTCATATAGCACAAAAGGGCAACTATAATCTATAGCAATTAAGGACATATTTCAGAATAATTTGAATAGCATTTGAAGGCTACTGACACTTCAAAATGATATTTTAAAAGGTAGAAATATTCATTATCCTGAATTGATCATTACATATTATATACATGTATCAGATTATAATATCCTACTCTGTAAACATATGTTAATTAAACACATAAAAAAGTCCCAAGATTATTATACATGAAAAATATGCGCTTTACTTATTTCTGTTATTTTGCTGTTTTCAGGTAATATCACATTTGTTCAAACAAATAAAACACTACATGCCCTAGTTGGCAGTGTACTTTAATTTGGGATTGTAATTATGATTGACTCTGCTATGAAGAATGCCAAGTATTTGGCACAGACATCTCCCAGGGCCTGGGGAAAGGAAAAATGAAAAGTCAATTTCTCTGTTGCTCTGATTAGATAAGCAGAGAGGCAGACAGTGTATATTTGAAATAGCACCATATGCTAAGCCACAAGCTTGGCCTTAACGTGCTGTAAAACCAATGCTCACACGCAGCTAGGACGCAGGGAAATGGTAGTGTGAAGTACGCATACTCTGACTGCTAAGTTAGTAGCAGTTTGCTGTAGGCTCTTAGCTTCCTGAAACAGAATGTCCAGGCTCCTCATTGTATCTAGGTTGTACTATCAAGTGTCTTCTAAGAAATAAAGAGAACATTATACCTCTAGTCAATCCCTATTCACCTGATCAGAGCTATTCAGTCTTTACTTAAGTTCTCACAAGATTTCACCCTGACCTTTTCAGGCTGTTACCATCCTTCCAGAAAGTGGCATGTTTATCCAGTTAGTAGTATCTTGGACATGACACCTTGGAAGTCCACAGCCAAGCACAGATGAGGGTTTTTCTGGTTATAGTGTACCAAGCTTCTTTCTTTTCACCTAATTTATGCTCATGATGCAGGCATGAAATTACTTGACTACAATTAGCATCCTTGGGCAGTTTCTAACACAAAGGAAGTCATTTGTCATGCTACACTAGTATAATAAATGCAACACATCTATCAAGACCTAAACATCCCATTCCCATAGAGGGCTATACCTGCCCTCAAGTCTTTAGCATTGAAAACTTCCTCTTAATTAGAACAGAAAGGACTTTGGCTCTTTTGGCTCCTTTGTTTTATTCTCAAATGTAAGCAGAATATCCTAGCTGCAGGGCTTTATTGCTTAAATTCCTTCTCATTTTTGTCTGAGAGGCTACAGAAGGCAGTTCTACATGTTTACCCACCACATGGAGAGTTTTCCTTCTCTCCCTCCTGTTCATTCATTCCTTCTTTAAATTCCTTTGCTCATGTGGGGAATATACCACTCCCTGTGCTGTATACAATCTCAATGAGAACCTCACTACTCTTAGCTGCTGTAGCCTCTTCTATTTTCATCCCAAGCCAGGCAGACATCTTCAGGTGATCAGCTGAGCTCCTGGGCACTGAAGCTTCACCAGCATCAGTAGTGGTGTTGTGAGTGAAAAAATCTTTTCTGTTCTGAATAAAACACTATCCCTTAGGGCTCAGGGTTGCAGTTTTTATGTGTCAAGTCCCACAGGATTCCCAGGCCATCAGCTCCTGCGTATATTCATCTCTGTGTTCATACCCAGCTCCCTCCTCAGCTCAGGTTACCTATGGAGTTCCTTTATCCTGGTTTTCCAGCTAGGAAATAAAGCCCACATGTCTGTGGTACCACATGTAAAGAGTGAGGTATTTTCTGTTTGTTTTACTACAGTCAGGGTCCTAATCTGTGGGATACTCTTAGTATAGCCCATCTGAATTTTGGATTTACATAAGATCCTCTTTTCTCAAATTCACTCTTTTCCATTTGTGTCTGGCTGGAAAATGTATTCATCATACATATGTATTTATCATCCTTTCTACTTGAGTGAACCCAAGAAAAGATGATGAGGGAGATAAAAAGGAGTTTACACCTGGAAAATTGTTCTCAATTAGGCTCTCTGTAGAACTTAATGATTGTCACCTGTCAAATAATAATAATAATAATATCCAGAAAAAAATACAACTTAGTTATGGCCAGAAATTCTATTACTTCCAAGTCTATGTTCTTGGTCATCAATTGCAAGTCTATGACAACTACATGGAGTTGGAATAGATATTGTTTATTGAATACAGAACTCCAAAGATGCAATCAGCTTAATCCTCTTATCTAACAGTCATTATCACTGCAAGAGGGGTTGCCTCTCTCCAAAGATGAGTAGCCGGTATTGATCTTAGAAGAATTGTCCACACAGACTATGCGGTCAATCTCTGGAGTGCTTTGTGTGTAACCTTAAATTCATAGAAGAGGAGGGAGGGAGAAAGGGCAAGAATGGAGGCAGATAGCAATAGCTTACTCCATAATCAGTGCTGTGCATTCAGGACTGCCTTCTTCCTGCATTAGCCTATCATATTTTTCTTGAACTTAATTAAACATTATGAACAAGATGGGTGCAGTTTTACCTGCCTGTAACTCCAGTTATTCAGGAGACCAAGTCAGGAGGATTGCAAGTTTGAGGCCAGCCTCAGCAACTTAGTGAGATTGTCTCAAAATAAAAAAATCAGAAAGGGCTGGGAATGTAGCTCAGTGGTAAAGAGCACTTGGGTTCAATCCCAGTACCACAAAACAAATGAACAAATATATAAATAGATATAAACATTAGAGACAAAACATAAATTTATTAGAAAAAGGAGCATGCTCAGACTAAATGTGGAAAAATATTGTGAGAAAAAAATCAGGTATGATTTACTAAAGAAAAGCACCTCTCTTCTTCCAATGTTAAGATAAGAGAAACTACTTAGTACTTCATAACCAGACACTGTCCTAAGGGCTGAACTTACATACTTTCAACCAACTCAGAACACCATGGGAAACGATTATTTTCACTGTTTTAAGATGAGAAAACTGAGTCTTAACCTTTCTCACATCTACATAGTTTTCTTTTTAACCACCTGAGAATCTAAAGGAACACTGCTCTCTCGAGGTTTGTTGCATTGAAATAAATGTCATTCTTTGAATTAGACCCGATGTTTTCGTGTTTCGCTTGATTTTTATATAGTAACTTAAAGTGCAATGAGAGGCAAAACAGTCTATAAATGCTGTGAATCTGCTTTCAAACACATTTGCTCTAAATTGGAGTAGGAACATTACTCCAATTGGAATATCATCCTTGTCTTGATTTTTAGTATTTGTTACAGAAAACAAGGACCACTAACAAAGTCGTTTTGTGTTTCCAGGTCCTGGCAGGTATCCTGGAAAATGTCATCATGAAATCTTCTGAAGGATTATGCTTATCAATGTACATAGAGCTGTTGCCATCCATCCATCCATTCGCACATTCATTCACTCATTCCTTCATTCCTTCAGTTAACAAACTCTGTCATTAATTTGTAAAGATCAAAACAGTGCCAGGCATTGTGGTAGGCATAAAAATTATAAAAGCGACCACAAGGGATGAAAAGAATGAAAGATATGGTCAGAAGTCCAGTATTTTCAAATCTGCATCTAATACTTATCAGTCTAATGATGTGGGGCAAATTATTTAACTCCATTTGAGTTCCTGCCACTTTCACATGTGAAACTATGGATCTTCTTATCTCCCCTGGGACGCTTGAGAGATCCAATGAGACTATTTGAGAAAAAAAATATTTCATATGTTCCAAAATACAACAGGTGCTGGTTAGTTATATTCATGTGAAATGACAATTTTAAGAGTTTAAAATTAGATAGTGACAAAAAAAACCCCACAAATACACAAATAAAGTTAACTAACTAGCCACTTAGTGCCATATGAAATGCTCAGTCATTAAAGTTTTGAGAATTCAGTAGACAAAATAATAATAATTTTCACCCGGGCTTTGAGATGAAATTAAGATGAATGAGAGACAAAGGAATGATATACCAAGATACAAACAAAGAGATAAGCAAAAACAAAGAGGTAATAACTAAAATGTCCTGAGTTTGGGCAATGTCTGTAACCTCTTTGAACCAAGGAAACTGGAAAGAGGGTGCATATAGTGGTTAGAAGAGAATCATTGGTTGTCTTAATGAATGTTAAGGAATTTGAGAAATTTTAAACTGGTAACTGAGACACACCAAAGGCTTTGGAAGAGGGGAGATCAAAATGGCACATCAGTAGAAGCATGTGGCATCTTGCAAAGAAAGGGCTGCAGGTGAAAGGAGATAGTACCAGAGTTACAATAGGGAAGTTTATCAAAAAGCCAAGATTTAGGGCACTATGTCTAAAGGCATTTCCTCTGTTGGTAAATGAGTGGTTTGCGAAGGTCAGATGATTTAGCTGAGATCAAGTTCAGTTCTGGCCATAGCACCGCACCTAGAAGTGAACAGGCTCCTGCATTCTCCACTATGTAAGAAAAGAAGGCACCAGAGATCCCCATTCGCTGCAAAAGGCATCCTAACAGGAAGGCAGAAAGAGAAGTTTCTTGACCTCATTCCTCTGCACTCTGAACAGACTGGTTGATTACATTATGACTGGATGAAGGGAAACAATTTTTCACATACCTGAAAATAAGATTTATTTATAGTTGTTTTCAGACAAAATGTTGTCAGGAAGAATTATGTCCTGATTTTTCTTCTTCTTCTTTTCTTATTCTTACATTGCTTATACCCCTCCCAACTTCCATTTCATTTCACTTGCCTTATGTCCATATTGTACAATGATTAAGAGTGATTCCTCTTTGTTTGGTCTTGTTTTGTTTTTCTCTTTGATCAGCATCAGGAGATTTTTTTTTTTTTTAAAGCCAAAGCAGAATAAGGGAAGCAGAACACACCCTGACTTAACTGAACTGCACGGGAGAAGCTCAGCGAAGCTCTTCCCACACACCAGAGAAACAGATAAAATGGACCACACTATTTATAGCTGCCTTCCCATTTCTAATAATCCTCCATTTAATTAGGACTGTAAATAACACCAGAAAAAGCCGCATAGCAATGCATGAACAATCCTGGCCCCTCCTCAGAATATATCCCACCCTGGGCAAGGAAAGAACATCAGGGCAAATTCCACAGCTCACAAACACACCGAGTCGTGGGGGAAAAAGCCTTAATCTTTCATGCTACCGAGAAGGCATTACTGAGTTTAAAGAGACAGAAATTTTAATTTTGTTCTCTCTATATAATTGTAAATGTGAGTGATAAAATACTCTAGCCACAAAAGAACAAAACCTTGAGTTGGTCAAAGTTCTACACAATTGCTGTAGACACTATTGCATTTAAGAAGATATATGTAAGTTCCAAATTAATGTTTGTATTATGTATGATTTAATATCCATTGCAGTCTACATGAAAGATGAGTCAGAGAACTCCCAGTTACATAATCAGTTCCCAACTGCCATGACCAGCTCCATGCATTCAGTTGGAAGGTAGTTTTGTAATGTTCCGGACTCATTAACACTTGATGTAGGTGTGGTGTGTGTCTCCAACACAATGATACTGTATATCCTCATGGTTGAATAATGACATTTGGAATAAAAAGTGATGCACAGAGATGGTAAAAGCAAAAGAAAGAATTTAATGTGATAGTTTGGATCATAAATGTCCTTCCCAGATATCCATGTGGTAAAGGTGTGCCAGGGGGACACTACTGGGAGCTGATGGGGCCTAGTGGTTGATGTTCAGGTCACCAGGAACATGCCTTTGAAGGGAATAGTGGGGATCAGTTCCTCCTTCGTGCTCTCTTGCACTTTGAGGCTACAGGATGAGCAGTTCTGCTCCACCAAATACTCCCACTGGGATAGAAATATAGGAATACAGAGAAAGCACTTAGTCTCCAAAGAGAAATGTCCATAAATCATTGGAATGCTGTAAACAAATTAAGAGCAACACAGTCTGGGTCCTTGTACTGACATCCTTGCCTGCAGCCTGCCTACTAGCTGATGAAAAAGCAATAAAACCAAGAGATAACCACAAGGCATCTGGAGGAGACACTCCTTCAGGGAGTATATACATTCAAGACTTTGGTGACCTAGAAATGACTGGAGTCTCATCAGAAGAGTACAACATAAACCTGAGTTGAGTTTTAAGATGCCAGTGAGACATGCCATTTGGAAGCAGCATGATTAAAACATGTGAGGGCAAGTCTGGGATGTAGTTTTGGAGTACAGCAATTGCCTGGCATGTGTGTGGCCCTGGGTTTGATTCCTGGCACTGCAAAAAAAGGGAAAAAAGAAAAAAAAAGAATAAGCAAGGACATGCACAACACAAGAACACAAGGAAGGAAACTGGTATGAAATTGCATAACCCCACCCTGACACCATCTTTGGTTCAGCTCCCTATCCCAGTGATCCTCCATGAATGTAAAAATCCAGACCAAGATCCAAGATGGCACAACACACATTCTCTCGCTTTCTCACCCTGAGATTGCCTGCACTCCCATCTCTCATATATATAGTTTCCCTACTTGAGGCATCTTTAAATTATTTTCTGCAACATGCTCAAGAACCTGTAAGATCTGAGTGTAGGTCTCCTCCACTATTAGATTTCTCCTCAGACCCATATGCAGTAATACCATCATGATGAGGTGCCTCACCACAGGCCCAAAAGCAATGGACTGGGCTGGATCATGGACTGAAATCTCTAAACTATGAGCCCAAATAAACCTTTTTTTAAAAAATAAGCTGATTGTCTCAGTTATTTGTTACGAGTCAGAAAGCTGACTATTGCATGAATTAGTTAATTGAATCATTTCTTTGGAAACTACTTAGAATTTTTAACCATGTTCCATTTGTGTTCACTTGCTTGGTGAAATAGAGAAAAAGCTGTTGTGCAGTGTTTCTGCTTGGTAAGTTCAAGTTTTGGTCATATATGAAATATTTCTACTGAATTTGAATAATATCTTTAAAAATGAAATGTTTTCTTAGTAATTGTTTTAAAACTAAATAACAAACCATAAACATAGTGAGAGTTACTGAATTATTAACTGATTGTTACTAAAATAATTTTGTCATAGAGAGCAAGGAAGGAGAGGCAGAGTTTTAAAATAACTCACTTAAGGGCCCATATTACAGAGATGCAACGGTACACATAGACACGACTCAAATTGACTTGAAGGAGCCAAGTGTGGTGGTACACACCTGAAGTCCCAACAACTTGGGAGCATAAGGCAGGAGGATTGCAAATTCAAGGTTAGCTTGAGCAACTGAGACCCTTGATAAGTAAACATTAAATTTTAAAAAGGGCTGGTTGTATAACTCAGTGGTAAAGCACCTCTAGGTTCAATTTCCAGTACCAAAGAAAAAATAAACTGAACTTAGGGGATTTTACTCCATGTAAATCCATCATGACTACCTTAAGGACTGTGGAAGCAAAATCAGACTTTGTATTTCTTTCATTGGGACATAATTGGTTTGGTGAGATCTTTGGAGAGGAGCCTAAAGGTGAAGCACATTTTACAGCGTGGAATTTAACTTCACTCTAGGAGAGACCTGAACTCTGTCCTAGGCTCCTAGAAGGTAATCTGTAAGCCCATGGGAGAGTATGACTGGTAGAAATAATATCATTATTTAGGGTGGGGGCTGGCATACCAGTAAGGCTAAAAATGTGTATTATGTTGAGGAAGGGAGCCACACTAACACTGTAATGTAGGATGTGTGATTTGGGTCACACATTAGTTCCATTTCTAGAGAGGCTAGAGACAGATCGGCCATATAGGCAGTCAACTCTGATTATGCGATGGAGCCCCTTCCCCACAAAAGAACTCCAGGACCAAAGCCTAGGTCAGTTTCTCTGATCAGCAATCTTCTGTTATGTAACAATATGTCTCACACTATTATCTGGAGAAGTTAGTGCTGTGACTCTGCTGTAATAACAACTGGGAGCTTTCCATTTGGAACCCTTCTGCACTCTGCCCTATGTATCTCTTCCCTTGAATGACTGTGATCTGTATCCTGACCTTATAAAAAATTATAACCATGAGTACAACAAAATTCAGGGAGAAATTTTTGGCAAATATTTTTAAACTGAGAATGATTTTGAACACCCCCTGAGCTTATAATCTGTGTGAGAAGTAACAGTAATCTCATGAACTGTGAGCACTCAAACTTTCTACATATAAGTCTTCATCCTTCACCCAGAGTAGGTATGGTAACAGAGTACAGATTGTGGATGTACTTGGCTTTTTAAGGACAAAAGATCCCAAGTAAGGAAGCACTTTTAGGCAAGATGACCATCCTTATATTGGACAATGTTAGTGTGGGGCATCTTCTGGTCAGCACAGTACAGTTCTGGTATGCAAAATGAAGTATGACTTCTAAGTATACATCATGAATCTATGTGCCACCAACATATCCATTCATTTACTAGCTCTCTCAGCATACATGTATGGAACATCTACTATGTGCTAGGGCTCATATGGGAAGACAGAGATAAATAAGGCAGGATCTCTATACTTGAAGAACATTGTCTAATTAGTCAAGAAATAGCATACATGTAAATTGTACATGTTTATAAATATACAACCTCTATAAAAGTACAGTAGTCCCCTTTATCCATAGGAAAAAGAATATATATATATATATATATATATATATATAAAATTTTGGTACTTGAATTTAGGGGCACTTTACCACTAAGCCACATTCCCAGCCCTATTTTGTATTTTGTTTAGTTGCCTAGTGCCTCACTTTTGCTGAGGCTGGCTTTGAATTCTTGATCCTCCTGCCTCAGCCTCCCAAGCCACTGAGATTACAGGCATGCACCACTGCTCCTAGCAATAGATGATACTTTCTAAGACCCCCAGTTGGATGTTTGAAACTCAATATTACCAAACCCTATGTGTTCTTTTTTTCCTACATGCCCTACAGTATTGCCACATTATACTAGAGTTAATCTATCCTTCCACGTTCTATGATCTGGTATCTCCTTTACATCACCATTCTTGTACTTTGGGGACATTTTTAAATAAAATGAGAGTTATTTGAAGACATAAATGGGGATATTGCAACAGTTGATGAGATAAACCAAGATGACTACTAGATGACTAACGTGTGGGTAGCATATATAGTGTAGATATGCTGGACAAAGAAATGTTCATGTTTCAGGTGGTGTCCGAGGCTGCCTGAGATTTCACAAGACTCAGAATGGTGTGAAATTTAAAAGTTATCAATGCTTATTTCTGGAAATTTCCTTTTAATATGTTCAGACTCATAGATGACTTCAGGTACTTGAAATCATAGGAAGCAAAACCACAGATAATGGGGGCCAAATGTATGTACAAAGCGTGATGATGTCAACCAAATTCAAAGTATGTACATTTATATAGGGGTGAATTACTACATATAAGGGCTTATCTGAAGTGGTTTTGAACAGTAAATGAGAAAAAGAAAAGGTAAATTTACCAATAGTAGTCCAAACTTAGCAATTAAATAATCTTGAAGGACTGAAATTTAAAATTTATGGAAAAACTTCAAATAGACTTTATTAATTACACTGGAAAATGTTAATAGCTGTTGTAAGCAAATGCTTTGCTGCCATTGAGAATACAGCAGGAAACAATGGCTTTTACTCTTAGAATATATACTGTTCATTGAAAGTGCATATAAAGATGTTTAATATGAGGAATGTAATCTGCTTATAATTTTGTGCAAAGTTAGAAAAATTATGATTGTAACAATTTTTTTCTATTTGCCTCAACAAATGTTTTCAGTGAATAGTGTGTACAGCTTCTGATAATTTGTTTTTTTCTGTTATGTTTGCCAACATGTATTAAAATGCAACTTTTGGGAAAAAAA
>CM053401.1:20625413-20665074 GCA_028644305.1 Xerus rutilus
GTGCATATAAAGATGTTTAATATGAGGAATGTAATCTGCTTATAATTTTGTGCAAAGTTAGAAAAATTATGATTGTAACAATTTTTTTCTATTTGCCTCAACAAATGTTTTCAGTGAATAGTGTGTACAGCTTCTGATAATTTGTTTTTTTCTGTTATGTTTGCCAACATGTATTAAAATGCAACTTTTGGGAAAAAAAGTAAAATAATAAAAAAGAAAAAAAAAAGAGAAGGAATTTAGTTGCAGATATTTTGAAAAACATACTACTGCTAAATTTAAAGAACATCAACGAGTACTGAAATCTTTCAAATATTGGTAGGTATTGGTAATATTTAAAATAATATTAACAATAACATTGAGCTTCTCCTGAATTCTAGGAGCCTACAGGGTGAAAAGAAAGATAAAGTCCCAGGAAAAAGGTAGCACCAGGGAAGAGAGTCTCTAATGTGAGTCAGAAACTGATCCACGGGAGGCCAGCAAAGGAAGCTTGAACAGATAGGAAGTGACAGTGTGGCCAGAAGGCTGCCTTCTGTCCAATGTCAAAATGAGAACATATGCACCTTCCCATTTATCTCTTTCCTAGGCTGGGAAATAGTCTCCTCCACTTAATCATTTTAGAACATGACACTTCAAATCAGTAAATCCATTAACATTTAAATTTTTGTTTTGCTTTTTTTTTTTTTAGAAACTGAATTTTTCCAATCACCATATTGAGAAGAAATTGTGATGCCACCAGGTCTGTACTTAATTCCTCTGTTGTCCTGGTATCTGTATTTCCACTTGTGCATAAGAAGGTAAAATAAATGATGGGGGAAGAATGTCCAGGAGAGCTTTTGACCTTAGCCACTTTTCCCTGAATATATATTTACACATCGCTGACAGAGTTGGGTGGAAGAGAGTTTGTATGAATAACATCCTTAGAGCCTTTGGGAAAATACATTTTTAATTTATTTCTGCTTCTATTTGTACCTAGATCAAATAAGCGGATAATGCCAGAGAGACAGGCACCATCCCAACAGCCTGAGAGAGAAGCAATTACACATTCTTTTGCTCTCCCCTTGAAATCAGCGCAGATAAGAAGAATACTATTTCGGCAACACCTGCTGTTTCTGGTTTCTGGTCTTTTTTGTCTTTCTTCTTCCCAGAAAAAAAGCCAAGTAAGTTTAAAAAAAATAGCATAACTTGGCCAACTGATCAATTTTACAGCAGACACTAGCAGCAGACAGGCTATTGTGTCTGAATGATATCTTCCCAGTTGGATTATAAATGCATGATTGATTGAAAATATTTATAAATGCATGTGAAAATTAGGAAAACTCTACCCTCTTTCTGCATGAAAATAATAGATATAAGCCTTAGATATAAATATTTGAATACTTAATGATTGCACTGAGGGATAGTGATGGAAATTAGGGATTAAAAATGATCTTTGACCTGGAAGCGGGGAATAAATTGAGAAATTCTGCTTTAAAAAGAAAAAAATAAGGGGCTGGGGTTGTGGCTCAGTGGTAGAGCACTTGCCTTGCATGCATGAGGCTCTGGGTTTGATCCTCAGAACCACATAAAAATAAATAAAATAAAGATATATATTAAAAAAAGAAAAAAAGAAGGTACAAATTCAGCAAAAGTTGGGTCTCAAGAATAAACAAGCACTTTAAACTTCTTGGTTTGTTAAGTATAACATGGAAACATTTTTCAGTTATTTTTGTGCTTTTTAAAAAAAATTCAGGTCATTTAAATTTAACAACTTTACCTTTGTCCTTTCTAGAGCATCTCCTCTCTGGAACATCTCCTTTTAATCTGATATTGTCTCAGCATCTCATTTCATTCTGTTACTCTTTCCTCTGTATCTACCCTCTTTCTTCCATTAAAACCATGTTTCAGACAAATTAACTAATGCCCTGGGTTCTCATTCTCTTTCCTATTCTTCAGTTTTCTTCTGATTTCTTGGATTCCAAGCCCCAAGAGGGTAGGCAGCAGGCCTACAAAATTCTCTGTTTCAGTAGCAAACTCAGCACCATGCACAATTAGGTACTTAATTGGTTTGTGATGACTATGATGGATGATGTTTTCTGCATTTACTAATTCCAGTGAGAAATACACTTCCCTTTATCATATGGATTGCATACAAATGACTACTCCAAAATCATAACTTCAACAAAATAATTCTAGATAATAATAAAGTCTTCAAATTTTTACTATAAGGTACATTTTATACACACACAAACACACATACACAGCATGAGAAATAGAACTCAATGGTGACATCACTTTTATTATCTACTATTTAAAGCAACAGTGTAACAATGTCACCTAGACTGTGAGGTTGGGTTGGAACTTCCAAAATTATGCAAATTATGAACTGTACTTTGGGGGACATATTATTTAATCTCTTCATGTGTCAATTACTTCATTTATAAATTAGGTACAATGATATTTTGCTTAGTGGTGGTATTAAAATATGTCTGCAACGTCTAGAAATTCTTTTTTTTTGTTTTGGTACTATGGACTGAACACAGGGATGCTCTACTACTGAGCTATATCTCACCCCTTTTTAGCTTTGATATAAAGTGTTACTAAGTTTCCCAATCTGGCCTTGAACTTGCGATCCTTTTGCCTCAGCCTCCTCAATAGCTGGATTTACAAGTGTGTGCCATCATGTCCATACAAATCCTTTGATATCCATTTCCATTCCTCCACACTATGGGGCAGACATAAGAATTCATTTCTAATGAATAAATAGGGCAGAAGTAAAAGCTTCTGCCTGGTTTGTGTTCTCTCTCTCTCTTTCTCTCTCTCTCTCTCTCTCTCTCTCTCTCTCTGTTTGTCTCAGTTCACTCACCCTGGGAGAAGACAGCTGCCATTTCTGAGTGTTCAAGCAGCTCTGTGGAGAAGCCCATGGGTACAGGAACTGTGGCTTTCTACCAATAACCATAAAGCTAATATCCCAACAATAATAAGCCAATGACAGCTATAAAGCATTTGAACAATAACTATAAAATACAGCTGGTAGTAGGCTAGATGATTTACAAAATGCATCTCATTGAACCATACCTAATAGTACATAAGGTAAGTACTATTATGATATCTTATATGTAGATGAGAAAATAGCAGCTCACAGAGGCTAAATATTTTTGGAAGTCTTCATACATAGAAGTGGTAGAACTCAGGTAATATGAGCCCACAGTCTGCACTCTTAATCATTGTGCTAGACCAGCCTCCTTAAAAACTGGCAGGAAAAAAAATATTCATGTTGGAGGGAAACTATGAGGGATTTCCAAGCAAATATCACATTCTTGGTTGGCTGGTGGCTGAATAGCTGCCTTAGTTGGTCATACACTTCAGAGGAAACTTACAATATGATATATTATTGTCATTGTCTGCTATTGTTATTAATAATATATCTTGCTGTTACTGTGAAGATTCTAACAGATATTGGACTTGATTTGAAACCACTTAAAATTCTGTACCATCCCCTCAGCCTGGCCTTCAAGCTGTAGAGGGAATTGATAAAAGATTACAAAATCGGATAAGCAACTACCTCATGGACATGGCAGCCCTCCAAGACAACTTCATTATCATCTATAAGCCCATGAATGGCCAAGTAACCACAAAACAGCTGAGAACAGTTGAGTTTCCTTATGGTTTTCTTCAGAAAAGATGCACAAAAACCACAAAAAGAAAGGGTTGAGATCTTTCCTAGAGCCTTTGATGAAAGCTATAAACTGGATCAGTTAAGACTAGATATAGCCTTCCCAGTGTTGGCCCAGGAACAGTTTGTTAAAATTTTGGATGAGTTTCTAACTTGCACAAATTGAGAGTTCTGTGTAAAATTGTCAATTTTTTTTAACTTGAAACTGACAAATCTGGTACTGCATGGTGGTTAGTTAAAGCTGAAAACAGCTGCCCACTTCAGAAAAGCTACTTACTCTCTAGCAAACAGATCCTTTTCCTGCCCTGCCCCCACCACTCCCTTCTTTTGCATCACCCATTGCATCCTGCTACAGCTTGTATCTGGAATGTTCTTGAAAGGACTGTGTGTTAAAGGCTTGGCCTCCATTCTTCATCATTATTAGGAGGTGGTGGAAGCTATAAGAGGTGGAGCCTAGTGGGAGGAAGTTTGGTTATTGAGGGTGTGCCCATGGAGGGGCTTTGAGGACCCTGGCCCCTTCCTGTTTCTCTCTTTGATTCCTGGCCACATGGAGGTGAGCAGTGTTCTTTGCTACATGCTCCTGCCATGATGTACTGCCTCATCACAGGCCCAAAAGCAACAGAGCTAATCAAACATGGACTGAAACCTCTAAAACTGTGACCTCAAGTAAGTCTGTCCTCTTTTTGAGTTTATTATCTCCAGTATTTTGTTATAGTAACAGAAAGCTAACTGACAACCTTTTAGGCATTTGAATTTTTGATTCTCAAATATTACTTAAAATTGTACAATGACCAAGACTATATCAGTTTCAGCATTGGTGCTAATGGATGTAGATACTTAAGAATGCTAAATGACAGAATCTCTCTCTTTCTCTTTCCTCACATGTTCTCCTCCTGTGATTTTTTAGCTAATGGCTCAAGGACTATAAATATGTCAGAGTGTTGGAATCAAAACCCCAAATAAAAAACCACATGAATGGACCAACCAAATACCCAGGGGAATTTCTTTCTGGGGGGAAAATAATTGAAAATTATCTGAATGTAACTCTTAAGGCAAAATTCATCCAGCTCCATAAAGCCTTGCTCATATAATATACCGACAAAACTGAGACCTTCTTAAATTTTATATTCCAGACATCCTGAATTATTTACCTGAACACATGATGTTGGTTCATACTTCTTAACAGTTCTTTTTAAAATATTTTTATTAGTTGTTGGTGGAGCTTTATTTTATTTACTTATTTATATGTGCTGTGAGATTTGAACCCAGTGCATCACATTTGCTAGGCAAGTGCTCTACCACTGAGCCACAACCCCAGCCCCTCTTGACAATTCTTATTTGGCAATTTTATGTGATCAAAAGTGGTAAGCAAGAGTTGTCATGATAACACAACCATCCTCAGAACTCAGGAATCCAATCTATAGTTTATTATGGGTTGTTTTCTAGCCTGTATTTCAGGCCTTATATCAAAAATATTCCTCACTCATTCTGTCAAAGAAAATCTGTTGGAAGATATTGAGTTACTCTTAGTGGTGATCATCAGCTGAATAGTAGACTCTAAATCAGATACATTAAATTGAAAGGCCACAAGATTTTTTCTGAAATTTGGATAAGGATTACCACGTACTGCCAGTATTTTCTGTACCCTGGACACAGTAACCAGGAATTTTCTACTGCAAAATCAAATATGTTCTATCTATACCTCCAAAAGTCACACACATACATACATAAATATGCATATAACCACTACAGTTATTTTTTTGGACCTTAACCAAATTCAGGACTAACAGTACAAACTAACAATTTCAATTGCTTCTCCAGAGGTCTGGCTCCCTGGGTAAATGATACTATGATTCACTGGAAAACAGTAAGACTGAGGGAGGGCATATCTCAATGGCAGAGTATTTGCCTCACATGTGTGAGCCCTGAGTTTATCTTATCACTGTTAAAAGAAATGAAGGGGACAAAGTCAAAAGCCTGGAAGAGCCTTATAGAAGCCCACCTACCTGAAGTATAGGCTGCTCCCAGCAATCAGTGTATGGCCATCTACCTTTCTCTCCACCATCATCCCTGGATTACATTTCCTATGTCAGCCATATGTTAAGCAGTAATTTTCTTTAATTTGCCTTACTACACTTTCTGGTTTCCTTTGAGTTTAAATGGAATATTTTGAATGATTCTGTCTTCAAATGGGGTTATATCCTTCAATATCAATGCATTTTTAGTTTGACTAAGTAAAATGGAGTTTGGGGCATTTTCTTGGGTGGTAAAATAGCCTATCTGATGAATTAAACCTAATTCATCAAATCCTAGAGAAGAAAGAATAAGATTGTATTAGCTGTTCCAAGTGAAAAAGAATTTGTCATAGACTGAATGCACGTATCCTACAAAAGTCAAATGTTAGAGTCTTAACTCACAGTAAGATTGTATTTTGAGAAGGGACCTCTGAACAAAGTAACTAAAGTTAAATGAGGCCACAGTGTAGGACCCTTATCTGACAGGATTAGTATCACTATTAAAGACACCAGAGAGCTTTCTTGATCTATCCATGACTGTACCTGGTAAAGGCCATCTGAGAACATAGCAAGGATGTGATTATCTGCAAACCAGGAATGAGCCTTTACCAGAAACCAAATCTGTGCTTCTAGCTTCCAGAACTGTGAGCAAATAAATTTCTGTTGTTCAAGCTGCCCATTATATGGTATTTTATTATGGCAGACTAAGTAGTTTTACATAAGGATTCAGGGTCAACTGGGTCTAGAGGGATCTACTCTACAGAGACTGCTTGGCCTAGGGGAAAGGTGCAGGGAGATTGTATTAGAGAATCTTGCTGTAGGGAGGGATGAGGGAATGAACAGGGGAAGAAGAAAAACTATCCACCAGGCTGGTGTCTTTGGAGAAGGATGTTTTCTCCATATCTAGAGAACAGTGTTTGGCTTTGGCAGTTAGCTTTCACTTTGGTTCCTGAAGTTCTTTCAGTTGGGGGAGCACAGAATAAAGGGTTCTGATGGAGGAGCAGTCACACAGCAGAGTTGCCATCAGTGGCCACATCACACATCCTAGTGGGTCAACAGGCAGCAGATACAAACAGGAGGCTGTTGAAAAACCATCATGAGAAGACCAGCTGTGATCCAATGTGGAAAACGCCAAGGCCTCCTGGAAATAACTTGATGGGAGTGGAAAAAAGGTTGGAAGAAAGCTTGGGTTAAGGGCAAAGTACTTGGGAGTTTTGGTGTAGGAGTGTTAAGTCAGCAAATGGTACAGATGCATACTTGATTCCCCCAGACCAGCGGGGCCTGAAGACAATGGGGAATATTTGGTGACACACATAAAAAGGTCATTTTTTTCCTCATACATTAAAATATGTTCTCAGAATCCTCCCCCACCAACACACACACATTTGGGCCATTGAAAAGCACATCAATTTCTTCTTTCTTGATCCTCTTCTCATGTTTGGAAACAGAGGGTACAGTAGTGAATTTGTACATTACTAAATTGGAATCAAAACTCACCCCTAGAGCTTGCATAGTAATTTTTCATCCAAGATTAGTGTCCTCATCTTGATTAGAATGAACAGAGAAGTCCTGGGGGATGCACTTAGTGCCTGATTATTGTTTTACTTACGAAAGAGGAAGCCTTTCTCTAATAATTTTCTCCATTAGTGCAAGTAAATAAGCTAAGAAATAGATGCTAGTAACTCCTAACCACAAAACTACCAAGATTTTTGCTTCTGAAAGGCAAGAATATATTTCCAGTACAGTGGCAATAGGGACTGTTCAGCAAGAGGCAAGTGTATATCTGTGTATCACCAACATAAGGAGAGTTAAAACAAAATACAGTTACACACGGCTATGGTTTGGATGTGAGTGTCCCCCAAAAGCTCACAATGCAAGAAGGTTCAGAGGAGAAATGATTGGGTTGTAAGAGTCTTAACCCAATCAGTGAATTAATCCCCTGTTTTAACCCAATCAGTGAATTAATCCCCTGATAGGGATTAACTGAGTGGTAACTGAAGTGGTAGGATGTGGCTGGAGGAGGTGGGACACTGGGGGCCTGACGTGGGAGTATGTATTTGTATCTGGTGAGTGGAGTCTCTTTCTCTCTGCTTCTGATCATGATGTGATCTGCTTCCCTCAGCCATACTCTCCTCATCCCTGAGGAATGGAGCAGGCTTTCTAGGGATTGAGACCTCTGAAACAGTGAGACCTCAAATGACCTTTACTCCTCTACAATCGTGCTGGTCAGATCTTTTAGTCACAGCAATGAAAAAGCTGACTAAAACAGCCACATAGTAAAAAAACCTTAAGTCTTAGTTCTTTTTATTTATTTTTTGTCATTCTGACATCAAAATCTTGCCTGACATCTCAAAGTCAGAACATTCTAAAGTACACTTTTTAAAAAAGTCCAAGAGCCATATTAAAGTTCTTAAAAATGCATCTCATCAATTAGCAATTTTAGGTTCTGGAACTACTCAAGAAATGTTCTACTCCAGGACATGGTTACCTTTACCCTGCCCATGTGGCCAAATGGCCATTCTGAGCACAATTATTAGCCAATGTTCTTTTACTATTATTCCTTGCTTTCATCTCTAGTGGTGCTTGTGACTACACAGAGTTATTGCATACGATAAAAGTGATTTGTTCCCTCTGATGGTACTGAAGTATGAAGAACAGTGGTGGAAGATAGTATGACTGATAAATTGGATTACTTCCCTGCTATCTGAGTCATGGAGTGGGCATTTGAGTCATGCATCACAGCCTGCACAGGAAACAATAAGTGGTTCATTAATAAAATCTACAGAAAGAGTTTCCTAGTGCTGGCTAAGACACAATCATTCAGAAAACAGACAAAGTGATATTTGAGCCTTTTATACTGGTTAGACCCGGTGAGTTGATTTAGTGAGAACACCTTTTGAAAAGGGTAGTTTGGTGAACCTCTGTAGAGTGGCCACAACTGAGTTTAAAATCTACATGTTTGGCAGTTTGGAATACATATCTTTGCCAGACCTACATCTAGAAAGCTCTAAGCACTTTGCTCACCAAGAAGGCTCAGTGTATACTAACTAGTGAGAAACATGCTTTGATTCATTTGACATTACTAAGGAACTGATAAAGTCCCAATGAAATGAGTTCACTAGTGATTTTTAGCGACAATGAGAGTAGATTACAGATAAACCTGGATGTCTCACCACCTCAACTCTGAGCAATATGTCCCAAATCAATGGCTCCGACATGAACACACTCAAGAGAATTTTTATTTACTTCAGAGGGATGGTGGTAGTATGGAAAATCTGAATAATATTTGACCCTACCTTATCTTTGTATTAATAAAACTTTTGAATCATCTCTTTCATTTGTGTTTTCCAACTCCATTTAATTGTGAACAAAAGAATCAAAGAAGATTCTAGTTCCCAAAGAGAGGTATTCATGGGCAAGGCTTCAGAATAGCATGGATCCTTAGAAAGGCCTGGTTGTGGGATAGCTTTCATCTGTCTCTGCCCCAAATACTCTGATTTTACCCCTGAGGGGTAACTGAGGACACTGAAATTCTTGTTCTGACTGGAGTCCATCTCTGAGTGGTCACAAGTTCAGAATGTGTATCTCATGGGCCACTTATACATGCACTATTTCCAAGTTATCCAAAATAGACCCAGAAATTCCATACGATACACTGACAAAACACAGTCCAGCCTAAGGGGCTAAAAGTAGCTAAGGATTTTATAGGGCTCGTTTTTTTGTCTGTAGAAATAGTTATAATAATAATAATAATAATAGACAAATAATAATTATTACCAAAACAACTAAATGAAAAGCAAATCATGCCAAATCTAGAAGAAGAAACCAGCAGATGTTCTAATGGCCACACACCAAAAGCAACTAACAGTTAAATATTGCTAAGTGAAGAAAAATAACATTCAATGGCAAGAGTCAGGGGAATTAGGTAGACAGATTGTAATTAGCAATTACCTAAACTGGATCATGTCCAGGACATAAGGGCTAACATCACCTCTACCATTCTAAAAGCTGTCCTGGGATTCTTAGTACACTAAAGTAATTAGGAGCCCCCTCCCTATTTTTCCCATTAACATATGGAATTCCAGTTCTATGTTGTATTCAGAGATTGACTCTGACCCACGCAGAATTATTTTTTGCATATATAAAAAATACATTATTTTTCATTTGTGTCATGCACTGTTTCCAAAATCACTAATTCGAAAATTCATTCCAATTTGAACACAAGCTAGCCTGAACTATGTTTAATAAAATTATGTCATACGAGGGTCAAAAAAGTCACTGTCAAAATAATTGCTTAAACAGAATTACCAGAGAACAACTTCACTGTCATACTTGGATGCAACCTCACAAAGAGTGAGCAGGCACAGGAAACAGAAAGCAGCAAGGGTCAGGAAGGTGTTCTGGTAAGCTAATTACACCAGGTCATCAGAAGGTCCTTAAAGAAGGACTACCAATATGCAATATTTGGTATGCTTTTAAATTATTTTAAAACAATGATGCTTTATTTCTTTGAAGTTTAAATATGATTATTATCAATGTAAACATGCATGTCCCCTCAACTGAGCCAAATCACTGTGTCCTTTCTGCCCATATACAAGACTAAGAATATCGTCAAGACAGAAGGACATGTATCTCAGGTATCATTGTTGGACAATGAATGGAGAGCTCCAACTAAGTGATTTTTACAGAGTACTGAGGGTGTTCTATATAGCAATTCTGTTTTTCTTTATGTTAGAAGGGATAAGAATAAATTAAAATGTGAAGTCTTTTATTGAACATTTACCACAAAGAAGGCATTAAGCTTGCTGCATCCAAAGGAAATTACGTCATTTCATACTAAAAATGATTTCACCCGGATGACATATAGCTGGATATTTACGGTTATCTAACTGTATAATGCATTTAAATCCCAGGACTCCTTAAGATATAAAGGGTTAGTTGTTCCTATAATACATATTTCTCCCTGGGGACAAGAAAAGTCACAGCACGTTTTGGCTTTAAAAGTTTATGTCAGGAGAAATTCTATAGGAAGCTGTGGAGTTTGAAAAAAAAGAAAATTCAGTATTAACTGAGAATTGGTAATGGGTTAAGGAGAGAAAAAAGAGGGGAATCGTGAGGAGAGTCCTCAAAGGGAAATAAAAAAATACAGAAAAGTTCCATATTCCTGGAATTCCCTCCCGGTTCAGCTTTAGCCCAGAGGTAAAAGTGCCACAAGGAGAGGATTTCTGTTCAAACCTTCCATGATATAGAGGAAATTAATTATGGAATTAATTATTGGAGTTAAGGTAGCAACTAAATGCTTTTGTTTGAATAAGGGTAAGAGCGTGCTAAAGATTTGTTCTCGGGTCTTATTAGAGCAGAGGAGTGTTAGATTCAGAAGTCACACAGCTAGAACAGACAGATTTCCCCCCACACCTCCCCGCAAAAGATTCAGAATACATTTGAAACTAAAGTGAGGGAAAGAATTCATGCTAAGTGATTAAATTGTGTGCTTGTGCTTTGGTGCCTATATTCCTTTCATTCTTGCTGTAAATTGAATTACTTTTCTTAAAAATATTAAAGATTGTAATTTGTGTTTAGCAAGTAATTCATGCTGATATTTTCATAAGACTCTAATTATGGAGGAAGCATAATTGACTGGTTCCTGTAATACCCTCATTCTTTTCCATTAACCTCTCTAAGAACATTCTATGCACTTAGCTTTATCCTAAGCACATAGACTCATCTCTTTCTCTCAAAGAATCAAAGTTTTTAAGGTAGTGTTCAGCCTTTGGATTTACAAACTTCAACCTAATAGGTGCCAACAAAGCTGTCTTTTGCTGGTTATTGTTAATTCTCACCATCCTCCTGAAATTATCAAATGACTATAAACCTAACAAAAATGGAATACTACTAGGTGTTGGGGGGGGGAATTTCCATTTAGGACAATATCCAATTCATAGCCAATAAAAGTAATTCCTAAAATAAAAGGGCACAGTAAAACACCCTGTCTCTGAACATTCACAAAAACTGACCCAGATTAATAGAACCAGAAGCCTGGGCCAGAGAGTCCAGACACATATTAACATGAAGGACACTGGCTTTCTCTTATGCCTATTGGAAACTTGTTTATCAGAAGAAAGCTACTTTCTTGCCTGTGCAGCAAGACAGTAGCTCCATGAAACGCTAGTCACACAAGCACACTAAGCAAGCTAATGCTGATGATGTCACTGCTTTTGCAGTCTAATATATAAACCCTGATCTCCATGGTAACAGGACAAAACACCTTGAAAGCATGGAGGTGCTGCTTGGTGCAAGACCTTGATGGGGGGAGAGATACTATCTGTTCAGACAGTACCCATGGCCCATGAATTCTTGGAGCAACCACTGATCTCTTGTAAGATTTCCTCAATATATCTCACATTTTCTTTTCATTTTTGTCTTTCAAGGAAACTCCCCCATTGCCCTGGCACAATTGGACTATGGATGTTATAATAGGGTCTGAGTACCTCTTTCACCAGGGACAGGATTTCTCAAATTTTAATAGAATAAAGGTCTTTTTTTTTTTTTAAGAAAAAGCTATTCTTGGGGACCTCCTATCATTTTTATACTAATATTACATAAATATGGTATACATAAGCATAAAAATAGCTCCAACTCACTTAGGCTAAAGTTCTTATACAACCAACATTGACTTACAAATTAAATACAAATAAATCTAGAAGCTATAAAATTTTAATTAACAATATTAAATTAGCATGGCAGCTGATGTTTCTCAGTTTAAATCAAATTACGAGTCCCATATTAATATTCCCAACCTCTCGAGACTAGTACCTTCAGAGTTCGTCATGCTTGGACTAAGTAAAACTTGTTGTGATTCTATTCTTTCCCCACACCTTCAATCTTCTCCATTTGAAATAGTACGAAACTTGGTTTTGCTTGTCACAGATGCAGGTCTTATGTCATTAAGCATGTGATGTTTTCTCATAAGCCTTTGACAACTAAATTAAGACATGGTTGGTCCCACATGCTCATACACACAACTCAACACAGGGCATAAAAATCTTGTTAAAGTACCTGGTCATTAGGTGGTCAGATGCTTGCATTATTAATTTTGGGTTATCCTTGAGTTGAAGTACACACAGGCATTCGCCCCTCAGGGAAAACTCCTGGCTTCTGACCTTGGAAACTCCTTCCTATGAGCACAATTTCTTTGTGTTGTGTAGCCCAATAAGCTTAACCATCCAGCAACTGAAGTTCAGGTAGTGTGGCAGATGATGAGTGTTGATTAAGATGATGGCCATGATTACTTCTCACTATATTTAGCATTGGGCTAATGTTATCATTTTGGATTTTGTATTAGTGGATTATGAACTCTTTTGAAACTCCACCTTGAGTATTAGATAAAACAAGTTCTGCTGAAGATGCATTACAAATTGAAATAATGCCAGTTACGCTCCTCACTATTTGAGGGATGATATCTGACACAAATCACCTTTTCTTTTTCTTAACACCCTCTTTTATGTCCAACTTTCATAGAGGTTGAGACCCCCAGACAACTATGCAAAGATTCTTGCCACATGCTATATCATGAAACATGTACATACACTTATATATAATTTTGCATGTTATTAAAAATGTTAATTCTCTGGTCTTGCCATACCAAGCATTGTGGTCTGACTCATCTGCCCATACTTTCCATCCTTCCTCTAAGATGGAGCCTTTTCATCACTTATTCCTTGAGGATAGAGACCCACTAAGCAACTGGGTATCACCTGGATGTTTCTTGGACTTATCTGGGCAGCAATTTGGACTCCCTACCCAGAGAAGTCAATAAGGCCCAGCTATTTGCAAGAGGGATAGCCGCGGGGTCCCAGTCAGAATCATTTGAGGCCATTTTCTTTCACTGATAGAGGAGAGAGATCCACTTACAGTAGAAATGCAGTCAGCTTGTAGAACTGAATTCAATTACCCAGGCTTGCAACTGTCTATAGTATGCCCCATGGTTAGAAAAAGGGAAATAGGATAAAAGGTTTACCTTGCTTTCTCCTTCCCTTTTCTAAAGAAAAAGTTATCATTAATTGAGTTTGTTAGTTTTCATAACACTTGTGGGAAATTCCTTTCTGATAGGATGGGGAATTACTTAATGAGGCTCAATTTTGACAGAATGCACTACCATGGGAAAAAAAAAATCCTACAGCTAACTAGTCAAATATTAAGGTTAATCTTCATCAATTTTATGGTCACATCCTCAAAGTTTAGACTAGGATTTTCAGGAAGTTAAATATTTTCATTACTTGTATAGCATTTTGAAGACTAGAAATTGATATCTACAAAAGATCTTGCTCCCCACACTATGTATGTCCTTCATGTATTGAGCTCTTTCTTGGACATCAGAGCATAAATGAAAGGTGAAAACTCACTGGCATGGGCTCAAGTTAAATATTTGTTTTGACACATGGAACTTGGGTGGCTTATAGTCACTAAAATACTCTAGTCCTCCATTTCCTAAGCATAAAAGGGGAATGGCAACATACCAGCTCCTCTCTATAACACTATGGATAAGAATTTAGCATTCAAGAAATTCTTTTCTCTACTTCCAAAGAAGTTACAATAGTGTAGAAAAGAAAAAGGGTTTTGCAATGAGATGACCTTTCAGAGTGATTCTGCTAAAGTCTCTAATTACTCTTCAAGAGTTTACAGTAAGTGGAACTGATTAGAGTGGGTTAAATGTTTTCCTCATATTGTGTGCAAGGCCTCACATACTGTGGATTATTATGGATATTATTTGCTCTCCAAAGGTTTTTCCGGGCTCAGTGAAGAATTAACATAGGACAAAACAGGGTGAACTGAGAAGTGATCCTGACTGTCAGTCAAAATGATTAATAGAAAAAAAAATTAAGCCCATCATTAAATGTCTTTTCATTCATTTTTTCTAACTTGTACAGTCCTAGAAATGCAGAATGAGAGTCTCTCTGAAAGCCAATCCAGCTAAGTTTTGACTTGACTTAAACCAAAACTATGACTCTTCTAAGCTCTGATTTTTGAACTGAAGGGACTGGAATATTAAACACAAGCCAAAATTGTATGACATTTACATGGAAATTGATGGACTTCAAAGTACCTTTATCACTAGTGACTGGGCAGGAACTAACAGGGGTGTAGGCGTGGAGCTGGCAGAGAGATTACCATTTGGCAGCACTAGCTGATGCCAGCATTTTTGTCGATACACAGACTGGCTGGCATACCAGGCAATATCTTTCATATGACACAGCAGACCAGTTGATGCCAAGTGCCATTGAGATCAATGGTCCAAGTGTCCTCTTCATTTCAATAATAAAGGCAATGTACTTGACATGACAGGCTGGAAGCAATGAGCGACCACTAGGGGAGACATTATTCATGCATTTAAGTGACAAATAGCATTCATATACCTCCCACTCGGAAGGAAGGTAGGGCCTATCATTTGCAGCATTATAGCACTGAATCTGGCTATTAGAAGACTATAATGGGAATAAGAACACCTGGGTTTTATGTCCAACTCAGGAAAGTCCTTTAAACTGGTATTCTAAAATGGGCATATAGCGACCTGCTTCACAGGGGAGAATCCTATGCAAGATCTGTCGTTTATGCGATGCTTAAATATGTTTCAGACCAATTTAACTTGAAAGTCCAATTTGTAATGACTGACTTGGATTATTTTTTGGAAAATAGGTAAATACCATGAACTGTCATTATACTCTTTTGGGAAGGTTGGTAGTAGGGACAAAAACCAGTTTATGCAGGTGACTATTACCAGGGATACCATATGGGCAAAATGCTTAAATGAAGCATCCTTTGGGCTTGTGAACAATTGCTATGAATAAAAGTTGTGTATGGAATTCTTCTGATGCTCCTTAACCACCCTCTCTTCTTTTCCCTTTTTCTTGAAAAGGGATCCTCACTAAATCTAAATTTCCGAATGGCTCAGAATGGCTCTGCCAATTGCTACCTTTCAATGAAACCAGAAGGAAATGCAATTAGAAAAATCAATAATAGATGCCAGCAGTTTAAAAAAATGGCCCAATTGTGTGGAGAATGCCATCCATGAGCAAAATGAGTCATGCATAACTAATCAGGAATTCTACAATATTTGCCTGAGATTACAGAGATTGCCAAATTGAATGAGCAAAAATAAATGGAATAAAATATACACCTTTCTCCTCAGTGCTCCAAAAGAAGAAATACCGGTGTGCCTATGAAAGTGGCAGGTTGAGGTACCTAATAGCTGGTATTTTAAATAGTTTTCTTTTTTTTAACTTCTTGCTGTATTCCTACAACATTATTGCATTTGCATTTTGTAGCCTATCTTACAAAATGGCTTTGCCGATTATTCTAAGAAAAGCTAGATCCACATTTGATCTTGCTCTCTCTCTCTCCCTCTCTCATTCCCTTTGCTTGCACACTCTGGATTTTCTTTTACTTTTCGGTACTATTGAGTAGCATTACTAGTTTTATTCAACAGCTGTAGAGAGACAATTTGACAGCACTAATCTATTGCAGAGCCCAGGACAAGCTTCTTCTTGCTCTCTTTTCTCCCCAACCAGTAGCAATAATAAAAGCTCAACAGCTCTAAAAGCAATTGATTCTGAAATGGTGTGGTGCAATTACCAGCCCGGATGGCGGCAAAGACTTCCAGTAAAATAAAGAGAAGATAAATACAGTCTGTGCCGTGGGACCAGCCTCTGTTGCACACACAGCCACCTCGTTCATAAAGAGGCATCACACGGT
The DNA here is from genome assembly GCA_028644305.1 of Xerus rutilus. Classification (NCBI taxonomy): domain Eukaryota; kingdom Metazoa; phylum Chordata; class Mammalia; order Rodentia; family Sciuridae; genus Xerus; species Xerus rutilus. The sequence goes on from CM053401.1 coordinate 20,641,830, forward strand.
ACCCAGTGTGATCAAGGGGGTGAGCAGCTGGGCAGCAAAGGCAGAGGGGAGATGGCACCTCTAGGAACTCATTGTGGATAGGCAGGTTGTTCCAAGGCAAAGACTCCAATTTATTCTGTAGGGGACCTGTGACTTCTTAGTATATTTTTGTGTGTGTTGCTTTCCATGTGTTTCTGCTGTACAAAGCCTTTCTTATTAGCTGGGCACAGTGGTGCATGCCTATAATCCCAGCACTTTGGGAGGCTAAGACAGGAGAATTGCAAATTCAAAGCCAGCCTCAGCAACGGCAAGGCACTAAGCATCTCAGTGAGGCCCTGGTGGGTCCTTAGCAATGTGCTCACTGGATCACATATCTTTAGTAAAATTTGTAAAATAAGTATTTAATAGCAGTAAGTGAAACCCCAATAGCTTTCCCCTCTAGCCTGTCTTCCCTTGTACTTCTCCTAATGTGGACATAGAATGAAGGGGCTCTCAATACATCTATTGGGGAGTTGAATTTGGATATATTTAGTTCTTTGGCAAGATATCTTTAAGTAGGTCACAATCTTGTCCTTCAGAATTAAGCTATTTATTGTTGTCCAGGGGGCAGAAACCAGGAATGTTCCTCTCCACCACAATGCCATCTTTCCCAGTGGTCCATTCTGATCATTCAAGGCCAGAGTTTATAACTTGATAGAGGTTTGCCAAAAGCTGAAATAGTCCATTAGAATTCATTTGACTTTACCTATATAAGTTTTTTAAAAACTATCAATAGTGACAAAACAAAAGAAGCTTGATTAACCAGGCTAGAGGAAAGGCTGAATTACTTTCCTTTTCTGGAAAACAAGATTGTCCTATGAAAAACCATTCAAAGACAACATTAGTAATATTGTAGGGGGGAAGTGTCACAGTATTATGTCAGGCAGTTAATTAAAAATGGTTAACTAAAATTTATCTGCTTTTTAAAATTAATAATTTTCCATTATTTTTTTTCTCAATCAAAATTAATAGTCACTTGGGTTTAATCTTTTATTCTTTTCTAAAGAAGTTCCACATACATTGTCTCAGCTTCAGACCCCACAAAGTGGGGGCCTCCTTTCTCTTTAGCCTCATTCTCAGGGATGCTAGCTGACTGGGAAGCCCTTAGTATGAAGGTTTTGACATTGTTTGCACAATGGCACAAGTACAGAGCATGCTTAGAGCAACAATCTCCAGGTACTGTCTCCATACAAAGCTTTAAAACTATTCACAATAGGGCTGGGTGTGATGGGGCACACGTGTGATCCCAGCTACTCAGGAGGCTGAGGCTGGTAGATTGCAAGTTCGAGGCCAGCCTGGACAACTTGGCCAATCTCTTTTTCAATTTAAAAAGGGCTGGGATGTAGCTTAGTAGTAGAACATCCCTGTGCCCAATACCTAGTACTGAAAACTAAAACAACCAACCAACCACCACAACAATAAATTATTTACAATATGAATACTGACTTGAAAGGTTTCATTCCCCAAACTATGTTCAAATTTCTAAGTTACGTGGATGCTCTGGGTTTTCATATAGAATATGTTCTGTAAACCAAAGAATTTGAGAACCATTTGGCTTTTGGGGGGGTGGGGTGGAGGGAGGTGGTCTTTAATTGGCCATGCTAATGTGTTTTGATATAATAGCCCAAATGGAATAAGAAGGGACAGAAAATGGCCTCAATCTTATGAAGAAAAAGGTAGTAAGTAAAACAGTTCTGTTCCACACTAGTACTCTTTGGAAACCAATATGAAAGAGTAATTATGTTTACAGAGAGAAGAAAGAAGGTACCAAGCCAGACTACAGAAAGGAGGTGGCCTTTGGGTTGAATTTTAAAGATAAAACAAGGCTTAGGTTAGTTAACAAAGGGGCTGGGTGGAGAAGTATCTCAAGGACAGAAAGCAATATTAACATAGGCATGGGATGATATGTGATATTTTTAAATATGTATATGCCATGTCCCTAACATAATAACTGAAACATAACTGATGCTCCAAATATTTTTTTTTCTTTTTTCTTTTTTTTTTTTTTGGTACCGGGGATTGAACTCAGGGGCACTTGACCCCTGAGCCACATCCCCAGCCCTCTTTTTTGTGTTTTATGTAGAGACAGGGTCTCACTGAGTTGCTTAGTGCCTCGCCATTGCTGAGGCTGGCTTTGAACTTGCGATTCTCCTGTCTCAGCCTCCCTAAGTGCTGGGATTACAAGCGTGAGCCACCGCGCCCGGCTTCCAAATATTTGCTTGACTGAATTCATTTTTCTATCTATCCATTTGGTCAGCATTTCCTTTACTTAGTTTTCCCTTTAATAAAATGGGGTTACACTTGCTCATGCTTGCCTCACAGAGAATAATAATTATGAAATGCCACTCTAAAAATGAATATGCTAAAGAAATAGGAGAATTTGGTCATGTGGATAGATATTAACTTTAACAACAGATGCTTCAGGGTGAACCCCCCATCCCCCTGCACAAGTTCTTCTGGAAAGGCCAAGTATTTTTTTTTCCTCTTACTTACTACTGTGGACTAAAACCAAGCCTGTGGGAGATGATGTGATGATGTTCCCAATCCACCCACACTCTACAGCTGAAGACAAGGGTCTGCTTTCTCTTTGGGGGAAAATTTGTATTTCTCTTTCCAGTCTCCATTGAGGTTGGCCGAAAAGTAAGGACACAAATAACCAGTGACAGCAGCAGAAGACAGAGTTGATGCATTTCTAGGGGCATTTTAGTAGGGTAATTTGGCTGGAAAACCACTATAGAGATAAACGGAGAAATTATAGTGTGCAAACCAAGCAAGTTGGCAAAGTGAAAATACATAACATAGAATCCAAATATGTATTATTCCCAGAAACCATGAAACAGTATTAGCTGAAACAAAGAGAAACATAATTTAGGACTATACTATGTCTTTAGCTAATCACTTTGCCTGGAGTGGCTCCTCTATCTCAGTTGGCAAATTCCTGTACATCCTTCACCACCTAGCTCAGAACTTGCTGCCTCTGTAAGGTCATTCCTGAATCTAGTAGGCAGAGTAAATGGCTCTGTTCTCCATGTTTCCTTGGTAAAATGTGCATATCTCTCTTTTACTAGAATAAAACTGTTTTTGTGACTTTATCAAAGCTTTAATCACCAAGGTCTCAGAGGCAAACATCAAACCTCATCCTTTGCTGTATCCTCAGCATCTCATACATCACCTATAGCGTAGTTATTCTTTGTTAACTGAGCAGACACCCAAACTGCAAGGAGTATACTCCCTAAACTGTTCACATAAACTCTTAGTGAATGGAACCAATTATTATTACCACTTTGCAGGGTAAATCATAGAGTATGTAAAGAAGCCCTGTCAATTTTCTGACATTATTTCTGTCCAATAAATTCAACCATACCATGGTCTTACTCTTCCTCAAATACTATCTCATCTAGGAAAATTGTTTTCCCTCATTGTTTTTTAGAGCACATCTTGATTTTGACTGGAGTACCCTCCTTTCTGTTATCTACTCATTCAAATCAGCAATGCTCAAGGCTCAGCTCAGGTCTCACCTCCTATGTAAACTGCCCTGGCTACTTCAGACCTTCCTGTAGATTTTCTCCACTGGTTGCATAGAAGAGAAATGAGCTGGTGTGGTGGTGCATGCCAGTAATCTCAGTTCTGGAGACTTAGGCAGGAGAATTGAAAGTTCGAGGACAGACTGGGAAACTTAGAACCTGTCTCAAATCAAAAAGGGCTGCAGTTACAGCTCAGTGATAGAGCACCCATGGGTTTGATCCCTAGCTTGGGACTCATGAGCTAAGATTCACCCATTACAACTTCAATAGGATCTGAATTTTTTCATTCCTGCCCCCCACCCATATTTTACAGCACATGGTTTACATTTAATGGATAGCGTAGTTATTCTTTGTTAACTGAGCAGACACCCAAACTGCATGGAATATACTCCCTAAAGGAGGAGAGAGTTCCAGGCACTTCATTGTATCACTCATAAATATGAATTACTCTAAAGTAACTGCCTAAAAAGATTGGGAAGCTAGGAATATATCTACTTTCCCATCGCCAGTGAAGTCCAAGTAGGAATGCTGTTAACCTTTTCTCTCCCACACCTCAAGCCTATTCTAACATCTAGAATTCTCCTTAGAGGTACTCTTACACAGGGGCTTGTACATCAAGGGACCCTGTGTCCTACAGCAGAGCTTGTGCTGCTGGCTTCCTCTACTTTCTCATTAGGAGGATCCAGTTTGACAGCTCCTATACCTTCCTGGCCCGAGTAGCACATTAATAAGCATTCACTGCTGGCTAATTCCCAGATGATGTTTAACTTGTTTCTATAGTAAGGACCAAAGTTAACAAATAAATGTGGAAATCATATTCATTTTGGTCTCACCTTGAACTGTTGGAGGAAATGCCTAGCTGTTCCTACAAGAAGGAAAGAGGTCTGACTATTTGGATTATGTCAAGTTTAATAAGGAACTAAAAGCAACATGAATTGTTTGACAGAGTTAAAAGAGTAAATACTATGTTCCAGCAACCCTGGTTTCTATTTTATGAGTCTGTCATGTAAATTCCAGCACCTCTGCCCCACTGTTTCCTACCCTTTCCTCCCCAAGTTTGTGCTCACCATGTCCAATGTCCTATATCCTCAGGTGTCCTTGACTTCATTGATGAACAGTCTTCTCTGTTCTCTGCTTGGAGTATACTTTTCTTTTCCCAGCTTTCAACATCTGTGGATGAGACTTCTTCCCAGACTACTATTTTCCCATAGAACTGGTAATTTACATCCAAATAGAGGTGATTTACATCAAAACTGACCTTGCCTGGGGTTCATTTCCTCAAATCCTTGCTTTCAGCTGAGCACTAGAATCTACCAGCACAGACGAACCGTCAGCAGAACTCCCAAAATAATGTGGGAACATCTCAATGGAGAGGTCTCTCCTCATTCATCAAGTGTCTTTCATTCTGTGCTAAGTGTTCATACAAACAACATAAACAGAACACAATGAGACTTTAAGCATCTTTCACAGTTCCATCCAGGTGAGACAGAGTAAGGGGGGAGCTCAGGGAAAGGATACTACATTGAGCCTTTAAGAGTGTATCCAGATGTTAGGCCACAGATGTTAGGTCACTTTTGGTGACCTGCTACACTCTAAACTACAGCCTAAAATCCAGAGTTGACTCTATTAATTCCTGCTTCTGTATAGGTAACATCTGTGCTCTCTGTGGGACATCACAGAAACAGGCCTTCGAGGATCCGGCTCACAGGATGGGTATGTGAATATAGCCATCATAGGGTGAAGGTAGGGATGGGATAGGATTGGGGATGGAGGTGTGGAATGCACTAAGTTATTGCTTTAATAAAGAGTACTATTATAGTCTTTGAAATCAGACATACCTGGGTGTGAGTTTTGGCAGAACCCTCTACTAGCTGTGTCTTTGAGCAAATTGAATTATTCATCCTCCCTGAGTTTCATTTCACTTATGTATGTATGCATATATTATTTATCTATTTAATAAGAGGAACTCTCATACTGACTGGTTTATGGAGCTCAAGTGAAGCTACTAAGCTTTTATATTACAATCATATTTAATCTTCCTAACAATCCTATTAACTGCTACTGGTGATGTCACTTTGTTAACAGGGCTGGGTCCTTCTTGGAAACTGAGGCAGTATGAAGAACCCTGGCCCCTTCCAATCCCAATTCTTGCAATCAAGTCAGAAAGACTTTAGACATGTCGCTCAGAGTAACAGGCATGAGTATACTGTAGGGATAGGAAAAGGGAAAAGCGATACTCTCAGGGGAAAGAGTGGGTCTTCTCAGAGAAAAGAGGGACACCATAGCTTTTCTGCATGCTAGTTTTATTGGGGATCACAGAGAAGTTTCCAGAGTCCTGCCTAGGTGCACCTCTTGACTTTTGACTGACAGCAAGATGACATCAAGACTTTCAAATCCCCACTGCCAAGACAAGTCGAATTACATTAGCCCATGCTGACCAGTGCTAATTGGATTTTGAACCATAAATTCTTACAGATTTATGGTTAGGGGGAATGATCTTTATCTTCTTGAATTTCAGGATCTGATCTCTGAAAAGTATCATAAAAGTCTCCCACTTCAGGGTAACTTGGGTTCCTCTTATCAACATTATTCTGGGCCTGCATTTCTCCTGCAGATAACAGGTAGTTTGCTGAGGAATGTGACATATACACTTAAGCCAGGCAGGACTGCAGGTAAATAGCTTCTTGGAAAAGAAAGCATGTGGGATCAGCACAGTGGGTCCATTTTATAGAATTATTTCCTTAACTTCATGTTCCCACCATTCGCATCTCTCTGTCCTCTATCGACTTTACAGAGCAAAATGAAACTCAGAGGGCTTATATAATTACCTAGATTCACAACTGGTAAGTGGGGACCCTGTAATCTCTGCAGAATGTGGGAGTGCTCCACCATGTCACCTAGTAATCATACATGAACACCCACTGAGGTTTCAGTGAGGAGGCTATTAAATAGTCTATGTACGGCAGCTGTATCAATGCCTGGAACAAACAGGTGAACACCTGAAAGATGTGAGTTCCTTTCCCTTTTCTTAAAATAGTCAGTGCATTTGCCTATTTTAATTCACTAGAGAAACAAAATAAAATCAGTAATGAGACATGTATTCGAGTATGAATGCACTGCAGCATTTATATCTGGAAAATTGAAGGATGCTGTCAGTCAGTTTTGCCCTTTCTAATGCAGCACTGGAAGGAAGACATGTAACTGTTTACAAGGGACTACACGCTCTGTCTGTCCAGGAAATAGGGAGAGCTGGACTGATATTAGAGAGCAGTGGAAACCTGGTATGTTTTTCACCTGGATGTCACAGGAAAGCAGACAGTTGTCCCCATCTCTTTGTACTCCAACTCCTTCTGAAATCAAATACCAACTATGATCTGGTGCATTTTTTATGAGCTGTGCACTCAGCCATACCCAGAAACACTAGAAGTTTCCCTAGGGATAAATTAACAAAACAACTCACCCTCCTCACACCACCCAGGGTGTAGTCCCCTCACCCTCACATGCTTCGGTTTCCCTGAGAACAAGGATCTGCTCAAAAGCTGGTCCCCAGGGTCTAAACAAACGCTGGTGTCTGAGCCTGTGCATGGGAATGAAGACAGACAGCTCCTGGCTGAAGCCATGCCTCAGGTTCCTCCAGGCTCCTAGAGAAGGAAGTGGAATCCTGGTGTATTGAGAAATACCTCTCCAGATTTTCTTATCAGATAGCAGGAAAGAGGAACAAAGCAGTCAGAGGAATGGTGGCCAGAATAATCAGAGTCAATGGTTCATTATAGCTTGATTTCCACCCAATCCATTAATATAAAATGCTGCTTCTCCTGGTCCCAGCGGGAGACCAAATCATTCCAGGACAGGCTATTTGGATTTGCTCTCCTTACTTTTGCCATGCTTATTTTGGGCTATTTATTTATTTGTAAAGAGTTCTCTAATTATTACTGTCCCTCCTTCCCTCAGAGAGGTTCCTAGTTCTGAGCAGAAGGTGAAGGACCAGGAAATGTGAAGCAGAGGTACAGAAGAGATCGTATTTATGAAGCACCTAAGAGATGCCATGCACTGGTCTGAGAGGTTTAAAGGAAACTTTTCTTCTTAATAATTCTTTCCTTAATAATCCTTAGAACAGTCCTCTGAAGTACATATAATGATCATTCCTCATTTTAGAATTAGCAAAACTAATATAAAAATAATCAACTTAACCAAAGGTGCATGACCCGCAGATGCCTTCCCTTGGGTCCACTTGTCCAGGTGGCTCATTGCTATGCACTGTTGCACCCTCTGAGATTTGTCAGCTTCTTCTTTCCTTGACTGACCTTTCTTTGACTCCTTCCCTCCCTGACCTTTAGCTGCACTCCCATCCAGGATACCTCTGGACTACCCTGAATATGCAGGTGGCTCTCTACCTCATTGTAATTTGGCTGAGATATATTTGTCAAGAGTTACTCTGGTACAAAATGTCACAGACTCATCTCTGGAAACATAACTATGGTCCCTTCATGTGCAGAGTCTGTAATTTAATGGAAGATATGGATGATTAAGAAAGCAACAAGCAGGTCCTGTGAGAGGTGCTCCAGAGTCTGCAGGAAAGAGAACTGAGCCAAAGAATGTATCTTCCAAAACACCTTGTGGAAGGACAAGTGTCTTTAGTGAACACTTGGCAACAAGGGTATCTTTCAGCTTAATGGTAAAATACAGCCCTGGAGTGCTAACTGTGTAAGGAGTCAGAATATGCCAGCAACTTAGTGGGGCTGCTGAACTGCCCCAAGCCATCCAGGCCCAGGCCTGTGCCTTGCATCAAGAAGATTAGTCTCACACAGTAGATCATAGAGCTCATCAGTAGACAGAAGGGGCCAAACAGGAAGTTGAGAGTTGGCTGGGCCACTGAATAGATTCACAGCAAGGGACATACCACTCTGTTAGCAATGGTTCTGTATGTTAAGAGTGTCACAGTAAACGCTGGCTTAAGGGACCCAGGGACTAACATGGGTTCCAACAGTCAGTGTGTCTCTGTATGGGTAGCACATTAACACCAAGGGCCTGTGACCTCTTGCCTCTCACTCCCTGGTGTTCACAGAGCAGAGGGTGCTGACACAGGGTCACTTCCTTCAGGGCCCTAAACTCAGGTGTGCATAGAGCAGGAGGGCTGAAAGATGGAGTGTACCTGTTGTTAGAAGGGAAGGACAGGATCAGGGACAAAAGAGTGGTTGAGTAGCTTTCATGTCCCATAGGTATGTTATCTTATTATGCCTGCACTGCCCGTAGGAGATAGGTGCTGTTAATCCCATTTCCACAGACATGGGAATTAGCAACCGCCACAGGTCACAGGGCTATACAGGATGACTCTTATGGACTCTTAAATCCATGCATTTTCCATTACATCAAAGCTATCTCTCTTTGGAATCTCACAGAGGAAGGCTCAGTTTTAAGTTAAGAGGGTCCTCCTGTGTTAGAAGATACATTTACTCCTGGTTGTTGAGTAAAGGGAGGGAATTTGCATTAGTTTACAGTTGTATGACTGGAATTAGGGGAAATTAAAGATGGAAAACACTGAATCCAGAGATAACTCCCCTGGCAAAAAGTCACTTTATATATGCCAGTTATCCTGTGGCATCAGGGTAGAGCTGAGCTTAGGCAAGGGCGGGGTGATAAGTCAGTGTAGGGGATCACTGAGTTAAAACTGTTTTTGAGATTCTCTTAACTGGTCCATTAATGCAGTGCAGAGCCACACTGCCTGCAGTAAGCACAACATTGCTGTTTTGCCTTTAGCATACATTTCTCTGTGTCTTTACTTGGACACCAGATGAAGTGATTTGCTTGTGTTTAGGGATCATGTTGCATGAAAAATATGCACTGCATCTTTAAGGACTAGACTTATATTCCACTCAAAGTGGAGAGTCTGGAAAGGCCTGCAGGAATATAGAAATTGAGGGCTTGGCAGATTTAAAACTCCCATTCTCTCTGACTCCAAGGCATAAGCTCATTGGAACACAGGCTGTTTAGAGATGTCACACTATTTCAATTATTCCTGGGTGTTCTCTGGCACTCCTCTCTCAGCCTCTGCATGCCTCTCCTCCCCTGGGTTGTTGAGGCTGCATAAGTCAAAAGCATTCTGTTGTGTCCATATTCAGAGAGGAGTTCCTGGCCATGCAAACCCAAAATAATACATCATCTAAGACTCTGTCCAATTAGCTCTGGAAGGCATGAATTGAGCCCATATCTGTATTTAAAAACAGGTGACTCTAGTGTTTAGGAAATTTGTAAGTCTTTCAATAAATCAATGACCCTATGCTGTAAATGTCATTAGCACTTCGGAGTGCTTCCCTCCCCACTGTCTTTCATTCTGTTAACCTCATCACCTCTGTGCACGAGCATGTTGTATAACTGGACCCTGCTGTGCTTCCTGGTTCCCGCCTTCCCTAGAGAGAAGGGATATCAAATGAGGTCTTCTCTTTCAGCTAATGATGCACCTCATTTAATCAAGAAAAGAATGGGCCATATCAACATAATCTGAAGGAAGCTTTGCCTTGCTAAGTAGCTGAACTTAGATTCTTCAATGTTGATTCAGTTCTCAGTATATCTAGTGTGTGTGGCAACAGCAGCATTATTTCTATTTGAAGGTAAGTTTCTGGAGGTCATTCACAATGTATTCTCTTCATGTTGTAGAGTAGCAAAAGAATACAGATAGAGTAATATGGTACTATTCACAGTGATGCCCCCAGAAAAAGATTATTGCAGGTTTCTTCACATAGCACGTAATTATAAGTACTGATACTCTATAAGAGCACCAAATTTTAATAAATAAAAGGTTATTTAATCTCAGATGGTTCCAGATTGATGGTATGGGTGTGGATGTGGATGGGGTAGGCAATTGGCACCATATTATCTAGAGCCTTGTACAGGGACTGGTCGACAGGAGGGTTTGGCTAATGTTTGTAGGATGAATAAATGGGAATTAGGTCATTAAGTGGGAAGTTGGTAAATTAGAGGATTACTTGATCGATATTTGATTTCCAGCCTTCACTGGAGCTTTTCCTCGGTTGTTTTACACTGCTGTATTACTCAGGCTTGACTGCGATGAATGGCCATTCTGTGGAGTGCCCTCATTCCTCTGTGGGTCTGAGTAGGCTCCTCTCCCCACGGCAGAAGCAAATGAGCTTCAGCCTTTTAAGAGTGAATAATAAACACACAGCCTGTTGGATTTCAGCTGGAGTTATCGATGGAAAATGGCTTGATGAATAGTCCTCACTTGAGTGATGAACTTGTATATCAGAAAGTAAATCTAGTAGAAAAGAAAATCTATCCACCCATTGCGCTAGCATTGGAAGACTTATGTCGACCGTAAGGATTCATTTTCTTAATTCCCGGTAACTCCCAGTCTTCATTCTTTATTCCCACCTTATTTTCCCTGCTACTCCTCCAAAAGGGTATCCTTGCCTACATATGGGAACAGTAGTACTGTGTTACACTTATATATCACTTTTAATCTTTGAAACTCAAAGATCTTATACATGCTTAAAAAAGATACCCTAGGGAAATGTTATTTGCCACTTATAACAACACCAAAGTACAAAAGTTGGTTTCTTTAACTGGCTTTACCCATAGTTCTGCAATGGAGTACAGGGCTTCAGGAAATGATGCTTCATATTAAATCTCCACCGTGTACCTGGCATATTATTATTTAGGCACAATGATCCTCTAAGGATAGTATTTTCTCTATTTCAGAACAAAGGAACTTATGGACTAAATTTTTGTAGTGTCCATAGTTGTACAACTAGCAAGTTCTAGAATAGGGTCTTGAACTCAGTTTGTGTGGTTTTTAACCCTGTATCTTTACCATTGATTATACCACCCCTCCAGGTCAAAGAAAGGTGACTTATTGGTATGGATGAACAGGTCATATATTGATTGCATTTTTTTGTGTGTGTATGGTGCTGGGGATTGAACCCAAGGCCTTGTGCAGTGAGGTAAGCACTCTACCAACTACACTATATCCCTAGCCCCTTGATTGCATTTTTATAATTTTTCATATTTTTATAATTTATCAGACTCCATTTCCTGATGTTGAAACTAATGAAATCTTCAAGCAAAACCATTTGTAATAAGCAAAAACAATGCCTCTACCATCAACAAATTTCATGTTCTAGTCCTTAAAACCTTCCCCGATGCAGGAGAATCAAAGTTGCTACTCAGTTGACCTTAAAATAGGAAGCATATTTTGCCTGAATTATCCAAGAGGGCCTAAAGCAATAACAAGTTTCAATAAGGAACAATAGGCTTACTGCTGCCAGCTTTGAAAAGATGCATTCCAATTTACTGGGGGGAGGGGACTCCCCAAGTCAAAAAAAGCAGGTGACTTTCAGGAACTGGAAAAGGCAAGGAAATGGATCATCCATCCCAGGAAGTACTTCAACCTCTGGGCACTGATTTGTGTTGTTATAAGCCAAGAAATCTGTGGTATCATTGGTAATTACTTCATTGTAGCATCAGTAAGAAACCAAGGTAAGACTCAATGGGCCTTAAAAACAGAAGACAAAGAAATGAAGAAAAAATACGCAAAGAAGAACAATAAGACCACAAACAAAACAGGCAAACAAGTAATACCAAGGGTGTGCTAGTTTGTTGCCCTCAGTTGCAGCTCCCCAATGGGGCTTCTAGGATGGAGGAGATTGTGATCAAATCTTGACCCTGGGCCGTTCCCTATCCCTACATAGATGATTGGTTCTCAGACTCTGGCATGGATCAAGTCAGATAGGGCTTGGTTAATTAGAACACAAACTTCTGAGACTCTGCTCTCGTGTTTCTGATTCAATAGCTCTGGAATGAGGACTAAGACTATGCATTTGTGACAAGTTTCCAGGTGATGCTGGTGACCAGAGGCCACACTTCAAGACTGGTCTAAGCAGTGGTTCTTGGGAGGGTCAAGTAGACTATTCAGTCTTTAATACTATTGACTTCTTTTTCTTTTCAATTTTTTAAAAAAATTTGTTCTTTTTAGATATACATGATAGTACAGTGTATTTTTATTTATCATGTATGTATTTTTACATACATGGAGTATAACTTATTCTAATTAAGATCTGATACTTTGTGATTGTACATGATGTAGAGTTTCATTGGTTGTTTATTCATATATGTGCACAGGAAAGTTATGTCTGAGTCATTCTACTGTCTTTCCTTTTCCCATCCCTTTTCCTCTTTGTCTAACCCAATGAACTTCTATTCTTCCCTTCTCCCCTATCGATTTCAATTCATAGAACTATTAAAACTCACTTCAATTCTTAGAACCAGTGGTTTAAGAAAACAATTTCGCCCCCAAAAGACCAAAGCTTCCACAATTCCAGGGCCTAACGGTGCACGACTTGCTATTGGTTTTGCCTCTTGATATTCATTCTCATCTACCAGAGATGGCATTCTTCTACCAATCATCTGGCTACCATGCTGCTTTTCTATTCTCTCTCTCTTTGACAGTTATTAAGAAAAGATGCTTCAAGGAAGGAAACTGAATTATCATAATCACTGAGGGTCCACCCCACACATACTCATATATGATCTTGATATTTTTTCCTAACTACTTCAATGCATAAGATCATAACATTCTCACTGAATTAATCAATTTTTTCCAAAGGCAAGGCACTCTATGTGTATACCTCATTACTGTACAATCTCTCTGCTTGTAGCTCAGCACCATTACTGTTCAGATATAGAGGTAGAAATGAAGGCTCAGCTGTGTCCCTTAACTAATACCCATAGCCCCATGGGCATACCATGACATTTGAAGCTATCTGGTAATGCAGTACCTGCTTCTTTTGTAAAAATAAAAAGATAAAAATAACCTAAAAAAAGTATTTTCATTTTCTTTGACTATATTTTTATTTTTTTTCAATGTTTGCAATAAAATTTATAATTCCTTAAAACTTGAGTCCACAAAGCTTCACTGTAGATCTTAGGAAGCAAAGAAACCAGAATTGAGTGCCATTAGAAAAGATTGCAAAATGGCAGCCTCCAAAGCAAACTGTTTTGGTTTGGTTTGCTAAGGGTTTAAGTTGGATGCCAATATTTAAAAATCAGTTGATTTGTCAGACACACCAGACTTGGTTTCTCTTGAAAAGCTGACAAATTTAGACCCACACCCTTGCATGGTCATAATCAGTGAGAGCTGGGTGGTCCCACTGTTCTATTTAGTTGGGGACTGTACTCTCCAATTTACCACCTGGTCTGCTTCACTCAAGAATATTACCTGTCCAAACCCTGTAGAAATCTGAGTTTGTAATCTTTATTTTCAACGTGTTTATTCACCTCTGCATTGGCTCCAAATTTTTCAAGGTCTAGGCTGTACTGTACCAACTGTGTCATGCCAAACACAGCCAAGCTTCCAGCTCATGCTGTGGGTCAGAACAAACCCAAGCCACATCATCCTGATATACAAGGAGCACACCTGGCTTACTGGCATTTCCCCAAGGGAAACCACAGTTCCCAAACCTGCTCATACATATATCCTCTGTCAGGAAACTTCAACCATAAGCAAGTTGACCTAGAATTTGAGAACACTGGGAAGCCATTACTTTTGACTTTTTCAGAAAGGGAATCTCAGTGCTAGTGCTTGTGTGTAATTGGACTTCTAATCAAGTAAACAGGATACTGAAATATGTCATTGGAGGTGCCAAACTCCCATGTTGCATCTGATAAGAAGTATTACAGACAAAGGCAGATGACCTGAGTTGACCGTAAGTTGATACCTTGGAAAATGACAATAGGCTTGTGTTGATGGTGGCTCTCCAGGGTTCACAGGTATGATTGATACCTGCCAAATTCATTATGTGTGCTCAGCAACTTGCCTTGATAAGTCTATAGAAGCTGTGGTTGCAGGTCAATTATAAGTTAGAGGGGAGAATATTTCTTTTCAACTGAACATCTCTGCCTTTGATTTTAAAGAGTCCTTTTGTCCTTGAGAAGTTGGTATGAGGGAGACTTCTCTTGCCATTTGTCATTCCCAGGAACACCAGCTATATCATATTTTATTTATTTTTTCTTGCCAAACCAAAAAATGCACTCAACATTTTTTTCTTTGCTCACAGAAACCTGCAGCACTGTTTTGTTGGCTATCTCTACCCTTTGGTGAGCTTTCCTCATTTCTGCCTTCTTTAAAAATAAATAAACAAATAAATCTCTCACAGAAAATCTTGCCTGTTATGAAGGGATCTTTGCCAAATTAGTGTTTGGGGTTCTTTTGTTTATTTATTTTTCCTAAGAACTACATGTGGCTCAATTCTAATATTTAAATAGATAGAGCACACTTGAAAAATAAAGGGGGAACTTTGAAAAGAGATTGCAAGGTCTCTCTTCACAGGGATGCTTGCAGGGTAGCTCTACAGGAAGGTTGAAAGCAATGCTATTACAACTGTTTGTTAAAATAGCACACAGGACAGGAAACCTTTTGGTTGGCTCCTCGGGTCTTTAAAATAGATGTTGTTCAATGTTTGGCTTAGAAGTCAATTAAGTCTGGAGAAGCATGCTCCCACAAGCAGAGGAAGAGTGTTCTTTTAAGAAGACTTTTCAAGGAACAACCTTAACATTTTAGTAGATGTACTTCATTATAACTCTTGGAATTTCAGGCATGACCATTTTTATAGTTTGGTGTTGAGCAAGATAAACCCCAAAAGAGTGAGCATCCCATAAGCCTTGGCATCTGGAACATGACCTGGTGTGATGTATGAGATCTGAAATATTCCCCCAAAGCCGGGCGTGGTGGTGCATGTCTGTAATCCTAGTACTTTGGGAGGCTGAGACAGAAGAATCACGAGTTCATAGCCAGCCTCAGCAACAGCAAGGCACTAAGCAACTCAGTGAGACCCTGTCTCTATATAAAACACAAAATAGGGCTGGGAATGTGACTCAGTGGTCGAGCACCCCTGAGTTCAATCCCCAGTACAAAAAAAGAAAAGAAAAGAAAAAGAAATATTCCCCCCAAATTCACGGGTTTAAGGCTTGGTCCCAGATGCAGCAGTATTCAGAGGTGGGGCCTTTGGATGTGATTGGATTATGAAGACTCTGACTTCATCAATGGGTTAATTCATGGATGGATCTATAGCTTAATGGACTAATAGGAGGTGATGGAAACTTCAGGATGTGAGTCCTAAGTGGAAGTAGGTCACTGAGGGATGTGCTCTTGAAGGGTATATTTTGTACCTGGCCCCTTCTCTCTTTTTTCTTTCTGCTCCTGGCCGCCATGAGGTGAGCAGTAATGTTCCACCATGTGCTTCCCACTGTGATGTTCTGCCTCACCACAGCCCCAAAACAATGGAGCTAAGTGACCATGGACTGAAACCTCTGAAATCATGAGCCCAAAATAAACCTTTTTTCTTCTTAAAATGTTTCTTTCAGATATTTTGTCATAAGTAACAGAATGCTGACTTATATACCTGGATTGTCTAGGTGGCCTTAAATCCAATGACAAGTGTCCTCAGAAAAAGAGAAGATATGGGAAAAAAAGGAGAAGAATTTGGGAGAAAGCAATGTGAAGACAGAAGCAGAGGTGACAGTGATGTGGTGACTGGTCTCCAGAAACTGGCAGAGAGGCATGGAAAGGGTTCTCTCAGTCTCCAAAAGGAACTAACTCTGATGATACCTGGATCTTGAAATTTAACTACTTGCTCACTCATGCTAATCTCTCAGGCTAGAAATGTTTTTTTATTCCTGCTTGTCTTCCTATCTCCTGTTGGTTGTTAAAACTTAGTTCAAAAGTCAGCTGGGCGTGGTGGCACACGCCTGTAATCCCAGCACTTAGGGTGGCTGAGACAGGAGAATTGGGAGTTCAAAGCCAGCCTCAGCAATGGCGAGGTGCCAAGCAACTCAGTGAGACCATGTCTCTACATAAAACACAAAATAGGGCTGGGGATATGGCTCAGTGGTCGAGTACCCCTGAGTTCAATTCCTAGTACCAAAAAAAAAGCAAAAAACAAAAAACAAAACTCAGTTCAAAAGTCATCTCTTCCAAGAAGCCCTCTTGGACCCCCAATCTGATTTATGTGTCTTTTCTGTGTTCTCATAGCCTATGTGTTCCTCTACCCAGGCTATTTTACCAATGTAATCCTGATTTACCTGTTTGTCAACCTTACTAGGCTGTGACACCTTTAGGGAAAGGATTAGGTCACTTATTCCTTAAAATTTATATGTATGCATCCTATGTAACAATCACTTGCATGCATTGACCAAGTTCTCCCCCCTCCAACATCCTCTACCATCCCTAGCACTATTCTATTAAAATTTCTGACATTAATGTTTTTATTCCATAAATGGGTAAGAACACTCCAAAAAAATTGTAAGTACAGTGCCCAGCACATAAAAAAATGTGAGCTGAATGAATAAATGAATGAATAACGTTCTTTGTTCAGAGAGCTATTTGTATTTCTTTTTTTTTTTTGGATTTTTTTTCATATTTAATTTATTTATTTGTTCTATTTAGGCTTACATGATAACAGAGTGCAATTTGGATTCATTGTACATAGAGGATAACATATCAATTCTCTAGTTGTAAGTTGTATAGAATCACAACATATATGCAGTCATATATAAAGTTAGGGCTATGATGATCATCATATTCCACCACCTTTCTGTCCCCATGCTCCCTTCCCCCTTACACCCCTGTGTATTTTGTATTTCTCTATCCATGAAAGTAACCCTTTAAAAACATCTTTTGCTCATTTAAGGGTATTAGAGACTATACTAGGAGAACATACAACATTCTCAGAAGCCTGGATAGACTCCTTATAATTTATTAAGATAGTAACTGTTTAACATGAGCCCTGGAGAATTTTCTTCCCTGCCCTCTGATTGCCCCTTATTCACTTCCAAGACCCATTTTTAGGTGTTTTGCTGATTTTAAGAGAACTTTAGGAAAAGAAAATACAAACTCCAAGAAAACAGCAAGACATTGAGAATTAAAGAGAAGAATAACTGCATTTCAGGCAACAACGAGAACACGAGGAACCAGGGAGCAGGCAAGGAAAGGGGTAGAAGACTGTCCACTAGAGCCATCAGGAAAGGAGTCAGAGCAACATATTTTGTATCTCACAGGGTGGCATTGATATTGTTTTGCCAGAAGGCACACAATTACAATGGAAAATCTGAGGTGGCTTATAATTCCCTCATCTTTTCTCTAATCCTTCGAGTAACAATATCAAAGAAGGGGAAAAGTAAGCAATGTCAGAATGCTTTCCAGTGAAGCCAAGTAACAAGGCTAGAGCACTATGAATGAGACATGAATCAGAGAGAAAAACAAATAATACCTAGATCATGCCTTTAATATCTATTTGTATAGGCACTGTGCTATCCTAGAAGGACTCAAGGAAGCTTATGTACAAAGTCTGCTCAACGCCTGTAGTTCTGACCAGGTTAAGTTCAGAGCTGAGGCAGAGAGAAGAGCAGTAGATTCTGGAATGAGACTAGATTCTGGAATGAGACAGCCTGGGTCAAAGCTTGCCTCTAGCTCTTTGTAGCTTGATGATCATGGGTATGATACTTATTCTCTTGGTGCTTTTGCCTCATCCACTGTAGAATGGGGGTATAATCATAGAGTCCTACTATGGACAGGATGAGTCGACATATGTTAAGTGCTCAGGGAATGCCTGACACTGGAATAAGAACTGGGAATCATAAGGGCTCAATGAGAGGTGTCATACGTTCTAAAAAATAGAATTTCATCCCCTCACTGTCCTTTAGGAATTTTTCACATTTTGCAGAGGAAGAGACTGACCCTCAGAGAACAAGTAACCTACCCAGAGCCACAAAGTTAAAATGTGTCAGTGACTGATGTGAATCCAATTCCCAACTGGCTCCAAAATCAAATGTTCTCTATGACCCTGCTCTGATGCCAGAAGTTTCACTCATCTTCCCCTAGAGCTGAAGTTACCAAGTTTTCCCAGGGGGCTGTGACATAGCCATTGGTTATACCTACTTGGATTTTCTATGTTCTCTTTACTTCTCTTTCTCCATTTTATTCTACCTCCCTTTCCATATAGTGAAATACACAGCATGACTCTAGGAGAGGTCACAATGGACCTTGTATTTCCTTTCTTTTTTCTCTGCATTTTAATACTTTAAGCAAACCCTCTGGGGATAGATGTTACAAAACTAAAACACTAGATAATCCCCAGGAGCACACTGCAGTTGATCTTGTGCTCACTTGGAGGGATCCACCCTGTGCAGGCAGATGTGTCTCATCCCATTTCTAGTCCCCCTGGGTGCTTGAGAGCCTGCAACACGCAGTTGAAGATGTGACTCCAAGCACTCCTGACTCAGCAGAGTAGATTTGCCCTAGAAAGACTCTGTGGTGTCCTGGAGAGACTGGAAGCTTCAAAGTAAGACCTGGTTTTAAATCCTCAGTGTCACCCATAGCAGCTGCTCAATTTTACCTGCATGAGCTTCAGTTTTCTCAAGCGATACTCATCAATACCTTTCATCATGTGATTGCTATGAGGATGATAAAACACAGAGTGCCTGGTGTGTAGAATGTGCTCAAGATGCCACAGGTATTGATATAACTTGTTACAAAAGGTATGAGGCCCACTATGGTAAAATTAAATAGGTGTTCCCATTGGGTCCCAAGAGTGGCTGGAGAGAGAATATAAACAAACAAATAAATAAAAAACTAAAAATAGGGGAAAAGAAACTTCCTGCCTCAAAACATAAAGCACCGACCAACATTTTACTCTGGAGGTTTTGATAATGAATTTCTATTTTAATTGACGCTACAACCAATCCACGCTTTGCTCACAACACACTCATTCTCTCGGAGACGCTGTGCGGGAAAGAGCTTTTAAATCAGTCAGCAGGCGTAATGAACTCCAATTTTCCTTCGACAAGGGCAAAATTATAAACGTGCTTTTCACTTCCAGACAATTAATTAATTTGTTTACACGATTTCTTTGCTTTGTTTTATTTCATAATTCTTTCCTCTCCACTTGCCTAATCTCAAGGGTTCATTATTAACTTTTTCAGGTGTGCCTCCAGGGTATAGCAGAGTATAATTTAAGGGGCAGTCTTAGCTTTAATGAATTTTAGAATGGGAGATGAAAGAATAAAACAGACCTCAAAAAACAACTCTAGAGGACAGTTTTAACAGTTTTCACAGGTGCATATTATATTCTTCCTTGAAATGCAAGATTGACTATTGTGATACACCTCTATAGACCATTCTCTAGGAAGAGACTAGTGTTTTTCCTGGTGTCTGGCAACAGGAAGTTCCACAGTGTTTTCTGTTCAGGAACTTGAAGCTGCTCTACAGGATCCCAGATTTTTCTTCTTTCTGGTGTTCTGGACATTACCTGATCCATTCTCATGCAAATTATGTTTTTGCCCAAATGATCATTGCCACATTTCTATTATACTTTCATATCTCTGGATTTTCAACTGCTAACAAGCCACTATTGGCAGGCAAGATCTTTTCTTTTCTCTTTTTTGTCTTTGTTTTCTAGATGTTGCTATGTTTTTGATTGATTCAGGGCTCCCCCATAAATTGGTGCTTTTAAACTCTGAATAGAATTCATGCAGGTTCCCCTAGGAGAGTTTCATTTTAAAGAGCTAACATGAAAAGTTCTGATCTCTGGTCATTCAAAGGGTTCAGACAGACTTTAAAGAGGTTGAGCTTGAACATTTGCTTATTTTTTCTTTTTTTTCCTACAAATACAGTGCCTCCTCTGTGCAAAACATTATGTTGGGCACTTGAGATATAAATCATTTTAATGCATTAACTTATATCACTGTCAATCTTAGGATCCTCCTTTAAATGAAGTAGGCAGTAGCAGTACTTTACACAGACACATTATCTTTTGTACCATATTATGTCCCAGCCTTGGTCTCAAACTGAGCAGCTAATAATCTAAGTATGCCAAATGACATTCATGTCAATGATGGAAAGGTGACTTGAGTGAATCAGCAGTTTTACCTTCAAAATTTTCTTTTACCTTCAAAGTTTTCATCTGCAGTATGATACGACTATACTAGAATGATCTCTAAGCTCTCTTCCAGCTACAAAATGACCTATTCTATGACCTTTACAGTTTTCTCAGCAGAAGATGGAAAAGAATGAGAAGAACGTAAATGTCCCCAATTCTAGACTTTTTGCTTAGTGAAAAATAAAATGCATTCAAAGTAAGGAGCACATTTGCAAATTAATGTATTAGGTCTTAATTGCTACAAGTTGTTATCAATTACTATTAATTACTATACAACATTAAGTAAGCTGAGGATTTTGACTTGAGCTATTTCCCCAGCTCTGGCTAATGAGAATGGACTCTGATCATTTCTCCACTTTTTTGTCTCTTTTAACATGTATGGCTATTATAGGATAGCTATAGAATGGACACATTTTATCATTAATAATTGATATTATTATTGGTATTGGGTGTGATGAAGTTTACATATTTTAATCCTTAATATTCCAAAAATCTTTAGAGAGAATACTGAATATGCTGGGGGGATTTTTACTGGTTTTTCAGATACCAAATTACTCTCTCATGAACGTGGAATCACCTGTCAAATTAAAGAGGGAGTGACACAGTAGATAATGTATTTTAGGAGATAAAAGCATAGCTTTCAGGAACAAATAGGGGATCTGAACTAAACCAAGCTAAGCTTTTAAAACTCAAAATTGTACCTCCTCTGAATAATTGTTGGTAGTCAGAAAGTCATTTCCTATAAACAATGTTTTGCTCTAGGGTAGAGAGTAACATTGCACTAAATGAAACCAAAATATGATGCTGGAATCTTTACCATCAGCCTGCTAGGAGGTTTAAAAGCCTGAAGTTGGCCCACTTGCTTTAATATGAGCTCGAAAACTAATTATGCAATTATGTGTAGGTTTCTTAAACTCTCTAAATATTGGGTTTTTTTTCATCTGTAAAATGGGGATAATAATATCTACCCATAAGGGTTTTGTGAGAAATAAATAAGCAAAAAATACATAAAATAGTGCATGTCTTATAGTAAGCACTTGAAAAGGATAAGCAATTATTATATTATTATTATTATAATTTGGTTTCTTGTGATAAAGTGACAAACACTGGGCTGATGTGATTGAGACTTCACATGCTCTAGCAGAGTTCAGTTGCAAATTTTCAAGTTTTCTCTTTTGATCATAACATTTCAGAAACACAATTCAAGCCTTAATTGGGCAGATTTTGAGGGTTGCTAGGAAACCTTCCCTGTACTAGCAGAGATGTAGTTCCCTGAAAGAAGACATATTGAGATATGTGAATGCCCCAAATGTACATGTATTTTTTAATTCAGCAAATATTTTATTTGCTAACACTATCAATCATCAGTTCCTTTTCAATTTTATGCAAAAATAATAACACACCCAAGAGAAGACTTGGGTAGAGTGTCATGGTTTGGATGTGAGGTGCCACCCAAAAGCTCATGTGTGAGGCAATGCAAGGAAGGTTTCAAGGAGAAATGATTGGGTTATGAGAGCCTTAATCCAATCAATGAATTAATCTCCTGACAGGATTAACTGAGTGGTAAATGAAGGCTGGTAGGATGTGGCTGGAAGAGGTGGGTCACTGGGGGCATTTCTTTGGGGTATATATTTTTTATCTGGCAAGTGGAGTCTCTTTCTCTGCTTCTGATCATCATGTGAGCCACTCTCTCTTCTGCCATGATGCTCAGCCTTACCTTGAGCCCTGAGGAATGGAGCCTGCTTTCTATGGATTGAGACTTCTGAAACCATGAGCCCCTGAATAAACTTCCCCTTCTCTACAATTGTTCTGGTCGGGTCTTTTAGTCACAGCAGTGAAAAAGCGGACAAAAACAGAGAGTGAAGAAATGGATGAAGGGGAAGAAGACCTGGAATGCAGGCATGGACCCAATGGTCCATTGTGACTCTTAGATCTGGGGCATTTCTCTGTCTTTTTTATATTATGACACACATAGAAAAGACCTTGTGAGGAGATCGACGTCTCAGCACACTGTCTCACACTGACATGTACTGTTTGGGAAGTTCGGGCTCTAGAGGGTTTATCCAAGTCCAAGGTATATAGTATAGGGTCCAAGAAAGAGAAAAACTATTAGAATTTATTAATACATTTAATACATTTATTTATTAGTACATTTATTTCTGTACTAGCATAGTTATTTTGTTTCTCATGGTTTCTAAATATTAAAATTACATGACTAAATTTAAATATTAGAAAAAACCTACTTAATTGGTTGCAATAGTCAAGGTAGGTTATGCTCTGCTGCAGTAACAAATTAGATGTCTGTTTCACACACACACACACATACACACACACACATACACCCTTATTTCTTCCTCAGGCAAATGCTATTGTGTGAGGTTGATAATCTGCTTCCACCTTAAATAAGACCCTCAAGAATGTAAGACCTCTGAAGTACAGAGAAGAGATAGAAAAGAAAGAGAGAGACAGGAAAATGCTGGTGCTATGATTTGCATCTGGAAGGTCCTCCAAAGCCCATGTGTTGAAGGTTGTGCCCTATGTTCAGAGGTAGGACTTTCCAGAAATGACTGCTTCATGAGGGCTCTGACCTAGTTTGTGAATTAATCCATTGAAGGATTCATAGCTAAAGAGATTACTGGGAAGTGTTGGAGACTTTAGAAGGTGGGACCTAGGTGAAGGGAGTTAGTCCTTTGGGGAAGTACATGCTCTTGGGGACTATATCTTGTCCTCAGGCCTTTCCTCTTTTTCTCTTTCTCTCTT
>CM053401.1:20665174-20726722 GCA_028644305.1 Xerus rutilus
TCTGTTCACAGGGGTGTAAGGGGGGAAGGGGCATGGGGACAGCAAAGGTGGTGGAATATGATGGTCATAATAACCCTAACTTTATGTATGACTGCATATATGTTGTGATTCTACACAACTTACAACTAGAGAATTGATGTTATCCTCTGTCTATGTACAATGAATCAATTTGCACTGTTAATATGTAAGCCTAAATTAAAAAAAAAAAAAAAAAGGGCCCAAATAAATGGAGCAGAGACCATGGACTGAAACCTCTGAGATGTTGATTTTTTTAGGTATTTTGTCACAGTGATAAAAAGCTGACTAGGGACTGAGGATATAGCTCAGTTGGTAGAGTGCTTACCTAGCATGCACAAGGCCCTGGGTTTAATCCCCAGCACCACCAAAACAAAAAAAAAAAAAAACAAAAAAAAACTGACTAACACATATAGGGATGATTCTAAACTGTCTCAGCCCAGAAGTGACACATTTCACTCCTGATGACAGAACACTGATTAGAATTTCCTCCAAATCTGACAGCAATAGAGGCTGGAAAGTATAGAGGAACACATGGATAATGGATGTGCATAATTTTTGACCCACTTGATCATATCACTCTCAATTTTTGGATTATATATTACTGTCATGTTACTGCTCATTATCTTACCAACTTCTGTTGTTTTTCTCTTAGCAAATTATGTCTCAAGCCAACAGAGACTCAACAGATGCCCACTAAGTGTAAAATATTATCCAATAAATATAACTAGTTACTTATGCTCAAAAAATACTTGAATAGATAGCATGGTCTGAGCTCATCTCATGGCTGGAGTGGCATCTTTCATTGTTTCATTGGTCATGTTCAAGATTATGCCCTAGACAAACACAACTTGATCATTTTTTTTAATCCTGCATTTATGTTTTTCTTCTGATCTTATTTGTGTTTGCCAAAATATAGTGTAACATTTTCTCTGAAATGTTGACTATATTTTGCTTTTCTCATAGTATGCTGTATAAAATTAGCATGGTCTAAAAGTCTCATCACATTATCTCTACTCACTCTTTCCCTACCTGGATACTGTGACATATAATATTGTCCTATTATTAATAAGTCTATCTCAATGCCCTGTCCTTCCTTCTTTAAGCTGACAAATTAATTTTTCAAGGTGAATTTGGTGAAAAAATGATTGAATGTTTTAACCAAAGCTCAAATCTAAGTCAATAAACTCCATGTCCTGCATTAACAATCTGCTCCTTGTGGACCAAGTATCTAGGCTTCATAGATATCACATGAGGCTTTCAAACCTTTAGTTTCCACAAAACTCAAAAATTAGGGTACGGCCATGAAATTAACTGAACAGTTGCAATGGGAATTAACTACTTCAAAGAGGATTGGAAGAAGGGTGTACAACTAATTAAGCTGTGTATTTAAATACAATTGTAATAAATGAGACTGGAGGGTTGAATTCTTATCTATTTTCTCAATGCAGATGTGAAAAGTCGCGACTTTTCTATTGGGAGATAAAAGGAAATGGAGCCTAGAGACAGAAAACATTAATGAAGATATTTTTCATGGTTCTGTAAGATAAACACACAAACTCTAAAGCCCATTTATTTTAGAGGACCAGCTTTGCTCTCTATTGTTTCCATGTTTTCCATGAATTCTCAGGAAAAAAAAGCACAATGAATAGTTTGATAGTGTTGTAGATTTAAGTCCCTGGAGTGCCAGTACAGTCTCAGCATGGAATTGTTTTGCTCACTGACACAAAACTGTTGACTTTGTACCCAAGGAAGTGGTAATTTCATCCCCCTTTCTGGGTTTCACTCTAGTTTTGATTGCCTCATTTCTTTTCTTCAATTACAGCTAAAATTTTGACAGTCCATTCAAAAGAAAAGGAAAAGAAAGAAAAAGAGAGAAGAAAACAAAGATACTCTTTCTTCAAATCCAAATATAGAGGGAAACACGCAGAGAAAGAAAACTGCATTGCTCACCTAGAGAGGTGTGATAAGAAGAGTTTGTTCCCAGACTTTTCCCAAAGGCCCTCAGAAGTAGTACCCTTTCACAGATTCCTGTGTGTTCATTCCTGTCCAATCCTATGATATATAATTCCAATTAAAAAATTAAGTAACAATAGTCCCATGTAATATTTTTTTATAGAGAGTTTCATTTTTGTTATCATCATTGATCTAAACCTTCATTTTAAGTTTGACTGTGAATGACACTGCTCTATCTACATCAGTCTCCTGGTAATTAGACTAAAGCTCTCTGAGCACATAACTTTGGGCAGATACTTTTGGATTTGGAGGAGTGCAACTGTTTTCTGTTTACACTTAGAGATGTTAATAGAACTAACTTGAGGAACTTCCAAACATGATGCTTTTAAAGGCATGTTCAAGATATTTTAAGGCATTTATTTTTTCCAAATTACCTCTGCCATATACTCCGAAAGAAAGAAAGAAAGAAAGAAAGAAAGAAAAAAAGAAAGAAAGATTGATTCAATTTCAAAGCAGAATGAAACATTATGGAACGAATAAAAGCAATTAGAAACCAAAGAATTAATTACTTGGATTTGTTTGTTTAAACAATGAAAATGTATATCAGTTGGCAGTTTTCAACTTTACTTAGTGTGATTATGCAAACTGACAAATTAGCTTCATTTTTACTTAAATTTGACAAAAGAATCAGAGGGCTGAACACTGACTCAGCCCCCACCTCCCATTCTCTTTCTAGAAATCTCATTCCCCTTTATATTCTTCCCTGCAATTATTAAGCAACAAATTTTCAGAAATAAATTTATTCTCCCAGAAAAGGTCGATGGATTTCAATTTATATATTTTCAGCATTTTTATGGAAGCTTAAAAAATTATTTTTATTGCTTACTGTTGGAGAGTTACTTCTTTTGGTGGGATACATGTTTTAACTCTAACCATATTTTCTCACCTATGTGTCCTGTGTCCCAACTGCTGTGCCTGTCATGTGAAAAATATGTCCCCATTCCCACCCTCCCAAACAGAGGACTGGTCCTCACACACATTTAACCACTTGCTCAGAATCCAATAGGTTTTGAGAGGCAGAGCTGCAACTGAAACCCAGGTATGTGCGACACCAAACCACACTTTTTCACTAAGTCACACTTAATTCTTTGATGAGGAAGTTGACAATATCACAGGTGAAGTTGAATGAAGGAAAGAAAATTCATTGATTTTCCTCACCACAAAAAGGCCCACCATATTTAGGAAACTGTAATATCTTTTGCTCCCCTGGATTGCTAAATCATTTTCAAGTCTTATGAAATATTGAAAGCACAACATTTTCACCATACAAATTTTAGGAAATATTGTTAAACAAAAAGATGGGAATCAAAATATTCACTGTTCACATCTGAGGATCTCTCTGAATATATCATTCCATTATGTATTTGATGCAGATATACTCATAGATATTACTAAATTGCATCCGTTATAATTTGCTCTATTTTTTGCTCCAGATTTTAGGAACATCTGTCCATGTAACTAAATATTAGCTTAAAATATTAAATTAAATATTATGTGGAAATACCTGATGTGTATTTATAATATGAGAACAGTCAATATCACTCCTTTCTACCTCTCATTCAAGGATATGACAATAGTAACACCCACTGTCAAGTTCAAATGTGATAGATGTCTCCGCTAGCCACTTGCCTAAACTTTCTGGCATTGAACATTTATCTGCTTCTAAACAAGAACATTCATGAGAAACTATAACAAGCTTTGCTGTAAATAAATCTTTACTGATTTCATGATTATTTCTATAAGATAAATAGCTTTAAATGGAATTGGTGGGTTAAATTCACAAATAGCTTAAAAGCTTTTGATACACTTTTCCAAATTTCCTTTTAAGGAAACTATACCAATTTCTAACCCCACCTGCAACATATGGAAATAAGTGTTTCCTGGGATTGTTGCCAATAATAAAAAAAAAGGCTTTAGGTTTTACTATCACCCCTCCTCCTTCTCTGCCTTCTCTTCCTGTTATTACCACTGATTTTTTTTTGTTTTTTATTTGTTCTTTTTAGATATACATGACAGTAGAGTGTATTTTGACATATTATACACACATGTAGTATACTCTATTCTAATTAGGATTCCATTCTTGTGTTACCACTATTTTAACTTATTTTAATATGATAGGAAGAAAAAAGAAGAAAACATTTTTTTACTTTCCCTTTTTAATGGTGTCATTTGCTTCCCCAATACAGTTGTTCACAACAATTTAATATTTGGGGGCTTCCTTACTCCCAGTATTTCTCCCATGCTTTCCTTCTGCTTGAAAAACTGCTTTCCATCCACAATCTGCCTGTCTTTGGGGAGTTCTCTAGAAATCCTCTCCTCCCACCATCCCCAACCAGCACATTCCCCCACTTCAATCAGAAAGCAGTTATTCCCATTACTATTTCTTAGATAATTAATTGTGCACTGCAGCTACGATTTGCTCTTAAACTCTTTTAAAAATCTAATTGCCACTGTGACAGTATGGGGAATGGGACCTTTAAAATGTTTTCAGGTCAAGAGGGCACTCCCCTGGCTAACACCATTATAACAGGAGTGGGTTAGGTATTGCAGGGCTGTGTTCCACCCTGCTGTCTCTCTACCCACACTGTATTTCCACCACAAGGTGACTTCCACCACATTATGTGGCAAGAAGAACCTTGTCAGATGCCAGCACAATGGTATTGGACACCCAGAACTGTGAGCCAATGAGCTTTCATTCTTTATAAATTAACCAGTCTAAGGTATTTTGTTATAGCCTTACAAATGGACTGAGACGACTGGATTGAAGCATCTCTAGTAGTTGTTTTATTTTGCTATTTTAAGCTGTTGCTTAGTTTTGAATCATTTAATTCCCTCATATGTCGGCTTTTTTTTTTTTTTTTTTTTTTTTGGTATTTTGTATCCCACACATCTAGCAGACATGGTAGAGTGCCTTGCATTTAAAATTCCTTAAGTAACTACATGTTTGTTTCTTTCCCAGCTTTCTTAGTTATATATTGTTATATCCATCTATTTCCTTGCTTATTATCTCTCTCCCTCATTAGAGTCTAATGAGGAGAGCTGGTCTATGTCTGCAAAATCAAGTGCCTAGCTCTGTAGCTAGAAAATGGTAGGCACCTTATAAATATTTTATGTTGGCTGAATTGGGAGAACATGTGCATTTTCCAAAGAAAAAGATATCTGCCTCCTTGGTTCTAATAAATACAGGATCAGGAGCAAAGGTCTGAGACCTAGATGGGGTTAAGTGCTAAAGTTTCATAGACTGGAAAATGTAGCTAGAAAAATTCAATTTTTTTCATCATGAACTAGGTTAACAGACATCAAGGACCAAGAGATCTAGTGTATGTTCTTTCATTAAAGACCCTTTGTCTATTTTCTATGGAACAAAAATAACTTGCAACTTTAGAGGTGTAACCCAGGCCTCTGCCAGAGAAACTTCTGCATATTCTTTCCTTTTTCATAGTATCCAGACCCTCTGCCTCCTTTCCAATCCATTCATAATATATTCAATTAAACTCCTTTCCCAATTTTGCATCACCAAAACTTCTTTTGAGCAACTACTTAATTAGAATGGTAGAAAGATTTGAATAAGCCTGCACAAGATGAGACCAATGTACCACCTTTAATCTTTCAACCTGGCACCTTTTCCCAGCATTACACTGACTTAGAACATTTATAATGTGCAGAAAAGAGAGATTTAAGGCAATAAAACTTCATGTTAATGATGAGAATCTAGCAGTCAACATCACTCCTTCTCCCCACTTCACAAATCAAGCACAATGCTAAAAGGAAAATGGGCATCAATTTCATCAATTCACTGTGACCAGAACACTTAAAAGCCGACCTGGAAGATCTCTCTCTCAGTGACGTGGAAAGGGTATATTTTCATTTGAGCTGACTGATTCATTTGTGGAATGGTTGTGGCTGCATTTATTTTATGACTGCCAACATTAATAGGTTTGCAGCAGGGGAAACCTAAGTTTCTTGAGTGTTCAGTTTCAAGAAGAATGAAGTGGGAATCATTATACAACTTGCCAATCTCAGAAAATTCTGATCATGGTTTTTACCCCATACCCATGCAGGTAGAGAAGAAGAAACAGCACTTTTTAAGACTTATGTTAGAACCAGCAATAATAATTGAATGCATGTGTAAAGGGAATATTTGTTAAGTGGTCTTTACAAACATTGGTTGGCAATTTTAAGTTATATCCAGGAGACCTGTTGGCAGTGGGACCTATTTTGACAATATTCCCTTGGAAATTATTATTATTTTTTTCTTGGTGATAATTGTGAATTTATATTACCCTTTGAATCTGTAATCATCAGTCAATATATTCTCTGCCCACAAGTATTTTAGGTACTGAGAAAGTGTTTGATGAAAGCATAAAATGGAGTTTCCATGCTTCATAGTATTTGCCCCTTACTTAGATAAATGAGGTGCACTTAGACAAAATGTTTCACACTGAAAATCTAGTTCTAGTATTAGACATATTAGAAACAAAAATTATATACTTCTGGAGATAGGCCTTAAACCTCATTGATTTTCTTAAAAATTTAAGAAGAATGATAAGCAAATTACATTGTTCCTTCCATCCCATCCCAGTTCTTTCTTCCATTGTAAACACAAAGAGAATCTACTGCCAAGGTCCACTGTAAATGTTGCATCTGTTTTCGTTCTTAGGTCTGTGTTTATTTGCTGCAGGAAAAACCTCAATGCTCATCTGCAAGATGGCTTTGTCAAGAATGTTCTCATTACCATTTATTTATTCATTTACTTATTTTAAAAATTTGTTCATTTTAGATATACCTGACAGCAGAATGTGTTTTGACATATTATACATACATGGAGTACCGCTTGTTCTAATTAGGATACTATTCTTATGGTTGAACATGATGTGAAGTTTTACATTGGAATAGCAAAGACAGTAGAATAAATTGGCATAACTTTCCTATATTCATATATGAATTACCAATTATTTACATGTGCAGCTATCCATGGCTGACTTCCTAGCCAGTCTCAATATCAGTCATGTCAGAAGAAGTAGAAATTCCCACAGCACTTGACCCCCTTGAAACTTCAGGAGATCAAAATGAATGCAATACTTGAGTTTAAAGAGTTTAAAGTGAAGGATCCTCTACTTTCTATGGATGAAAAGAAAAGAATGATGATGAAAACAAAGAATGGTCAGATTCCTGAGCCTGGGAAATATCATTGTAATCTGCCTACTAACCTATTCTGAATCCTTAACAGATTCATTGAAATTACAGACTTTTCTTGTCCCTGGAAGCCACTAAATTCCAATTTTGCCTTTTCCCTTTCATTACCTAATCAGGTTAAAAATATTAAGCAAATATTAGGGCTTTGAATTCTGATGGTTCTAAAATCTATCTCTTTCTCCTTCTTTTTTTTAATTTCCATTTTGTCAACAATAAGGTAATTCCTGAAATGCTAACTGACATCAAAGCTACACATCAACTGTCAATCTCAGAAACCAAGAGCAGTGAGTGCCATTTTTCCTTTAATGCAAGTGGAAGGGAGGCATTTTACTTATGCAGTAATGGGAACATATTTTTTTTTTCTGTCTGTACATTTTCAGGGAATTGGCTTGTTAGCCAGCATGGTGGACAGAATCAATTAACATCTTCCAAAACAAAGCTTGGCTTATCTGTTTTATATGCACACATGGCAAGAGTCAAGCTGAGACCCTATTAAAGCTTTGCTCCTTTAGGTAACAGTTCTCAACATGAGAATGAAGAAATTCTTGACTATTAGTCTGTAACATATTTTATTTTATATTTACTGAATAATAGCTGCAGTTGAGGTATTAAGAACCATGTGGCTATCTGAATACCACATTAAGGAGATGTCAAAAGATCAGCCAAAAAAACATGTCTTAATTTTAGACTTTAACTAATGTCAGTTCAGCAACTTCTCACACAGTAAACATAATTATGTTTTCTACCCCTGACTTTCAGTAGAAATCCTACAATGCAATTTCTTTAAGAAGCAGTCTATATGCTCTTCAGATGGAAAAGAGAGAAAGCAGGCAAGCAAGAAATTAAATAAGAAAAAATTGAGAAGGAATTGGTTGGTTGTCTGATAGTCACTATTTCTGCGATAGAATGCAAACAAAGACAACATGTTTTGCATATTATTGGCTGAATATTAAAGAGCTACAAGTAGAATTTGACATGGCAGTTTTATTTTTTATAATGTATGGTAAGTGCTGTACCTAAAACTAGATAACTCTGGTAGTACCAACCTGAGTGAAGTATAGTAAGTCTACAAGAAGTAGCTTAAAACTACTGAGATAACAGAAAGCTCCCCGTGGAGCAGCAGGGAAAGAAAATGTTTTAGAACTATAGTGAATATCCACTAGATTTATAGAGGTTATTATGGGATCCTTGGAAGAAAGACAGTTCACAGATTACAGGGGTACAGCAATATATACCCAAGAACTACATTTTTTTCTTCTTCAAAAGAGCCACTATCTTCTTTATCTTTTAAAATGATAACTAATATATCCTTAAGTTTTCCTGTCACATGCTACACAGAAGGTAATCTGAAATCTCTAGCATAAAAGGAACTACATTATTATATAGATTTATTTACTTTCCTGTTCAAAATCCATCAGGTTGATGGAGAGTTCAATAGGGTCAATGAGGGAGCCATCAATAGTACTGGTGTGTAAAAGATGAACTGAGTTTGCATTAGAAGAGCAGAGGTCTGGATTTACAGACAACATGGAAATGTAGATTTACTAGTCCTATATTCATGAGACCTGATTTCAATCCCCAGCACCAAGAAAAAAAAAACAAAAAACAAAAAGAAAAGAAGCTCTCCCCTAAGATGAGTAACTACAATGCTACAATGGAATGTTTCTCTCTCTCATATCACTGTTGTCCCTTAGAAGAAATCCAAGCCCCTATTATGCCAAATCCTTCATAATATATTCCTTCCTACTTCTACAGTATTAACTTGAACAGATCTTTCTTTTCCTGCTGTATGATAATATCCTGAACAATGACCTATTACTTATAACCTCCATAATCTTTACTTTTCATGGAAATAGATAATGCCTCTTTAAAGATTTCTCTGCCTCACCAGGGCTGTCCTAGTTTTCAGAAATATTTTCACAATTAGGAGGAAAGTATGAGTCAACATTTTATACCCAGCCAAACTATACTTAAGTATAAAGTCTACGGAAAACATTATTTAACAATCAAGAACATTGAGAATATTCAGAAAATTTCTAGGAAATGGTGTTGATCAACCAAGATACAATTGCAGAAACTATGACAGAAAGAATAGAGATAAGCAGAGAACATTCTTCCTGAAAAAGGACTATGTCTAATTTAATGATGATAGGTGACAGATTAGAGTGAAAGTAAAATATACCTTATCAGTACAGAAATGATACAACTAAAAATATTTGGAAGAGAAAAGATGGTAGGAAATACAGTATTTTCTTGTTTCCAGAAATGAATGGAAATACACATTTTTTTCAGTATTAAACAATAAGAAAGATTATGATGCATAGCTCATAGTACAAAGCTAATGCATATTTACAAAACTGATAGCTTCAACATTTTTTTAAAATATTTTTTGGTTGTAGGTGGACACAATATCTTTATTTTTTTAATTTTTTTTTTTTTTTTTTTTTAGGTAAAATCAAGTAATTTATTTATTTTTATTTATTTATTTATTTATTTATTTATTTATTTATTTTTTATTTTTTTTTTTAAATTATTTTATTTTTTTTCCCATAAGTTGCATTTTAATACATGTTGGCAAACATAACAGAAAAAAAACAAATTATCAGAAGCTGTACACACTATTCACTGAAAACATTTGTTGAGGCAAATAGAAAAAAATTGTTACAATCATAATTTTTCTAACTTTGCACGTGGTGCTGAGGATTGAACCCAGTGCCTCACACATGAGAGTCAAGCACTCTACCACTGAGCCACAACCCCAGCCCTAGCTTCAACATTTTTCAAATGATGGCTCAAAGGGAAAGTGATATATTTTCAGGGAATGAGGTAAACTGATAAGATTGTTCATGACAAGAGGGCCTGTCCAACTGCCTTAAGTGTGTAGTACACTAGATGAGCAGTACTAGTTTATACATGAAACTAGAGTACTAAAAATAACCACAACAGAGAAAATACAAACTCCTAAATAACATAAACCAACAGACTCATACATGCAGCACACAATTAAATCAATCAATCGAATAAAACTATAAGGAAAAGATTAAAAATAAAAAAAAATGAGAAGACTAGAACCAAATCTATTTGTCACATCACTAGATGCAAATCTACTTAATTAACCTCTTAAAAGACAAAGACTTTCACATTACATCAAAAACAAAACCAATTCTATGTTGAGAACCAGAGACTTGATTTAGAAAAATAACTAATTGTTGATGGTGCACACCTTTAATCCCAGGGGCTGGGGAGGCTGAGGCAGGAGGGTCGTGAGTTCAAAGCCAGCCTCAGCAAAAGCCAGATGCTAAGCAACTCAGTGAGACCTTGTCTCTAAATAAAATGCAAAATATGGCTGAGGATGTAGCTCAGTGGTCGAGTACCCCTGAGTTAAATCCTTGGCAATAAAATAAAAACAACTAATTTGGAAAATCAAAGGCTGAACTGTGGTTTGCCAGGAGAATTCAAACAAAAATAAATCAGCAATGGGGATATTAAAGTCAGAGAAAGTGCTATTCAGACTGTTTGTTTTAAAATGATAAAAGAGGCAATTTACAATGAAAGATTTTAGAATCATAAACAGTTATGAACCAAAGAACATAACAATACCATTGAGAAAATATAAAATTCAAAAGTTATCTGAATAAAAGACAACAAATCAGAAACACCACTTTTTATGCCATTTTGATTATTCAGTAACTAATGAAGCAGTGTAATTGACCAAAAATAATTAATAAATTCTATCAAACAATGCACTTGAAGCTTTATGCCTTGAAAGTTTCTTAAGAATCCATGGGACAATAACAATTGTGACTATATGTAGTTCAAAAAGAAATCTGCAAGTTCTTCTTTCCTAAAAAACAGAAATAGAATAGGATGTATTTTCTGATCACTGAGCAATACCTGGATAATAAAAATAAAATCAGAAAAAGAATTTCCCATTGGAAATTTTAAAAGTTTCCCTTAATTCTTGGGTCAGATGAAATACAAATAAAACTTATAGGCTGCCTGGAAACACAAAAATATAACAGCACTATGTAACATAATCTAATGGCAACAGAAAAACCAGTTCCTAAGGGAAAGTCTTCAGTTTTAAATATTGATGTGTATAGAAGAAAGAAACTAAATCAGTTCAGTATTTGACCATAAATTTTAAAAATATAAAATATACTTAAACATAAAGAACCAATATACAAAGGTAAAATGAGAATTTAATGTTAGTACAAAAAATGGTAGAATCATCACATTTAAAACTTGTATTTTGAAAAAAGGGTAAAATATTAGATCATCTCGTTGTAAAATCATATATATATTAGATTAAAATTGGTAAGAAATAAGCACAGAAGATGTAAAAGAAGTCTTGGTTAATCTATGCAAAAATATTAAACATCTTCAGGAGAATAGAGAACATTCTAGTAAAATGTAATTTACTAAAAATTAATTCTTAAGAGTTACAAAATCAGAATATATCCATTTCCATAAATGAAATAGAGGAATTTGTTAGCCACCTGAGCCCCTCTCAAAAAAAGAAACACTAGGCCCAGAAAACTTCATAGAGAAAACATTCTAAACCTTTAGAAAATAAAACATTTCAATGCTAAATTAATTGTTCAAAAGCACAGAATAAAAATATTTGCGAGAATAATTCAGTCTCACATTATAAAAAATATTCCAGCCAAATGGATTACAGTGGAGTGTTTAAGAATCAAACTATTCAATATTCAGACACCACAAGGATGTACTTGTTTCCCAGTGTAAGCTGCATGAGTATTGTAGAAACACCAGAATTCTCCTTACCAAAGACAGAAACCAGGCAAAGTTATACAAATGTCATTATTAAATTATTAGCCAATGTAATTAAACAAGAGAAACTGGAAACAGAAAATCTGGAAAGAAAGAAATCAAATTATTTAAATTTACATTAATTAGAACTGAATACATGGGGTGCTCAGAAGGAACAGCTAAACAATA
This sequence comes from Xerus rutilus, assembly GCA_028644305.1. NCBI lineage: Eukaryota > Metazoa > Chordata > Mammalia > Rodentia > Sciuridae > Xerus > Xerus rutilus. Next base: position 20,677,364 of record CM053401.1, read on the forward strand.
AGGAGTATGTAAGGTGGCAGAGTGCAGGATTATATGGCTTAACTCATGGCCTTCATATATTTACAAACAGCTCATTAGTGGATATAAGGAGAACAAAACATCATTTATAATTAGGAATGAGAAAGAAAAATTTTAGAAATAAATCTAACAACAAAATGTGAGACTCAAATGAAATCATATAAAATAAAATTTTAGTGAAAGAAAAGAGATTCCTGTCCCAGAATAGAAAGCCCAATATAAGTCTTAAAGATTATAAGTCTCCTTAATTGATAAATGAAAATTACATCTATCTTAACTAGATTTACTGATTCTAAAGTTATATATAGAAAAACTGAGAAAAGCCAAAAAAGCTCAGAAATGACTTATATGAGACAATCAATCCTCCTGGATTTTTGAAATCTAGTATACACATTCAAACAATTAGAAAATGCACACACACAGACAGACCAATGCCATGGGCCTGGGAATGTGCCCACCTCCACCAAATGTGGATCAACACTTCACATTTCAAATAGAGATAAATTCCAAATCATAAAAAAATCTATAAATAAACAAAAACATAATAATGCTAAAAGGAAATACAGGGAAATAGTTTTAAAGCCCTGGAATAAGAAAAGTTCCCCTTCTAATTAAGCATCAAAATACAGACACTGAAAAAGTAGTTTGGTAAATTCAACTTTGTGAAAATAGAAAACTCGGAGGCAAAATCACTAGGAAAACAAAATTGGGAGAGGAAGAAGAGATTTGCAATCCACATCACAGGACAAGAGTTATTTTCTCTAGTAGACATCAACTAAAAGTCAAAACCAGAAAACCAATGCAATAGTGGGTGAAATCACAGGAAAGATTTAGGAATGACATATAAAAAAGATGTACACCCTCACTCATAATAAGAAGAAAACAAAACTAGACTGAAATGCAATTTCCATGTACCAGATGGACACATTTCGAAGAGTTTGACAACACCCTGTTGGTGAGGTGTAGCTTAGTCATTGATGCAGGCTCTGGATTTTGTATACTTATCAAGGGCAATGGGGCAAATTGAAAATACAAATTCATATACTTCCTAACCTAAGAATCTAATTCTGAGAATATTCCCCACACATATTTCCTAAGATGCATAAAAAATGAAGCTGGTACCTATTAAATTGCAATATTATTTGTAATAGCAAACAGCAGAGGAATGGTTAAATACAGCATGTTCTGCAGTGATATATATGGAAAAGGATGAGGAAACTATGTTCTAATATGAAAAGACAACTGAGATATATTAAAAGAGAAAACCAAGATGCAGAATTACATGCTCAGTATGCTCCTCTTTGTGTAAAAAGAGGCACAATAAGAATATGAAAGTATACACTCATATTTGTTTATACTATACATGTATCAGAAAACTCTGGAAGCACACAGCACCAATAAGTAACACTTGAGTTCTTGTGGAAATGAAGGGCAGAAATGGGAGAGAGTATTAATCATTTCTTTTCCTTTCTTTTGCAACTATATCATTACCAATTCAAAAATTTAAGAAACGAAATGAATCTGAGAACTAGAAATATTTCATTGCATTAGTTAAGAGAGAACTGTAAGAATGCACATTCCCCAAGGTGAAAACATATCTATCCACCTGTCTCTCACACTTTGCAGCTCTCTGGACATTCCTGTTAGTTGAGCAATCAGTGACAATTGAATTTTTAAATCACATTTACTCACTCTCCTGTGACTGGAGAGCACCGAGTCCAGTGTCTCTTTCCATCTGCCCTGGGCAGTAACAGGTCGCTGGCAAACAGGCAGCATTAACTGATGATAAGCTGGAGGCCTTCTAACCTTAGTGGCATACTGCCATTTGCTGTAACTCTAGTACCCTGGTTGCTTTTGTGCTGCTTGGGGCAGGCCAGCTGGCTCAGCCTCCTCATGGAAATCAACCTTCATTAGATGGAGCACTAATGACTTAATTGATCTGTAAAGACCTAAGCTTGGAGGAAAAAGAGCCAGAGGACTGGCTCATTGGAGTTCTGAGATGTCTAAATTCAAACAAGTCTCTCTTTCTCCAGGGGCAGTTTAGCTTGAAAGGTCATATAGTCTATGAGGCACTTTCCCTGTTGGTCTTTCTACTCTTAGCCAAGCTTTCTTTGGCCCAAATGCGTGTTTCGAGTTTGTCAGTCTTGATGTTAAGCACACAAATCCCCCCACAGGGAAGAGCAAGTCTTTTGGAAAACATGCATTTTATACCAGGCTTGGCTCTGCTGCCCAATTCCTGCCATATTTTTCCCAGTAAATCAATGAAGAAGTGCTCACTTATCTGTCAAAGTGTCATCATTCATTAGTGAGAAAAGGTACTTTTATAAAAGAGAAAGTTAGATTCTTGTCATATAGGGCTCTAAGTCTATCAAGTAAAACCAGCTTGAAAGACAAAGAAAAGGAAGAACAAGGAGAAAGGAGGAAAAGGAGGAATAGGCACTAGAGAACAGGATGGATGGACTAAGGAGCCTGCACCCAGAAGGAACTAGCCTGTGTTCATGGGGATGCTCTGTTGTGCCATATTTCTTCACTGAGGACCCCACTTTGCCTCCTGGGAGTACTATCAACGGATGGCCTTTAGATATCAACCTTTTCAGGGTTAGACTCAGTTTTGGCCCTTTTTGCCCAAGGTTACAGCCCACTTTCTGGACCAGTCTATATTCCACAACTGATTTTTGTAGGAGCATAAAGACATGGCCTTCTGGCCCAACATGGGACAATTCTGAAGGGCTATTGTAGCTTCAGAGGTTGGCTGAGGCTGTCAGTGGGTCTACAGAAGTTTTTCTTCTTCCTATGCTCCACCCTATTTTCTTTGCCTACTTTTTACTGGTGTTGATGTCAAGTGCACTCTTTCATAAATATCCTGCATGTTAAATGTGGTCTCAGCATCTGCTTCTTGGGGAGCATATTTTGTAACCAGGGCCAGTATATGCCAGGTGTTTACATCTAACTCCCTCGATCCTCAGAGCTTCTGCTGTACATGCTGTCATCTCTCTCTTTTGAATGAGGAAACAAAGATTGATGAAGTGAATTCTCCCCAGAATCCACAATAAGTCATCTGTGAAACTAAGATTTAAACCTGCAAATATGGGGCTCAACAGCACCTACTTTTAATACTCTAGCACATTGTTGCTGACACTGAATGGCAAGGGAAAAAACATCATTCCAGATTCTGATATCTCCAGGAGGCCCTGGAACCAATTTCTGTAGACACCAAGGGATAACACCACACCCACACATATTTTATGTATGGAGACATTTTTTCCTTTCCACTGATTCCTTCATTTTATGTTTCCTGATTCAGCCCTATAAGAGAATTGTTTATTTAGAACAGGCTTCATGAAACAATATATTAATTCCCTATATTTGCTCTGTACTTTTATGCATTAATTTGCTCTGTTTATTACTTTATGATTATGTATTGCCTCTTGAAATGTAAATATTAATGTATTGGCATAATGATGTTTTATATTTTTGAACAGCATTAAACTTAGAAATGTCCCTAGATGCTGCCAGCAGGACAGGTTCCTTGTAACCAAATGACTAAATGGAAGGTCAAATTATTTTGCAGAATTGGCACCCACAGTCCTATGATTTGGTGGCAAGAATGTGATCAGCAGAGCCATTAGTGCCATAGTAACCTCTGTCTTTGCACATTTGCAAATTACAGATTCACATCCTTGCTCTGATTAGCCCCTGAAGTGCTGAACAAGAACTTGTAATTATGCACCGCAGTCCACTTTCCTGACAGACTGACATTACAATTTGTATCCAAGCCCATAGAGCTACAGAATGTAAAAGTACTATTGAATGAAATTGGTTCATTTGGATCCACTTGTATTAATGGAATGTGTCATTTATATTGCAGAACTGGTTTTGTCTTTTATTCACTGCTATGTTCAGCCTCGAGTGCTGAGGACAGATTATTCCCTCAGTGTACCAGACGGAACAATTGCTTTCTTGGAGCTCATGGCAAAGGGTGGTGTAGTGGGTGGGGAAATGTCCATGGAGTCTGAAAAAAATATGAATTCTTGTCCTGAATGTAGCACTGAAATTCTGAAATTGGACAATACCTCTTTTACCTAGCTAGATACATGAAACAAACAAACAATGTCTGATAAACCTACTCCGTCCAGCATTCGTGCAAGAGTCAAGAAAGAGTATATTCTAAGGAAAGCATTAGATTGCTAAAGATCATTTTCCAATGTTTTGAACACCTCAAAAAATAAGGTATATTAATTACTTATGATCTAATGATTTATCTTCTTCATACACCATTCTAGGGGGCTATACCCCAGGTTGCTCAGCAAATCCAAACCTATTTCATTCATTATACTTTTTCTCCTGGGCTATTTTGGTCTCATTCCATGTGAATCATTTATCTGCAAATATAATTAGCTTTCCTTTTCATTTTGCAAAGACTTTAGGTTGTTCAATGACAGTTTATTAGATCATTACAGATTTATAAAAGTCAATAAATAGTTCCTCCATCATTTTTTGGAAAAGTACACAGGTGTGATGCTATACAAAATGGGGTGTGTAGAGGTAACTTCTGACCTCTGAGAGCTTCCATTCTAGAGGAGACAGTGTAGCAAATGGAGGTATAAGAGTGCTGGTAAAGAAAGAAGGAATTGGGGGCAGCACACGCAGGGACCAGAGTAAACATACTTACACCACTCAATGTGGTATACATATCATATCTCTGCTGTAATTTCCCTATTGTGTAATAGTCTTGCTTGGCCAATTTGTCAATCTTGAAATCAATAAACTTCACTATGAAGAACATTGCTTATATTTAGAGTAAGTGCTCATTGTGAGATTATAAAAAGCCATTTTATTATGATTTTGAACTGAGGCTTCAACATTGATCTGTCACTTAAGTGATCATAGTCTATTTCCATACCTTTGTAACAATAATGATAGATAACATTTTATAGAGTGCTTATTCTATGGAGAGCACAGTGCTGTGAGATTTATATCATCATTTCTTCCTAATGGTCATGTCTGCAGTAGGTCTTGTAACTATCCCCATTTTATAGTTAAGGAAACAGGAGACTGAAATATTAGGAAAATTTCCTCCAAGTGGGACATAAGATTTTTTTAAGCAATCAGATTTTGTAGTATTTCTTGCCACTGTTGGTGTTAGGGCTGAGAAGCTACAGTTGAGCATATAATTATTACAATGCTCTTCTTTGGTGTTGTTTTCAAAACTTGTATTAAAGTGGTAATGTTTTAATAGTACTTTTTTTAAACATTTTTATTAGTGCATTATAGTTGTACATAATTGTGGGACTCATGGTGACATATTCATAAATGAATGTAACATAATTTGCTCCTTTTAGATCCTCCTGCCTCTCTCCTTCTTCCTCCCTCCCCTTGATTCCCTATCTCTAGGCTATTGGTCTTCTTTATATTAATTAATTAATTAATTAATTTATTTTTTTTCATATTAAACATCTTTATATGCACTTTCAATGAAAAGGAAATATATATATATATATTTATATATATTAGAAGTTATTTATTCTGAGCTTGGAAAGTTTATATAGTTGGGCAAAATGTCAAAGGATTTGGAGCATAGTGCAATCATAATCTTCAATTCATTATGGAGTTGATAGAGTAGGTTTACCAACTAAATGGGGACAAATTTGCAAAGATTTAACAAGAAAGCTCAAGAGCCAGACTGAGAAAACTAAAAGAGCAGAATTTGGAAATACAGTCACACCTCAACATACGTGGGAGATTGCTTCTAAGACCCTAATGGATACCAATCCAATACCCATGTGCCTTGTATAAAATGATATAATATTTGCAATTTAACCTATGCACATTCTCTCAAATACACAAAGATTATTTATAATATCCAATACAATGTAAATGCCATGTAAACAATCATATCTTAAATAGTTATACTATATTATTTAGGGAATACTAACAAAAAAAAACCAGTCTGTCTATGTTCAATATAGACACAGTTTTAGAAAGTATCTATCTATGGTGAGTTGAATCCATTGATGTGAAACCCATGGATATAGAGAGCCAACTGTAATTAGCACAACAACAACAACAAAAAAAAGTTAACTTTTTTTAACAAAAAGTTAAACAAACCTAGGCTGGAGAGCTTCAAACCTGCCTTTGGCTATAGGAGATGGCTTCTGGGCAGGGAATCACTTAGAGATACCATATTATTATACCTCAAAGACACAGGGAAGGCAGAGAAACAACCCCACAACTCAAGAAGGACTGAGTATCCCACTCTTGGGTTTCCTCCTTGGCTCTCCTGTGCTCACCGGCATGGACATCAGATCCTGATATCCAGGGATGGTCTTGGGCCTCTGTTTCCCTCCCCAGCATCTATCCTTTAGCATTTCCCTTGAAGACATGATGGAGATATAGAACTTCAACTAAACTTTCACATCCCTCTCTGTAGCCTGTTTTTCCAATGGAACCAATTTGACAGCCAAGAAGGTGAAGCCATCTGGCTACCTTTTCTTCAGTGAAGTTAATGTGCCTTCCCTGTTTGCTATGGTCCTTTCGTTCTTTTCCCTTTCTCTTTCTTTTTAACAGAATAATCAAGTACATCCAAAACCTAGAACCAAATGCTCTTAAACTGGTAACATTCTTTTGTGATCAACTCACAGTTGAGTACATAAGACACTGCAGAGAGTCTCAAGAGCTCAAGAGTTGAGGGCTCACTGGGGAGCTTGGGAAGGAAAGGCAGATGAAGCAAGGTCAGTCCTTGCTAGCTTGAGCTGAGAGTTAATTTTAATTACTGTTAGTCTCCTCCCCACCCAATGCCATACTGCCTTGGGACATGGCTAAACTGGAACAGCTTACATTTTTCCAAAGACCTCAGGGATATATTGGCAAGAAACTGTTCGGAGATGATCTCAGAGATTAATGGTGGAATGCTTTAAGCAGAATCAAGAAATCTGAGAGATAGACTTTTCAGTATTTTAAAGATAGAAGGCTATTTCAAATCAACTCTCCTAGTTAGTTCTAGACAGTTATAACCCAAGGACCATTTTGATTATTTCTCATTCTTTAAGCTGACTTCTTCAGGTCAGAGCTATCTTCCTCTCTGGCCTTTAGTTTCTTGGTTAATGTTGAGGATGAAAAGAACACATGTCCTATCATCTAGGGATGTGGCAAGGTACCCTGAATGCACATGCCAGGGTGTTTTATTTCTGACCTTGTTGGTACATGTTCCCCAGCTGTACTGGATTGCTTCAGAGTCCCCTGTGCTTTGTCTTTTGAAGAGCCCACCCACTTCCATGCTTTCAGAAGTGCCCTACTGTGCATCTGTCTCAACCCTCACTCAAGGGTCTCACCCAACAGCATATCTCAGCATATCTCCATCTGATTTTTCAGCATTTCTTCCATTTCAGCTTATCCCAACTACCTCAAACCAGATACCCGGCCTTGGGAGACTTGTTTTGATAGTGTTACCATTTAATTTTGATTCTCTTCAGCCAACATCCATAATATGATCTTTGCAAGATGTTTTCTATTGGCACATGTTTAGATTCACTTCTCTGAGGGTGGTGCTTTGCATTGGTGATCCAACATCTCTGAGCACTGCAAACTCCACAAAAGGCTCAGGTGGGTTACGACCTACTGCAGAGCTCAGATCCTAAAAGCTCACAGAATGGGAAGATCTTGCCATAGGTTTTTTTTTCCTCTTCTTTTCTCTTTTCATAGGGTTTTGTTTCCCAAAATCTTCAGTTCATTGTTAAAGCAGAATTTAAAAATTTGTAATAGGATAATACAATTCATGTGAGTTTCCCTTGTTAGATTTTTTTTAATTAATTAATAATAATTATATATATTTACAGAGGATGATGTGAATTTTTGCTATGGTGAAATGATTGAATCAAACTCACAAATTGATAGCAATCACACATTTTTTGTAGTGAAACATTTAAAATTTACTTTTAGCAATTTTGAAATATATAATGCGTTATTATTTATTATAGTCACCATTGTGTTTTTGGTTTTGGGCCATTTCTCCAAAGAAGATAATCAGTTCCCTGAAATTTTAATCAAGCAAGCCGTGGGTCTAATGGTAAGAACACTGAGCTGAGAATAAACCAGAACTCTGCTTTTTTTCATCCTTTTTGATTAAAATGACAAATAGTAATGAGTATGTTTCCTGAAAAATGGGTTATTATTTTATAAAGAAATGGATAGAATTCATTTCTAAAAAAGATATCCCCAAATGGTCACAAGGCTATAGTCAGTGGAAGTCACAGAATGCTGAAAAGTATAAAAGCAATAATGACTATGGTAATAGCAGTCATTTATTGAAGGAACACTAGGTACCCAGTCCAGTGTTGAATATTTCACATACGTGAGTTCATTAACTCCTATTGGCATCCCTGTGAGTTAATACCATCCTTCCCGTTGAAGAGATGGAGACACTGGACTGAGCAAAGCTTCAGTATTCTGCTCAAGGTCATCATGTCCCTACATGGTATAGATCAAAACAGAGCTCAATATATTTGACTTCAAATCCAGGGCCCTTAAGGATTCTCTGAGATATGCTGATGACAAAGTACTTGCTCACCCCAGTGCTACCATAAAGATGAAGACATGTCTACACTGAAATCCAGGTGAATACATATGAGCCGAGTGATTCCCAACGAGGGATTGCTGACCTTTAAAAAGTCAGAAGGGTTTCATTTTCTACCCAGTAGCCTTCTATCTGCACACTTGCCTCCATCAAGGTGCAGTGTTCAGGGATGGGAGTAGCTCTTTGCCCTAGTGATGCAGAGTACCCCAGGGCATGGCTTGAGCTCTAGCCCAGGCCAAAGCAGCTAAGGTCACTGAAGTGACAGAAAATGTGCAGTTAGATATCACATGATGAGGCTCTGCCTACTCAAGATCTACAGTGGATAAAACACTTGATCTCTTTATTTTTATCTTGTTAAACAGAGTATAGGCATTAGTATTCAGAGAATAGTTTGATTCCACTTATTAGACTTATGCAAGGGAAACTACTTCCCAACTCACTAATTTGTTTGGTTTATATATTTGTTTTACCTTGCATTTGAAAGTAATTTTAGACATATGAAGTTAGTTGTAGCATTTCTTTCTTTCTTTTTTCTTTTTTTGTATTGAGGATTGAACTCATGGGTACTTTACCACTGAGTACAGCCCTAGATCTTCTCCTTCTCCTCTGCTTCCTCCTCTGTTGTCTTCTTATTATTTTTTTTATTTTGATACTAGGTCTGGCTAAGTTTTTGATTGTCTCACTAAATTGTCAAGTCTGACCTCAAACTTGGGATCCTTCCTGCTTCAGTCTCCTGAGTAGCTGGGACTTGAGGAATGTAGTACCATGACCAGCCCAACTTGCTAATTTTAAGTCACGACAAATAGTAAGTATTATATGAAACTTGAAGATAGAAGGGATAATTTAGGCATCTATGCCTTAAAAAAGGAAGGGACAGACTCCACTGATGTCCCTTCTATTCTTTTCTCACTACAGTTCAGTGTCACTTTTCCTCCTAAGACAGTTTTGGCATTAAAAGTCTAGGAATGTAGAACTGATCATCTTTGTATTTTTAGCTGTCCACAGAGCCAGAAAATATCTTCCAAATTTGGTTTCTTTTTTAGAAATGTGACTTTCTCTATTACAGCCATTATAGCTTTCAGTTTGATGCTCTGAACCTTTATGTCTGTAAGGCTGTATCATAGATGTCCTGGAAGAATTAACTACAGAAAGTTACTGTTGGAGTTTCAAAAGTAGGGGCATGGGAAGGCAGAAAAGAAGTCTTTCCAAGCTGATGTATAAATAAGCAGCCCAGATTCTATCATACCTTCTTCTGTCTGGAAATCTCACTGGCAAGAGAAGAGGCCAGAAACTATTCCAAGATTTCATCTCACTCCAGTCAGAATGGCAATTATCAATAATACAGGCAACAATAAATGTTGGTGAGGATGTGGAAGAAAAGGTTCACTCATATATTGCTGGCAGGACTGCAGAGTGGGGCAACTACTATGGAAAGCAGTCTGAAGATTCCTCAGAAAACTTGGAATGGAACCACCATTTGGCCCAGCTATCCTACTCCTTGATTGATACCCAAAGGACTTAAAATCTGCATACTACAGTGACACAGCCACAATGTTTGTAGCAGCTCAACTCAATAGCTAAACTATGGAACCAGCCCTGGTGCCCTTCAATAGATGAATGGATAAAGAAAATATGGTACATATACACAAAGAATATTACTTAGCCTTAAAGAAGAATAAAATCATGACATCTGTCGGTGAATGGAGGGAGATGGAGGATATCATGCTAAGCAAAATAAGCCAATCCCAAAGAAATAAAGGCCAAATGTTTTCTCTGATATGCTGATGCTAATTCAAAATAAGGAGGTGGGGGGCTAGGAAAGAATAGAGATACTTTGGGTTAGGCAGAGGGTAGTAAGGGGAGGAGAGAGGGTATGAAGGTAGGAAGGACAGTAGAATGAATTGGACATTAATAACCTATGTGACTATATGATTACATGACTGGTGCGAACCTATACCATGTACAACCAGAAGAATGAGAAGTTATATTCCATTTATGTATGATATAACAGAATGCATTCTACTTTCATATACAACTAATTGGAACAAATTTTAAAAAAGGAAGAAGTTAGGAAGTTGTAGAGGATGGGGTGGTTGGACTTTCCCCCAGAAAAAATACTCTGGTAATGCCGTTAAAGACAACTGGAACTAGAAAGGAAGATGTCAAACAGAATGACTAAGAAGAGAGGTAGGGAAAAAAAAAATGTTACATAGAGGAGTACAGTAAAAGGGAGCCTGGAAGATGCAAATTTGAAATGATAATTAGGTTTCAAGACCATCATGGAGGTGTGATGGGATGAGATGTGTCTATGACAGTTTCCAAGTGGTCTCATCTTACTCTGGACCCAGTTCTGAAGATGAGCCTGTGAATGAAGGCAGATATTTGTGAAGCTTAGCAAACAAGGTTCTGAGCACTTCTTTTCCCTGTATCCGTACGGACTCTCAGCCACTAAGGGTCACTTTTCTCTTGAGAACTTTAACAATTCTCTGCATTTTTGTGTAAAGAGAAATGTCGAGACAATGTGGTGTTTTACTGGAAAACTCTTGTCTTTTCAGTAATTTGTTGTGGTGGGCAGGCCCCAGTGTTGCTCTCAGGTATAATTCCCTCCCCTTGAATGTGGATGGAAACTGTAACTTGCTTATAACTAATATTGCAAAGGTGCTAGAAGGTTCCTCTTGTGATTATCTCATATTACAGGAGTCAGTCTTGCTAATAGTCTTGACTTAGAGTTTCTGTTGACCTTTAAAAAGTAAACTGGCATGAATTCTTGGTTTCAAAGAACCAAACTGCCACAAGGAAATCAAATCTGCCAGCAACCTGAGTGAACTTGGAAGCAGTCCCTTCCTGAGTTGACACTCCATATGAGAAGAGACAGTCTACACCAATATTGTGATTGCAGCCTTTAAGAGCACTTAGATACTCTGTGCCAAGATTTCTGAACTACAGAAAATGTGAGAAAATAAACACATGCTATTTTCTGACATTAACTTGGTAGCCATTTGTTACACAGCAATGGAAAACTAATACACATACCATATACCAAATCTATCTGACCTCTATATTATAGGCTATGGTGCATATAATGTAATCTGAAACATCCTGCCAGAGGTTATTTATAAACTCAGAGGAAAGAAAAATTCCAAGCCAGAAATGACTTGAAAAGTTATATAAGGTAATATGTAAAGGACATCCAGCTCTTTAATACAACCATTTCCTCCTATTGCTGAGTATAACCTGGACTACATCTAGGCTGGTAATAAAGTTTGAGAAATCCATGTGGCTTATGGAATGTGAGTTGAATTAATTGTGGACTATTTTTAGGTTTAGCTCATCAAACATTCCATATGAATTCATTGATGTTCTCTCCCCATCCAACAGGTGGATTTTGCTACCAGGAAGAACTTGGAGGATATTCTGAAGATGACAAGGTCTCTGTTGGCCCAGTTTCAGAGTGACAGTGCAGAGAAGGACCCCCAACCACATTGTTCACCACCTGGAACCATACTGGATTATACATATTAGTGAGATGAACTTCTTTTCTATTTGAGTAATTACCATTGTGGGATCTATTTGTTACAGCAGAAATTGTCTTTTCTAGTTCTCACACCACTCTTTTAATGTGATTTGATATTTCAAAGTGAATTAAATATTGTGAACACAAGAAAATCAAAGCAATGATAATTTTATTTTATCCTTTTCAACTTTCAAAGATACAGTTATGCCCTGTAGGCAAGGTGGGAGGAGAAGTGGGCTATATACCCTCTTGAGAATTTCTGACTTATAAACCAATAACTTTCTATTTGAAGCATTTTTGTTTCATCATTAACTGAACACACACACACACACACACATACACACACACACACACACACATGTTAAGTGGTCTATGGATACCAGAGCAAAATCAGGGTTGAAAAATTCAAGTATTCCAAATCCCACCTATAGTAATATGGTATAATGAGATGATGTTTCAGGAGTTGGGTTTATTTTGGCAGCCTTCTTTGGAGATATAAATCCCATAACCTGGCTGGTAAACTTATATTGTGGTCCAATTTAAGTAAACAGAACTTATTTGGGACTATAAACAATGGCCACTCAGAGTATACTAATCTGGCTTGGACAGATGTCATGGATAATATTAAGGAGTGAGGAGCATTTAAGATGAATGAGAACAGTTTTCTTAAATGCTTAGCGTAGATGTCTGGTCTTCATCTAACAGCAAAGCCTGTTCTGAATTTCTCCAGAGAGGTAATGTAGTGAGTAGTGAGAATATAGTTTGAAACAGTTGATTTGGTACCCGGTAAGAGGGCATGTATATAGGTCAGGGATATATAGAAGATGAATCAACCAGGTCATTGTTATAGAATTCCAAAAGTGAGATGTGAAAGTTCTAGATTAGACTGATACCTATGAAAACAGTAGGTTCATATCCATAAAAGGAATAAAAATACAAAAAAATTCCTGGAGAAAACCTGCAGTGAAAAGAAAACAATGTGCATATCTATATCTCTATACCTCTATCTATATATAGTATATGTAGTTTGTTTTAGATTGATGACAAATAGAGAAAAGGGAACCAAAGGAGAGCACAGGCCCCTTGAGATGCCCCAGGTGCAGCAGTTCCAGGTGGATTGGTTGATTGGTTCACATGACATTCAGTCATATTGACTGATTGTATTCTATGTCCCAGATAGTCTGAGGGACACTGGGAATTCAAAGAGTAGCAAAACTTTGTTCAATTCTTGAAGATCTCCCAACTGAGAAGGACAGAATGATAGGAAGCTATCTCAGGAAGAGCAGTGAAGCACCCTGAGAAAATAGAAGGCAGAACATCTGGCTTTGCTCCTGGGCATCTGGGAAGGCCTATCACAGTAGATGACATTTCTATTAGGTTTAAAGTATCAGTCTATGTTTTTCAGGTGAAGGGGAAAGGAAAGGAATTCCTTGGTAAGGAACAGCATGTGTAGAGATGGAGAGGTCTTAAAGAGTGTAGTTGACTGGACTGAGGATGTGGCCTCATGACAGAGCCCCTGCCTAGCCTACTTGAGGCCCCGAGTTCAGCCCCTGTAACACACACACACACACACACTAATAATAATAATAATAATAATAATAATAATAATAATAATAATAATTGGCTCAACTAGTAATCTTCATGGAGATTAGGATGGGTGGAGAAGGAAGAAAGAAAAGTATGGGTAGAAATGAAAAGTGTTCAAAGAGTTGGATTTGCTTAAAGAAGTCCTGCAAATTTTTTTTCCATTGTGCCAATGAAGTTACAAGATTTGTTTCCAAATGGTGCTATCAGTTAAATTACAGGCAAACAGTTCTATCACTTTTGGAAACTTATCTCCTAACTACGCATATCCCAAAACAAGAGACACAGAACAAAAGTCAACAAAGGGGAAAACTAAACTAGATATGATAAAACACAGAGAAAAAAGTCAGAGAGAGATAAATAACTCCTTATGTTATTAAAGAAACATGTACTTGCAAGAGATAACAAAGTCACTTAAATTCTAAAGAGCTGTGGCTGAAAAAAAGGCAAACGTAAACAAATGGTCCAGCTACCATAATCCCCAAATGTCACATCACTTGGCCAGGCAGGCTATTTCATCAATGCTACTGGGGAAGAGGAAGGAAGTGGCTCCATTCAGCATGATTATGGGATTCCACTTGATTCATGCGTTTTTTTTTTTTTAATATTTTGTTTAGTTGTAGATGAACAAAATATCTTTATTTATTTTATGTGGTGCTGAGGTTCGAACCCAGTGCCTCACTTACACTAGGCAAGCGCTCAACCGCTGAGCCATAGCCCCAGCGCCCCCACTTGATTCATTCTTTTGTGCCACAAGCCAGTCATCCTAAACCTGGTCACAAATGAGGAATGAGTGTGTGAGCCCCATAGTGAAGGTAGCCCAGTGAACACAAATGAGAAGGTGGCAGTGTGTCAAGAAGGCATGAGAATCACAAGAACTATCTTAATGGGGTAGGGAAATGAGGTCCAGTCCCTTTTGGGGGTCAAACAGTGGAAACCAAAATTAAAAGAAAGACATAAACTCAAGTTCCAGGTCTCTTCTGCTTGAGTTTCAAGTAAAACAGAAGAGAACTCAGATTGACTACACAGAAGACAGAGAAAGCCAAGTTTTATTTTAGACACTGATATTTGAGAGAGAGACAGAACTGCTTTCATTTTCTCTTATGTTTTCTTAAGGAAAGAGATCTCTTTCTTAGAGCTCTAGGTATTTTCAGAATTCTAATCAGGCCTGTCAAATTCTCCCTAAATGCAGAGGAGGTTCAAATAAGAGAAAGAATCCCTCATGGGGAAGGTCTGGCCTCTCTGTTCTCGACAGGGGAGGAGAGGACAGCAATTGTAATGGCACCACTACATCAGGGGCAACTTTGTAATTTTATGTTGGAAAAAAATTGTAACTATTTTGGGTAAGAGGGGTTAAACAAGAGCCTACCTCCAATGAGCTCCCCTTGAAAGTGGTTCTCTCACTTTCAAGATGCCAATTCCTCAAATCAACCAAGCCTCACATGGAATTGGCTCCATGAGGATCATTTTTTAAATACACAAGAATCAGGTTTCATGGGAAATGAAGAAGAAGAATGACAAGGTCCTGACCTTTACATATCTGTTTATTTCAGAATCCACAAGAATGAGAATCAGATATGTATTTGAAGATCACTATCTAGTCCTATATCTTTACAATAGTTTTGGAAAGTAGCCATTTATTTCCTATACAATTTTTTAAATGCAACTTTAATATGCCAATCAGATGAAAGTAAAGCTAGGAGAAATGAGCCCAGCATGTTGGTCTGTCTTCTCTGTCCATGCCCATCACTGTGGAAGTGTTCTAGAAAGGACAGGTTTAGGGTCACTGACCTAATCTAATATGCTTTTTCTTTTTTCAGGGCAAAGAGGTGGCATGCCTGGGATTAAACGCAGGGGCACTTGACCACTGAGCCACATCCTCAGGCCTATTTTTTAAATTTTTATTTAGAGACAGGATCACTGAGTTGCTAAGTGCCTTGCTTTTGCTGAGGCTGGCTTTGAACTTGTGATCCTTCTGCCTCAGCCTCCCAAGCCCCTGGGATTACAGGTGTGCACCACCACGCCTATCTTAATATGCTTTTTCTTAAAGAGGAAACAGAGGCTCAAAGAAGTTGATGGGTGATAGGAGACAAAGAACACTGTCAGAGGCTCAGAATCAGGATATACAGTCAAATTCTTTCTCTAGTTGACCATTTAAATTTGGCAAGTCCTCTAAGAGCCTCTATTTCTTTATTTCCATAGCTATGAGGCTCTTCCATCCAATGGCCCTTCCATCTATACTATTTCAGAATCTTTTGTTCTTATCCTTAACTTCTATCAAAGTGAGCTTCACCAAGTGAGATATTCTAATGCTTCAGGAACAAGGCTCTCACAAGATTAGGTGATGAAGCAGTTTTGTTGACAAATATCATGAGACCAGTGCATGTTCTCATTAAAGCACCAAAGAGTAGAATTACTGGAGACCTCATTCATTAAACTTCATAACAAATATGTAGAGAGAGATCATCACAGCATATCGCACATGGATCTCCATCTCATCTCCCATAGTACAGGAAGTAGGTGGTGGGAAATTCAATGTCAGAAATAGTTTGAAAATTTTAATCAAAGTTCAATCAAAGAAAGAGAACCCAGGCATTACCCCAATTCAGAAAACATCAGACAGACATATGAACAACTCATTGAATATTACAAGTACCAGGTTCCTCAGACTTGATGATTAGATTACCTAGAATGCTTATGAAATATATAAGTGCTTAGGTCTGTTGAAACCTTTGACTTACTAGGTCTAAGGCACATTTTTTTTCAGGTGCCACAGATGAATTTTGTGACCAGGCAAGTATGGGGAAAAATTGTGTTAGGAGAAATGCTCTTTAACTCTCACTACATATGAGGGGGGAGGAGGGGCCTGGGGGAGAAGTGTAACTCATGTATCAGTCATGATACTAATAGAAGCTGTAGTGATTGCCAACAGATACTGGAAAACTGCCATTAACTTTATCTATGGTTATATTAGGAGAAGTCTCCCTTTGTAACTGAGGTTCACAGATGGTGTATATTTAGTTCTAGGATATATGTATTTTTAATATCTTCTCTGCCATTTGACTGCATCTGATTGACCTCGCTGCAACCCACAGAAGAGGCAGATTTAGAAGCAAACCAGTATGACAGGGAAATGGCCCAATTATGCTGAGCCTTGATGTTCTCTTAGCAAAGTAGATACGTGCAGTGTGCCAGAGACACAAAGGGAAGTGGGAGGCACTGGGAGAGTGTTCTTAGATGGGAAAGATGAAAGGACAGCAATTATTCCAATCATCAATGGTGAGGGTGCAATAATGTTTCCTATAATTGCTGAGAGATGCATGAAGTCAATGATTTTAAGTGGCCTTTAAAAAACTATTTTGGAATGGAAGCTAATTTTGCTTTTTATCCCCTGGGCTAGTGAAAAATATTAATCACTCTCCTATTAGATAGCAGCCAGCCCAATCTGGTTCAGTATCCCTCTCTCAGATTGAAGATCATTGGCTATCAAAGAACCGTGTCTGACTTCTAGGGACCACTGTTTTGTTTGGATGAGTGGTTATTAGTCTGTTTGTTGATTCCTACAGTTTTTTTTCCCCTTCTATTTTCTCCCTATCTGGTATTCTGATATCTGTTAAGAGTCAAATTCGGGAAAACTGACCAGAAGAGAAATCAAAACTTACAGACAAATGCTTGTAAATAGAAACAGGAGCAGCTTTTGTTGTATTTTAAAAACAATATGCTCATAAGTCTAGACAAAACTTCCACTAAAACAAAAAAGTAATTTTTACATTGCATAGTTGTTTGTTTACCTCACTCTCCAACATGCACACATACACGTGCACACACACACACACACACACACATACACATATGCACACCTTGACTAAGATAATAATAAAGACAAAACACAGGGGCCTGACATCAGTATATGCTAGGTGAAGAATGATGGAAGGAATGAATGGAGGCAGGGTGGGTTCCTTGCACTTCTGCCTGGACCCAGGACATTCATTTTAAATTAATCATATATGTATTGAAACCTTCTCTAGAAGACTGAGGTCAGAGTTCCAGGATCAGGATCTGGACTTAGGTTATCTGTGCAATCTCTGCTCTAGCACTTAGGATATTGTATGACCTTGAATAAATTACTTAACTCTTTCTGGCCTGTTTTTTTTACCTGTCACACACTCCCCACTTTGTGAATTTATGGTAGTAAATAGATAAATGAACTAATAGGTATTAATTCATTAATAGGTAATTAATCAATATGTTTGAACAGTCATTAGTGCCTATCAAGGGCTCAGTTAATGTCAGCTGCTATTATTATTGCCATGTTATTATCATTGAAACTTCCTCTCTTACACTTAACTATATTTGCTTAAAGGCTTCATCCAGTTTTGGATCTCTAGGACCTAGTTCTGAGCCTAACAAGGGTTTGGTGCTTAAGAAATGTTAGTTGAACTAATCTGAATTCCACATGGAGCCACGTAGTCAATCCAGTAAACAAATTTACTGACACAGTTTTACCCCTAATTTTAACTCACTCCAGAGTCAACATTTAGATTAAGGAACACTGCTCATTAGGCACATCAATCTAAGTGCAGTATAATTACAGCAAATGCTGTTTCATCCAGTGGTCTGTAATTGGGGCCTCCTATTCACTAGCACTCCCCCAAATTCTAACAATGATCACTGATGTTCCTAATGACAGCCCTGAGGCAGTGCAAAGTCCTTCCAAGTAAACCAAGAGTGATTACACTGTGTTCTGTCAGCTGAGTGCATTTCACTGTATTCTTGGTCTTTGAACAGATGTAATCTCTGGATGTTATCCATGGGGATCTCTTTTCACTAGAGATCAGCTTTCTTTTTTAAGACTACATCACTCTTTGATGAGATCAGAGAGCTGCATTTACTGTACTAGAAACTGGAAGACCAAAGATTCATAGCTCACGATACTCACATGATATCTAATTAGGCCTTTAAGGAGAATAATTGTCTAATATTTTCCTTTCCCTTTCTCAGTACAAGATTTTGTCAATCAGCCTTCCAAAAAAGTACTTTTCCCAGGCTAGTGGATTATGGACATTATTTCATTCACCTATCAAACCCAAAATTGGTGAAAAGTGATAAGACCCCAGCATCGTTCAATGTTTTCCCACAAGCATTTACATTTCAGTTCACATTTCATTTCATTCATTTTAGTGTTTGACTAATTGGTAGAGATGACACCTTTTAATGATAAAATAAGTACCATCTATACTGATCATTGTGTTTATGGCTCTTTCCCAACATAGAAATTTAATCTGAGATAGGGATGAGATACCACCATTATTGTAAAGGTCTTTATAAATTATCTTAATTATCAAAGATACTATTATCCAAAGAGAAAAACTTTTGGAAGAATACACTCAATCACTAACTGTGTAACTGTAGGCAATTTTCTTACTTCCTATGTGTTTTATTTTTCTCAGTCCTACTAAAAAGGGTTTTAAGGATTAATGTAAAATGATTAGAAGAGGGCCTGGTGTATAATAAGCACTTGATAAATATTCACCATTACTTGTATAATTTGCTCATGCATTTATGTACTTTAGCAGGCTGATGGGTCTTTTGAAAGACCACTATATTATTATATAGTAAAAATTCTGAATGCTCAAAGATGTGGACTATTCAAAAAGAAAAAAAGAGAAGGAGAGAGAAAGAGAGAGAGAGAGAATCATTCCTATCTACAGCTGCCCATCTGCCTGCTCCGCATTGAGAACCTGGATTCTGGCTATGAACCCTGTAAGTCACACTTGTTAATAAAGGACAAAATGAAGTGCCTATCCTGATATTTTTCAACCCAATCCTCTATGAAGTGAAGATGGTGTTTCTTTTTCTTTAGAGGGAGCAAACTCAGTTCCTTGGTGACAAAGCAGAATAAAAGTAGCAAGCATGATTTTGACAGCCTCTGCCTCTGTCCTTGGGATGGTCCTTGGCTACCATGTCAGTGTGCAGATTCTTAAAATAAGAAGTCCTAGTTCAGTGGGATGCCACTTGGAGGGAAGGCAAAGCACAGTGTCGTTTTAAAGTTCTTTGGAATGAAAAATGAAATAAATAATGTCAATGTGAAAAGGAGTTCAGACTAACAGCTAACTCTCCAGGTCCCCAAACTTGCCCTGTCCTTTATCCCTGACCCCTATCAGTATCAACAGAAGTGCCTACAACATTTCCCAGTGAGTCTGTAAGATGGTAACACCTGTATTTCTTTTCCAGAAGTTTTCTCTCCCATATCCACATTAGCTGTTTGACCAGAGGACATAGACACTTGAACTTGCTAATGCTTGTGACCAACAGAAACAATTCTATATACCTATATATCTTCTGCCACTCTCAGGTCTAGGTTGAATTGTTGAGGACCACTCCAGTCCTTCCTATTCCTTTTACATTTTTCTTCAGTGCTGGGGATTGAATGCAGGGCTTCTACATGCCAGGCAAGTGCTCTACCACTGAGCTACCTCCCCAGAGCCAGCCCTTCCCCCTTCTAGCCCTACCTTATGCCACATCATCATCATTGCTCAGACCGGCATTAAACATTTCACGTAGTCTTTTCTCATCTGATCCTTAAAAGAACTCCTTGAAAAATAAAAAGCAAGGATTATAATTTTTATAGTACATAGGACAAATAACCCTCTAGCATCTATGGAGCCAACACAGTAACTCAGGCATTCTGAGGCAAAATCTGATAATCATTTTACTACATTTTACATATTCCTTTCATTCATATTATGTTTAGTAGTAATCTTACTGGGTGCACATATACTGCACTGAGCCTTGGACACTTCCTTGGTTATTAACTAATATATGTCTTGAATATTTTCCATTGTACATGATTTCAGTAGTACTGCAGGCCACACATTGTATTGCACTTACCACAAGGCAATTACTGTTTTAAAGATTTTTCACAGAATACTCATTTTAGTCTTTTATAACTCCCATTTTACAAATGTAGAAACCTAGGTAACAGAGATATTAAGTGATTTGCCTAATGTCATACAACTTGACAGAGGATTCAAGTCCAGGTAGTCAGACTTCAGTTTCTGTACTCTTCACTGCTGCCTCACACAGTCTCTTTATAATTCAAGAGATAATAATTCCGTGACATCAGAAGAGTATTTTTATGTACCCTATGGATTTGAGAGTGATGGCATGTCCCTAATACATGACCTGCAATACAACTGAAATCATGTGCAATGGCAAAATATTCAAGATTTATATTAGTTAATGGCCAAGGAAGTATCCAATGCCCAAGTTCAGTAGAGAAATAATAGGTAGAAAGGATTGTATTGATCTAAGAAATTTACTTTCAAATGATTCTTTCAATTAAAAAGTACGGTCTGTCACAGGTTGGAGGAGACTATGGAAAAACAAAGACTACATGAAATAGATTGAATCCTGGAACATGAGAACATCATTGGAAAAACTGGAAAAATCTGAGCAAAGTCTTGTTAATAGCTGCGTACAAAGGTACACTTTTTATTTTCTAAAACTGTACTTGAGTTATGTAATATGGTAACATTAAGGGAAGCTGGGTAAAGAGTATCAAAGAACTTTGAATAGAGTCTTTGCAATTTTTCTATAAATATAGAATTATTTCCAAATTAATATTTAAAAATTTTATAAGTGAAGTGCATTTCAGGCTACAGGTATAAACTATCCCTCCACTAAAGGCATAGCTTTAGTATCTGATTTTTCCAAAATAGTCAGTTCTTTTCTATCTATATCTTTCAAATATTACCCTTTTCTGTACTTGGCATAAAAGATGCCTTCTAACAATATTTCATGCATTGGCTATAGAAAAATGGCATTAGAAGATGAATGTGTTTAATGACACTGCAACTCACTTTTTGTTTCTCTTGTATATAATCCGTTTTCAAGTTCCTAGGACATTATTTGAAATTTTGACATAATAGAAATAGACTCCCTAGAGTTTCTGACCCCTAGATGTAGCCATTTCTCAGATGAAACAGGAGGTTAATGAAGATGGCAGCATCCATTAGGGGAGGAGAATGGTTCTTCTTCTTCTGTTTTTTTTTTTTTTTTTTTTGGTCAGAACACAAATCTCTTGGTGCTATAAAAAAAGGATTTTGTTTTGTTTTAATGATCTAGTTAATGATCTAAATTTGTAGGTAAACCCTTTTAGGTTCAAGAATAGCTTAATTTCAAGGAACTGATAAGAGAATTAGTATCAGGCACCATTAGTATGGATTAAATACATACTTGCTCAGTTTGTAATTAGATATGCTTTTTATGCATCCATTCAAGAAATGTTTATTGAAGCGGAGCATGGTGAGGCACACCTGTAACTCCAGCTACTCAGGAGGCTAAGGCAGGAGGATTGCAATATGAGAACAGCCTGGGGAACTTGGGAAGACCTTGTCTCAAACTAAAAAAAAAAAATTAAAGGGGGTGGGCTGTAGCTCAGTGGTAGAGTGTCCCTGGGTTCAATAGCCAGTATCTCAAATCTAAAATATAAAGAGATAAATAATATAAGAAAATGAAGGAAGAAAAAAATAAATATTTACTGAAAACACACTACTATATGCACAAGGCCACTATATTTAAGGAGTTTATAGTCTGGAAAAAGAATCTGAATAAATGAGCAAATTTTGATATTTAGACACTGTCCCTCATACGATGAGTCTTTGCCATTCAACATAGAGAAGAAATGTAGGGGGACAGGTAACTCAGGATTGAATCTAGAGGTGCTTTACTACTGAGCTACATCCCCAGCCCTTTTTATTTTTTTATTTTAAGACAGGGTCTCACTAAGTAGCTTAGGGCCTTGCTAAGTTGTTAAGCCTGGCCTTGAACTTGTGATCCTCTTGCTTTAGTCTCCCAAGATACTAAGATTACAGGCAAGCATCACCATGCTTGGCAAGAACTTTTTTAAATTTGATATAGACCTTGTGAAAACTTTTGTTTGAACACATTGCCAACTCTTGCTTTATAATTTCAAACTTAGTGATGGTGTACTTTGTCTAACCAAATACAATGGAAATTTTAAGGGATGAAGAGTCTTAAAGTTTACATCCTAAATCTTGTCCTAATCTATTATTGACGGATGGGGTAGACACTTTTAAATGTTTTTGTTTGCTTGTTTATTTGTTGCTGGAAAACTGCCTGCTAAGCCTATTTTGTCTCCCAGGCCTAACCATATTTTATAGTCAAAGAAAACATGGAGTGTCACAGTTAGAGGAATATCCACACTCATTTATTCCATTTTGGAGTGTATTTCAGGCTTCAATTTCTAAACTTGCTTTAGTACAGCTTCAATCACTGTATTCTTTTATTTTTATTTTTTACTCAAATATTTGACTCTTTTATATCTATACAACTACCCTGCAGGGCTTCCCTCAATTGTTCAGATGTTTCTGAATACTTGCCCAAGAGTAGATTTTCTCATGCATCTCTCAAGAAGATGTTGTGACCAGTACAGCTCTGTCTACATTTCTAAGTGCTGTTCTGAGTTAAATCCCTTGTATACATCTCTAAATCCATTCTGAATGTATGGCTCTCTAGCTTTCAGATTCTATTTTCTTGCTTTGAATTGTCTGTTGTACTCATTAATTACCTTTTTTTTATTTTTTTGAGGGAGGGAAAAAAAAAAGAAAATCTCTCTCAATTTCCCTAAAGCTCTAGCCCTTTCTTAAGATTCACCAAGAAAAGCAATTATCTTTTTGTACATTATTGATCTGTCTGGACATTGCTTCCCAGTGGATCATCCTTTTAGTCCTGGAATTTAAGAATCCTCACAATGCCAACCTCTGTGTCACCACCTGAATTAATGTACATTCCTTGTCTGCTGGCACCCCACCATTGATCAAGTTCACTATCACATTCAGATAGTGCTCATGTATAAAATGCTCACACAAGCGTTTTATACATGAAGAAAAATACATTGTTGTTCATGTTTTCATGTTTTGGCATTTCTTCATTTAGCGCCTTTTATACTCATAAGCATTTACTAGTCAACAAACCTCCAAAATTGAAAGTATGCTCTTAAAAAGAAGGATGAGATTATCCATGCTTATTAGAGTAGCAGAATAGACAGTGTCATAGCTTTTCTAGTATATGATTGATAATATTGAGATGGGACTATCTGTCCATTGAAAGCCAGAAATAATCTGACACTTTACATAATTCACCATATTAATAAGGGTTTTCTGAAAGTTTCATTGATAAATACATGCTAGAAAATGATAAATGAGCATAAAACCTGACTGTTTTGCAAACTACCTTGGAAAAGACACACAGCATTAGAGAAAAGAGATTTATTGACAAATTCAAATTTTTTTTCCCTTGACTTACTGGCATACAGAATCATGTTTTGGGTGATTTTTTTTTAGCTGAATAACTGTTTTTTTTCTTGGTATTAACATTCAAGATGCGATTTTAATTGATTCTTTTGCGGTCTGGTACTCAAGACCTAAGAATTCTGGATTTTGTGAGTTGGCCAAGACAATTTAACAGTGGAAAATAAAAAGTTAAAAATTAAAAAGTGGTACCTTTGTGATGTGAGCTCCCTAGCTTATTATGTGTAGTAACACATAGCAGGAATACATCTGTGACAAGACAGGGAGATGCTCTCTTACTTTAGGGTGTGGATGAAGTCATTATGATCTACAGTTGGTCATATCCACCAGACAATTGATTGTCTCCTGAAATAGATATGTCCATGATCTTAAATGGTAGAAAAATGGTCAAAATTCTTGCAGAAGCAATATTTGAATAGAGTAAAATGCCCCAAATGCTTAATGCATTCTCCAACTGAATTTACTATTTACTTAAGACAAAATAGATAACCGTGCACAAATTAGATATTTGGTGGAAAATCTTCCTTCTTTATTCTGCTAGCGTTTATAGATAGATTCAGATCCACACCCCTTTCCTAATTTTTAAGGTGAGAAAATCCATACCTTTATAGAACATATTAGTGCGTCCTTGGGAATAATTCTAGGTTCTGTGAGGAAGATATAAATCCCAAGACTGTACCAAGTAAACACCCATGGTCTCCCCAAAGACTGACATTGGCTTTTTCCTGTGCTGGTAAAGGTAGGATCCATTCATGCACAAGAATGGAAAAGCTGATAAAACAATATCTTGGATTCATCTTTCCGCCTTCCACTCTAGTGGTATGATTTGAGTGTGTCATAGAATAAAAAGATGTGGAAGCAGAGCGATTCAAGAAGAAGATTGTGTAAGCATTAGAAAATCCCAGGAAGGAGAAAAAACCTGGCTGGACTTTGGCTCTAAGCACACCTGGATTTTAAATCTTGTCTCAGCTATTTGCAAATTGGCAGAAGTCTTGGTAAGTCACTTTACCTCTCTGAGTTTTAGTTCCTACCTTGAGATCACTGAGGGGATTACAGAGGAAAAAGCCACAAAACAAAAACAGATGCATACACTCATGAACATACACACTCTGGCACTTGGTGGATGCTTAATACACAATAGACTTTTCTGTTTTTTAATTAGGAATAAATGTCACTCTGTTCCAAAAGGTTTTTTTTTAAAATTGTTTATGGACCTTTATTTTATTTTATGTATTTATATGTGGTGCTGAGGATCGAACCCAGTGCCTCACATACGAGGGGCAAGCGTTCTGCCACTGAGCCACCACCCAGCCCCCTATTTTTGCATTGTTATAAAATATTTGTTTTGTATTTGTGCCTCACTTAGCACATACTCATGAAAAAGAAATTTCTAGTTATTTGAAGGTGTATCTAATTACTTCTTTGAGGTATCTTCTTTCGTCTTCTAATTCAGGGTTTCCATGAATGTTCACAGTTGTTATCATCCACATGAAGCATGCAAAATATAATAAAAAGGAAATCCAAAAAGGGCCTTAGAAAAATGGGACTCTACAAACATGTCCTTCATGTTGGACTATCCTTTGAATGAAATGCACCATGTTTGTTCTGTGTTAGGAGGTTCAATACCAATGCAGATGCAAATATGCATTGTATTGAACCAATACCAGATGCTATATTACCTGATCTACCTATGCAAACTCCACTATTTTTTCCCCCTTCTCAGCCAGGAAGAAGGTGTGACTTGAAGCTCCCCCAAATGAGTTAATGTGCCAATGCCACCAGTTCAAGGTAATAAAAAACACATTGCCCAACACTGAGAACACACTCTCCTGTCTAATGGCTATGAGCAGGAAGGGAAGCAGGAGAGGAGAAATGGAAATCACTGACAGAACTCTAAGAGGAAAGTGCGTATATATCTGTAAAGAACATTTAGTTCATCCTGGTGTAAGCAGATGGACCAACACAACCCTGCTTCTCAATGGGGAACTCACTTAGCAAACTTGGATGTTCTTTGCATTGTGTCCCATCATGCCTACTTCCCAGAACTAATCACAAGCTCTTATATGCTGAGTGCACAGTTAATATACACATTACACATATAATCACATTTAATTTTAGTAACAGACATGTAAGATATAGGTTATAATCCTAAAGTCCAGATGGAGCAAGTGATAAGCATCTGCTTAGGGCTCTTGGAGGAAGAAAAGATAGATCACATGACTAACTCAAGTTCAAACCCAAGTTGTTCTGACTCTGAGAATAAGACATTCTTGAAAAGATGTCATATTGACTTCTTTTTTTTTAAATTTTTTTTTTAGTTGTTGATGGATATTTATTTTTTATTCATTTATTATTTGTATGTGGTGCTGAGGATCGAACCCAGTACCTCACGCATGCAAGGCAAGCGCTCTACCACTGAGCCACAATCCCAGCCCCTCATATTGACTTCTTTTGGGAACCCCTAAAGAGGTCCTTCCCAAGGTTTTATATTTTTCTCAAATCCCTAATTGCACCTATGTCCTTGTTGTTTGCAGCAGATGCCCATAGAATATTCTTCACTGAACAGCTTAATAATATAACATGCAGATATTTTGACTTTCCTTTTCAGAATTTCTTTGAAATCATCTGAACTCTGCTCTCTTCTTGCTCCATAAAAGGAGAAAACTAATATAAAATCTTCACTCTTATTTTCTCTCCCCTTTTCCTGTATTCTCCAGCCCCAGCTTGATCAATTTTGTCCAAATATTCCCCCAGGCTTTGCCAGTCTCCATCCATGTACTAGCTTTTTCTCTTCTGCTTAAAAATATAGTTATCCTCAAAACATGTACACATCCTGTTCTCATCCTCCTGTCTTGAACTAGATGATGTTTAAGTTTCAACCTCTTGAGGTAAGTAGAGCATCTATAGTTCCTATGTTTGTCATATCAAAACCTGAATGTCACAAGTTAGGTGGCTCTTAAGACCCTGTAGCTCTCTGGTAGCAGACCTAGGAATAAAACTGAGCTCTTCTGTTCCTCAGCCCAAACACTCTTCCTCTATTCAATACCATTTGTCAATCAAGGCCCATCAGTGGCAGTTTTGAAGAGGACCTCTTTCACATAAGGTCACCATAACAAATTTCACTTTGCTTTTGTCTCTGGAGCATGGAGCTTGCCTCATGCTTGTAACAGAACTGCAAGCCCTGGGTGCTGGGTCTCTGCTTATGATAAGTGACATATCTCTAATTATCGCATCGCCCAGACATAGTAATCTGTCCTCCCAGGTATGAAGTCCCATTAATAACTCTCTGGGGAAGGGAGGCAGCTCCACATTGCAGTCCTGTCACATGATCTTCTCTCTGATACCAAGTTCCTATAATCAGCTAACATGCCCTCTAACGTGACAGAACACTCATTGTTTCTCAGTCTTGCACAATATACTACAGGCAAGAAAACCCCTTATCATTGAATAACACTCCCTGATGCTGAAAGCTGGAGAAAATGGAATCACTCTGGGAGGGCGGGGCCAGCCAGGTAGGGGCCAAAGTCATGAAGGTTGTAATACAGGCTCTTGTACAGCTGAGAGGTGAGGTCTGTGAAGGGAGAGTGCTTTAACCCTGCTGCTGCCATCATCTCAGGCAGGGGACAACTCTGGAGGAAAGAGCTCCATGTGCAGAGAGGAGAGGCTTTGGGGAAATGGAAAGAGAAGGAAAATGATGGAGTCTCCCTTTCTGCTCAGCTTCATGGGGTTGCAAATCATTGCTCTATCTAGATAGGAAATGCTGTTCAGTATAGGAAACTGGGTCAGGAGTCTCTCTTGGGATTTGGGACTGATTTGGGCCCTAAACAAGTTAGTAAAGTTGGTGGGAAAATGCTTTTCTTTATATAGTATAGAGGCATGCTAAAAAATAAAATGCAATTATATAGAGGAATGCACTTAAAGCATTTAAGGGAAATTATGATAAAAAATAATAACCATAGCAGCTAACATTTAAAGGCCTTTAGGATGGGACTCTGCTGAGGGACTGAGGGTTTTAAAGGTATCATCTCATTTAATGCTTACACGAACCCACATGGAACTTTACTATCCCAGGTTTTCAACAAATGAAAACTTAAGTCACAGTCAGCACCTGAACTCAGGCTTTCTGACTCTAGAGCCAGTATTATTGTCAAAAAGATATGTTATTGAATCAGAAGGTTTAGAGTTTAAGTTGGGGTGTGGGAGATAGGAGAGGAGAGGGAAAAAAGAGGTGGGAGTCGGATCCTGTAGAGAGTATACTAAAGGGAATGTGAAGGAAAAGAGATTACTTAGGCAAAACTATTTTATATTAAACACAAGCTGTTATCAGCTGACTCACTCTCTCCTCTTCATCATCCAGGAACCCAGTCCCCACTTGCCTTAGGCTCCGGCTAAAACAGAAGCATGGAATTCCTTATATGCATTGGAGCCTAGCATTCACCCCCAGCTTTCTCATTATCCGACTCATCAACCTTGAGATGTCAGTCTCTGGCCTCCATGTTGTCATATCTACAGTGAACATTTGAACTAAACACAATTGGTTCCAGGACTCCAACAGATGCCCCAAATCAGCAGATGTCCACATCCCATATGTGAAGTGGCATGGGATGTTCATATAACCTATGCATATCCTCCTGTATGCATTAAATCATCTCTGAGTTACTTATATTACCTAGTATCATGTAAATGCTATATAAATGGTTGTTATGTTGTATTGTTTAGGGGATAATGGCAAGAAAAATGTCTGTACATGTTTAGTAAATGCAAAATTTTTTCTCAAATATTCTCAATCCTTTGTTCCAATGCAACCCAAGAATTTGAAGGGCCAATTGTATTCCCTTAGGTACTGTTCTCCAGCATTTAAGGGCTGATGCTGGGCTTTCTACTGGGAATGGTGGCTTATTCTTTCGCCATGACAATCCCACCTGAGCAACGATCTCAAAAGTGTTGGCAGGCATCCCCAGAGGTTGCCACCATTGGCTCCTAGGGGTTTGGACAAAAATATTGAAACATCTCTTTGTTTATTTTTATCTTTTAAAACCCTGATATTAGCTAGGTACTGTGCTGCATGCCTGGAATTTCAGCTGCTCAAAAGGCTAAGGTAGGAGGATCACAAGTTTGAGGCCAGCCTCAGCAGCTTAATGAGACTGTCTCAAAATAAAAAATAAAAAAGGGCTGGACATGTAGATCAGAGGTAGAGTGCCCCTGGATTCAATCTCTAATACCACAAAAATAAATAAATGAATAAATAAATTTCTGATGTTTCTATATCTTTTGTAATGTAAACTTGTGTGCTATATTCACATATACATATATGCATACATGTAACTGATGTATACCTGAATTTTTTTCTAATATGTATGAATAAGAAAAAGTATTTGGCACTAAATTCATGGCACTAGAGAGTTAAACTGGGCAATGGATCTGCACAGTGCCCCCTGAGATCATTCTCTATTTACCACACTGATGAAATGCTATCAGTGGTGAAAGACCTGTACTGAAATGTAAAGCAAGTGTTAAGCTGGTATATATAGCAACTTGACTCGTTCTTCCTAAAATGAAATGTTTAATACTGTTTGTTTTTCATTTTAAACCACAAAAATCAGAATAATAATAATAACATAGGTTTAAGAGTTTGTGTACTATGGGAAAAAACGAACATCCATCTTATTATATAATCTTATTTGAAGCCTGGATTTTTTAAAAACAATCTTACTGTAAAGGACAGATTCAAGCAGTTAATGGAAGCAAAATTTCCTTCTCAGAAAAATAATTTCTCCCTTAAGCTTCTAGGATTATTCTAGCAGTATGTTAAAATATATGGAAACATGTTGACAGTGCCCTGTGAGCTTTCTCTATCATTTTGTCTATTTTTCTGAGTCACAAAATAAATGAAGCTCAATTTTGAGATAATCCTCTCCCTTGATTCCTCCCTCTCTGAAATCAGATACTCACAGATATACCTGGGATATGATGTGCTATTCTGACCTCTCTAGTTTAGGAAGGATATTGAAATATCAGAGCTGCTACAAAGATAGGCACACAAAAAAGGATGCCACAAAGGCAAGAAGATAAAACATGAGGAGAGGTGGTGAGTGCTAAATTTATAAAGTCTGCCAAAGCAATGACTGCAGGGGACTTGATCACAGCCTATAAATACCTTCAAGGTAACAATATAATTGAAGGGAACAAATTATTCATAGTCTCAGAAGATGATATGACTTGAAGCAATGGCCTGAAGCAATGAAAAAAAAAAAGGTAAAATTGCCAAGAAGTGAGGGGAAAGAAACTCTTCACTATCTGAGGAATAGAGCAAAGCAATCCCTAGAGGAAACATCGGAAGCATTTTAAGAGGCAGCTCAAAGCCCGCGAGTGGGAAACCCTGACAGTGGTGTTCCTCCATGCTCTTGCCTGAGCTCAGAGCTCTCCAACGCACACCTGCAGACAGTTCCCCTCAGAGAAGTGCTAAAGAACCAGAGATTTGTGTGAAGACTCCTCATTAGAGAACAGTCAAGAAAACCATGACACACCAATATTGTGAAGCTGTGAAATTTAATATAGAAAAGATATCCTTTCATGTATATTGTCTTCAATGTCATGTTTTAGAATGTTACTCAACTTTTCCCCAAAAAATTAATAAGATGTCCATTTATAAATGACAATGCTATGTTCAATTTGAAAGGGTTTTAAAAGAGTACACACACACTGAATGACTGAGTTAGAATCATTTAAGGTATCATACTACATAACAAGCTGTAATACCTATGAGAGATCTGAATCTGGTAGTGTTTCTGAGTAGGAAAATATATACCTGTAGGATAATCATGTAAGAGTCAAATTTTAGCTCTTTTAAACTAAGTATTAAAAATAGCTGTCACACTGACAATGTTCTAGGATGCTGCTTCCTTAATGATATGCAAAGGTGTGACCCTAAACTGCTTGTTAACATAACTTTTATGCAGGAGTAGTCACAAAATCAAAGGTCCCTGGCCAGGAGATGGATGAAGGAACTGTGTGTTGAGAGGGCAGAGGTGGAGACTGGGGTGTTTTGAAGGCATATTCCAAAAAAAAAAGGCAATGATATCTCATCTCTGGTTGACTGATGTTACCCAGGAGCACTGGCCCAGTAGAGCTAAACCTTCTAACTTTAAGAGAAACTCTAACCATTAATTTGTATACAAAATAGCTGAACTTTACAATATATTTTGGGTGTCATATGAGACCCAAGGGACACTAGCTAGGCATATTCTCTAAAGCCCTTACATTGGTGAACAAAGGACAAAAGACACATTATGCTCTAAGATTAGAAATGAGGAATGGCATGGTTGGAATTAATTGGAAGAAGAGAGCTCTACATGCAGCCATATCCTCAGACACTTGGGAGAGTGAAAGAAGGAACGTGTTTTTTCTCGCTGTGTTGTGCAAGGAGCAGGATGGAGGGGAGTTCTGGGCGACTGAAACAGCTCCATTTTTTAGCTGCTCCCAAGCAACTTCCTTGCACATGCTCCGCAATCCACTTGTGCCCATCTGGTTCATGGCCGGTGGGAATGGCACAGCTGGCTCATCTAGAAGAGCAGAAAGTCTCCCTAGGAGAGATTCAAATCTCAAAGTCCCTTAAGGACAGAAGCAAGCAGAATAGTGGCTTTGTTATGGATCACCTCAGACTTATTCAAAAAATTTGTTTCCAGAGGTGATGCAAGGAAAGCAGTGCCTAGGTTTTCAAAGTCCAGAAATTCTAAGTCCATGTTTACAGGGTGGCCAGCAGTAGTTTGAGTTCAAAGAACAGTGTTATGTTTAAATTTTAAACACACACACACATACACATTTTTCTTCCTGTGTGAAACTAAATGCTCTGTGTAAATCCTGTGGTCTCAGTCCCTGCTGTAAAAAGATGTCACAGTACACACATGACCTCTGGCCAACTCACATCATGTACAACCATGTACACAGACTTTGGAGTTGACTCATTAATTGGTAATGTCAGCTGTTTTCTTGAGGAAAGAAATTAGAGTTCAATCTGCGTATCTCAGAGAGAAGTTTGGTCTTGCTGCTGTTTGGGTTTATACCATAGGAAAATTCTATGTGAACATAGTAAGTATATCAAGGATTTTTAACAAAGCAGCTATTTGAAAAAACACTGAGAAAACATCCCTGTCATGCCTCTGATAGCTCCTTCCATTATGTAAAATGAGTCTCTTTTTTCTCCCATAAATTGATAGTCTTGTCTAATGGAAATTAAGTTAATGTTAATTAACTTTCCAATTCCAAATGGGGTATGTTAGGATGTAGCGAACACCCCAATCAAGATGAGACATATCTAACTGCTCTTTGGAAAAACCAATGCAAAATGTTCTTCGAATCTATGCAAAGATGTAGCTTAAATAAAAGATGGAGATACCGAGAAATGAAAGAAAATGACTTGCTTGGTTTTCCTCCAGAGCTGACTTAACTGTGTCTGTGTTTCAGTCCAATGTTTGCATGTGTTTAACACGCATACACAGCTTGAAGCAGGAAGTGTATAAATCCATGTTTTGCAGTGTTTGGGTGTGATTCAACAGGAAGCATGTGGTTCCATTCTGTTACTTGTAGCATTCTGCTAAGTAAAGGCAAAAACCTAATTCATACTAATACTGTCACCACTTAAGGTAATGACATGAATGAAGGGCAAGGAGGGAAAGTTACTAGGTTGATATATAAATGTGCAATGTAGGCAGGCTAGGAAAGTAAGCCAGAAATAGTGTGGTCTGTCCCCCAGGCAGGGCCGGTTTCCACTTGGTTGATTAGGGGTTTTGTGTTTTCTTCTTCTGTTAGTACTCTTTCTTTGCCTCCAGCAATTTGCTATATGTGAAATATAGATAGGTGTTCAGAAACAACTCTACACAATTATAAAACAGAACCACAAGAACAGCCACAGTCATATTAAAGAAAAAGGAACCAGAATTGACGACAAGAATGTTATTCCTTTGTGTTTCATTTTGATGCTAAAAACAAACTGCAGTGGTCCTCAAGGTACTAAATGTAGCACCAGCTGGTGAGAGTGGGTCCCTGGGTCTGTTTGGTTTTTGCCATAAGACTAGGAGAGGTAATATGGAAATATGGGAAATAGAGAAAATCCCAAAGGTGGAAATAAGTTTGCTGGAGAATCTCCCATTTTGTTAACTAGTTAATTAATGAAATATATATACTATCATGTGGTCACAAAGTACGACTAGCTTGGGTTCTGACTGCCCTTACCCCTTAGGGATGTCTCTAGTAGATGTGAACTCCATGAGGATGGGGAGTTTGTTTATCTCGTTCATTCTTGTCTCTTTGGAACTTACACTTGCTCTTGACATTGCTGGTTGAACAAATGAACACACAGATGCTTTTCACTAAAATAGGTTATTAATCTCTGCTGGTCTAGTTATTTTAATTTGTGCATTCTGTTCCTCCCACCTGCCTTTAACCTAAACTAATTTTGCTACATTGTACTCCTTGCTACATGCTCCTATATCCTTTTCTCAACTGAGCCTCCTAGAGTCTTGTCTTCTTTTAAATAGTAGCTGGGCTTTGTGGATCATTCATTGAGCATCTGCAAATTTACATCATTTGCATGTCACACCAAAATTCATTTTCCTCTTTCATACTTTCATATAGAATTTGAACTTTGATGTTTAGCCATGCAATAAAACCAGTTCCAGTACTGCTGATCTAAGTGACACACATGAAAGTCCGTTAACCTTAGGAATTAGGCATCAAGTCAGAAGCAAATTGAACAGAATCTGCTCCCACTTCAATACATGTGAATTCCAGCACAAAGGCCTACTTTTCAAGTTTTTACCTCACCCTGCCACTAGACATTAGAAGGTAACAGACAAGAGGATGGCAGGCTGGGTCTGCTGTAAAGATACTCATATATGGCTTTAAATTAGAAATGTAGAAAATTAAATGCTGACTACAGAGAGATAAAATGCATTTCTGTATTATGTGAGATCATTTAGGGTTTTCAAGCAAGTGTATTTGAAGATTTCTATTATGGCATTTATCATATACTGAAATGTGAAATTGCATTTATCCAACAATTTCTGCTTAGATACACTGAATTTGAAAGGATTTTTGTTGAAATTTGGGAAGTAAATTCACCTGCATCTACTGCACTGTATTCAGAATCTCAGATTAGTCTCCAAGCTAAGCTTTTCACTTTGTATAGGGATATTTAAGAAAGCGGTTTGGGGATAGCTGGGTTGATTGATGTCATTGTGAAAGAGAAAGCAAAAACTGGGAAACAAATGTAATATCAAAGGAAGTATCTTCTGAATCAAAAAAGAAAAAGAATTGGTTCTAGTTATATATTTTGCTTTAGCCAAGGTACTGTGCTCTGTTGTGTGTGTGTGTGTGTTTGTACACATTTGTGTGTATTTCTGAGGATCAAAAACAGGGCCTGGTGCATGTTACACAGGGCTTACACACTGAGCTACATCCCTTAGTCCCCTATTTAACATTTTTTAACATACCAGGCTTTTAAAAAATCATAGGTCCCACTGAATTCACCCTATTCAATCCATATTGCCTATTATTATATTATATTGAAAAGGTAATTATCAAAAGCAGTACATACTTATATTTATGACATTAGAATCAAATTACCAATATCTAAGTCCTCATTCCTCCCTTTAATATCTTTAACAAATTGTTACTTAATCCTCTGAGCCTTGATCTCTTCATTTCTACAATAGAGCTGATCCCTTCAACTGATCAGTATTGTAAAGATTAAATGAGCTGATATATACAAAGTGGCTAGCCAACTATCTGGACAACAAATAAATCATCAAATACAGAAGTAATTGCAAAATTATACAAGTTATCTCTTACAGTTTGCATATGAGGTGTCCCTCCACAACTCCTATTAATGCAGGAGTATTCAGAGATGAAATGATTAGATTGAGAGCTGTAACCTAGTAAGTCCATACTACTTTGAATGGACTGACTGGGTAGTAATTATAGGAGGCTGGGGCATGGTTGAAGGAGGTGGGTCACTGGGGGCTTGACATGAAAGTGTACATCTTGTCTATGTCTTCCCTCTGCTTCTTGACCCCACCATGAGCTGAACAACTTTCCACTGCTAGGCCATTCTCCCATGATGTAATGCCTCATCTCAGGTCCAGAGCAATAGAATTGACCATCTATAGACTGAGATCTATGAAACAGTCAGCCCAAAATAAACTGTTTCTCCTCTAAATTGTTCTTGTTGTGATATTTTGGTTACAGTGATGAAAAAGCTGACTAAAACAGAAATTGGTACTGAGAAGTCAGGTTGTTGCTGTGATTAACCTGACCATGTGGTTCAGAAGCCTTTAGGAATGATTTGTAAGAAGAAGTTTTTAAATTTTAGAGAGGTAGGCTGGAAAATCCTTAGAATGTTGTAAGCAGAGCTCACTAGTTTATTTTGGTGCAAGCTCAGAAAACCAGAATGCCGACAGGAGTGTGGACTGTGCTCATTATATTTCAGAGGGAAATAAAGACTCTTCTGGGAATTAGAATAGAGGCCACTTGTGTTATATTCGGACAAAGAGCTTGGCTAAATTTTGCCCATGTCCTGAGACTTCATGTGAGGCTGAATTTAAAAGTGATAGACTAATTTATCTGGTGATGAAAATTTCCAGGTAGCATAGTCAGCAGCATGGATAGTGTTGGCAGATTTAAGACAGGTGTACTCTAAGAATTGGGAGCAGAAAGCAGAGCTACACTTCCAGTATTCCCAGAGGAGTGCATGTCAAGCTGGAGCCAAGAAAGTTGTTTGTGTTGAAGAGATCACAGTCCTCAAAGAGATGCTAAGTACTTTGCACAGAGACAATAGGAAAGTTGCCTAGTGGGCATCTCAGGAATTTGCAAGAGCATACTCACTACAGGGTCCAGGGTACAGAAGATAAAATTCCTTTGAGAAGAGATCATGGAATTCTAACCTGGCACAAGGAGATTTAAAAAGCTATTTCCCCATGCTAAACCCTGCAGGCAATCAGATGCTGCAGTAACCATGATTCCAGGGACCCACATATTGCACAAACTGGCAACATATCTTTGCATCATCCATGTATGCTGATTCAGCAGGAATGCTGAAGTTAAAGTTAGGGGTCATGGAAACTTCCACTAAGATTTCAAAGGAATTTCTGGGAGACCAGGCAAAGTATACCAGGGTCAGAGTCCCCGTAGGCTTCCCCTGATAGGATGATGCATGAAGCTGTGAAGGTGAAGCTGATGCTGGAATGGAGTAACCAGGAATTAAAAGATACCAGTAACATGGACTGTCTGCCAAGAAAAACTACTAGCTGCAAAGAAAGCCATGCTGCAAGTAAGGCTAAAGGGTCTAAGCTGTCCAAGCCCCTTAGAGAACACATCTCTTCATCATGTGTCCTAGATGCTGTACGTGGAGTTAGGGGACCTGTTTGTCCAGCTGGGTTTTGGTCTTGTTGTGGCTGCGCTCCTTTCCCCCCTTTTTCCCTTTTGGAATGGAAATGTTTACTCTGTGCCACTGTGTATTAGATACACGTAATTTGCTTTTAATTTTTACAGAGGCTCACAACAAATAGTTTACTTTGAATCTCAAATGAGACTTTGAACTTGGACTTTTGAGCCATGCTAGAACTATTAAGATTATACAACTCTTGGAGATAGACTAAATGCATTTTGAATTATGAGACAGATATGAGTTTCTGGGGACCAGGGGCAGAATGTTATGCTTTGGATGTGATATGTTCCTCCAAAGTTCCTATTAATATGGGGGTATTTGACAGTGAAGTGATTAGATTATGGGAACTGTAACTTGATCATTTCATTCTAGTTTGAATGAACTGACTGGGTGGTCACTATAGGCAGGTGGTGCATGGCTGGAGGAGGTGAGTCACTGGAGGCTTGCCTTACATCTTCCCTGTGTGCTTCCCATGACCTTTTCTACCTCATGAGCAGAGGAAGTCTCCTCCATTAGGCCCTTCCTTCATGATGTACTGTGTTATCTTAGGCCCAGAGCAATGAAGTTGGCCATCTGTTGTCTGAGATCTCTGAAACTGTGCCCTCCAAACAAACCTTTCCTCTTCTAAATTATTCTTTTCAGGTATTTTGGTCACAATGATGAAAAAGCTGACTAAAACACCAGTAGATGGGAATATAGGTTTTTAACCATGAAAATTCAACCAGAGGAATTATTTCCAAAAGGGCTTAGTAATCTAAGTAGATTAGTTTGCCTTTAATAAAGCACTATATAATTTTATGACCATTAGTAGCATTTGTAAATATCCAAGCTCAGATAATGATAAGGGTAATTAAATTCTGTACCTGACTGCACATGATCATTGGTGTCAGGGGATTTGTTCTTCAGGGAACTTCAGCATGACAATAAATCTAAACTGTTGTCCCCAAAATTAAGCTCCAAAACGTGAAGTTTAACATCTGAGAGATGTACCAGATAAGGACAACATTTAAGGACCATAGCAGCTCATGGGGTTCATCAGTTGAACCATTTGCGTTTGATTCTCATTTACCAGTCATCTGGTTGCCAAATTTCCTGTTGTAAACTGAAACCATGTCAGCATCTCTTTGATTCTTATGTTTCAGTCTGCAACCACAATCCTTTTAGCACCAAGAGCTTGTCTAGGTGGTAGGCTTACCAATATTATTATGAAAAGCAATCTTACTTATTTTATAGTCTTTCAATGGTGACAGGGCATGCTCAGATGCACACATTCATTTGATCTTCCCCATCATCCTATGAGGTTGTCAGAACAGTATCCACATCTCCACTGTTTGCACAGGGTCACTGCTAGTTGGTGGCAGCATTGAGATTAGAAACTGTGTCCTCTGGCTCTGGGTTAGAAACACCAATGACAACCAAAAAGGTAAGAAATGCAGACTTCTGATGAGCAGACTAGAATGACCAAGAGGACGTGCTGTGATAACTGCCAGTAAAGACAAAAAGCCATATAGCACATGAAAGAGGTGTGACTAAAAGGTATGAAAAGATAGCTGTATAACTGCTTGATTTGAAAATTTCTCTCAATCACTTTGATTTCTGTAAAACTTAACTATATAGGTCATCTCCTCCCCTCCAGCCACTTCTTTTTAGCTCACCTTTTCCTCCTTCATCTTGGAAATTTATTTATATATTTCCCAAGTTCCTATTCATTTATCTCTCTAGAGATGTTAAAAATCCTCAAAGCTTACACTGTCATTGCCAAGCAGTGAATTCTCCAGTCCCTACTGATAAAGCTGATCTCTCATCTGAGTTCATTATACATTTCCAATCAGATGTCTCAAGGGGCTGACTTCTTATATTTTGTATCACCAAGGCAAAACTCTTACCTGATAAACACTGTTTTTCTCATACATCCCCTGTTTTATTGTTGCTATTAATAACATCATAACCTTCCCAGTCAAGATATTTCTCATTTCTCTCTTTTTCCATCCAGCTAGCTGGTGACACCTATTGATTCTATCTCTGAAATGCCCTTTGACTTCATCTGCATTACCTTCCTGGGATCATCATCATTGAATAAATCTCTCTCTCTCTCTCTCTTTTTTGGTACCAGGGATTGAACTCAGGAGCACTCAAATATTGAGCCACATCCTCAGCTCTATTTTGTATTTTACTTAGAGACAAAGTCTCGCTGAGTTGCTTAGCGCCTCACTGTTGCTGAGGCTGGCTTTGAACTTGCGATCCTTTTGCCTCAGCCTCCTGAGCATTGGGATTACAGGTGTGTGCCACCATGCCTGGCAAATCTTTAAAACACTTTCCATGGACTTTCTGTTAGTTTACTCTCTTCCTTGTGCCCTTGTGCATTCTTTCAGCAGAGTCAAAATAATCTTCCTAAAATTTAAGCTTTGGATATTTTGTCTTTCACTCCAAAACTTGCAATGTCTTTCCCTTGCTTACAAAAGTAATCTATCATCAGTATGGCACTGAAATCTCCCATACTATATCTCTAAAATCCTTGGGAATAAAAACAACAAAACAACAAAACAAAAACCATAGCTACTATTTATTGATCACCTACTATGAACCTGACACTCATTAGGCATTTTCATATAAGTTATGGGAAATATTCACATAAACCTACCAATGTGGCATTATTTTTACTGTCTGCATTTTATAAAACAGTCAAATAATTCATTCAAGGCCATACAGCTAGATGGAGGCAGAGCTAGAATTTGAATCACAAATCCTTGCCTGTGAAACACGTGCTGTATTCCACATTGTCTGCTTTTTTTCTCATGTCATTCAGTGGTCCAACTGAACTCCTCACTAATTTGAGAACACATCCTCTATTTCCTTCCTTTGATGTTATGCTCATGCTGTATTTTTATCTGGTATTTTCCTTCTTCAGGGTCCATCAGCCAAACTCTGACCCATCTCATCTGTGTACATTGAAAATATCTCAACAACCAGTAATATTCTTACCTTAACTGATTTAAAACAGTCATATGTATGTGTTCATTTTGCTTCTAGATGTTAATCTTCTTCACATCCCCAAAATTCCATATAAACTGATGTTACCCAAATAGGCACTGGATTAAAATTATCACCACTATATTTTCTACTCTGAAACTTTCATTACGAGTGTAATTGTAATTAAGAGTCAGTACTGGATTTGAAAGCCCATTCAGCCGTTTATTAGCAGTGCTGTCTTGGGAAAATTCTTTAGCTTCATTAAGCATTAGTTGCTTCATTTATAAAATGAAGATATTAATAGTGACTACCTCATGAATCGTTGGGACCTCCTATAATATAATGTAAACAAAGTTCTTGCAGAATGTACTGTACCTGGTACTTTGTCAATCAATATTAGTGGTAAGTGATTGTAATGGTAGTTATGCAACATCTCTGAATAATAATGTATCTTCCAGTTTACAGAAAATAGAGTGGGAAAAGTAAACTGAATTGCTGAGGTTAACTAAGTAGTCAAAAATAGAATATGAGACCTAATTGCCAATCATTTCTTGTCATCTTGAGTATGAATTAGCTTCAGGATGAAGGTTAGCTTTGTCAAATCAACAGGGCTTATTTAAATGTCTTTAAGTGATTCTAGGCTCCAATGGTGTCATCTCCAGCCAGGAAACGTCAGGTCTGGCTGTCAGTACTAGCTTTGAGGCTGATCCAGTTATACACTCACCTCTACCATCTATCAGGGAAACACTAACAAGTAGAAACAGCAGTGGTGACAGCATCAGGATCTAAGCATATGATTCTGTGGAGTGGGTGGCTAATTAATTCCCCCACCATACGCTGAGCGTCCATGCCTTCTGAATGCAGCCAGGGATCTAAAATCCATCATCTGTACCTTCGGGGAGTCAATGAGTTATATCTTGCCCTGCTGCACTGAACAATACCCCAGTGTAAGCGCTATGACACTGAGATAATTCATCTAACCTGTGGTGTTAAGATAGGCTTGCCATGAAGTCATGAGACACAGCACTCATTTGATGGCACCTAGAGTTTACCTAGCTTGTTGTACTTTAGATCCATGTCTAAAAAGCCTCTGTTCCTCAAACGTGTTTGGCTAGTTTGATGACTACAGTCACCTAGGATATGGGTCACCAGATTGGCTTTAAAACAGTAACACCTGACTCCTTAAAATTTTCTATTACTTAACTTGAAATCTCCAGCCTGATTTAAGTGGATCTATTGTTTAGGAAAATCAAATATAGTATTTTCTCTGCTTTAAAAAGTCAATTGAAGAAAACTTTAAAGTACCAATGATATTAGAATCTATGCATGATTGAAAGCTCAGTATGGGTCAGGAGCCATGCAGGAGTTTCACACAGTCACCTGATGGTGGGTAGAAAATGTATTTTCATCTCTTAAGTTTTAGGCTCTTTCAAGTTTGTTAGCTCTACATAAGCCAAGATTGACACAGTATTGCCAACACCTAACAATTTGCCTGATATAAAATTAAGTTCTCAATTTAAATACAATGAACGATGCTTATGAGCTAAATTCTCTTAATCTTACTTTTTCAAAATTCACATTATGAATGCATTGAGAATTCTGAAACATGACAGTGTAATAGGCACTGATGCAAATGATAAATGAGAAAGATACGGGCATTTCGACTTTGCCTCTCATAACTGCCTACCAGGCATGATATTTTCTATGCACTTTGTCAACTCAATTTTGGTGATGGCATTATTGTACATTTCATCTGCATATGAAATTTATAATTCATTTTACCTTCTTTTTTTTGGAAACCGAGATTTATAAAATATTTTCATTTGTATCTGTCGTTTTAGGTTTCTAGTTTACTTGCTGGCAGCAGCTGCTCATCTGTCTACACTCTCCATGTACCCACTTGAGGACATTGGGCTTATGGACGGTATTTCTGTGGCTCTATCATTCCCAAGTGTAGAGCTGAGCCCTTTGTATTCAGCTGGTACCATGGTGGGTCTAAACCAATTTTATAGTAGCCTATCTAGAAGAGTTTTTCTTTCCTTTTGCTGCTGTTATTTTGGTTGGTGTTGGTTGTTAGTGGTGTTCATGACAGTTATTGTCATCTTGTTCTCTTCGTTTCCTTTTCTTTCTCCTTTCCTTCTTGCAAAGTGGCTTAATCCCATTTTCGTAATTAATAAAACAATAGCAGGGGCATCAGGCCAGGGTGGGTTACACATTCACTGGCGGGCTTAGCAGCTTTGGGGAGGGATAGACTGGAAAACAGATGGACAGGACATTGCCCTGAAACATGGTATGGAGACCTAATGCAGAATAATGAGGCGCTAAGAAAGTGGCAGAGGTTCAATTCCCCTGTTGACCTAACCCAGGGGTAACTAGTATCTTCATCTTAAGCTCCAAAATCTCAAATGTAGATAGATCTCAAAAATTTGTTTTGAACCAGATAAGGCAGAAATTTTCTTTGCAAAAATAGTCACAAAAAACTTATATACATAATTAAAATAAAACTACTTTTCATTGTAAACCTATTATTCTTATTTCACTGAGTATATGTGTGTGTGCATGCATTTACACAGTCATTACCCTAAAGCAGGCATTAACTACTGTCTAACTTTTCAAAAAAACTACCACTCTACATTTGTACAGTCCTTTGCTGATAACAGCTTCTAAACAGTTTATTTCAATGGATCCTCAGCAGAAGTCTGCAACATAATATTTCCATGCCCATTTCAAAGAAGAGGAAGCCAAAGCTCCAAATGATGGAGT
The DNA here is from genome assembly GCA_028644305.1 of Xerus rutilus. Taxonomy (NCBI): domain Eukaryota; kingdom Metazoa; phylum Chordata; class Mammalia; order Rodentia; family Sciuridae; genus Xerus; species Xerus rutilus. The sequence continues at coordinate 20,719,561 of CM053401.1, forward strand.
GATTTGCTCAGAGTCAAATAGTTCACTTGGTACTAACAGAAATGGGACCTGAATCTAAATGTTTTGGTTTCAAATTAAGGGTCTCTTTCTACTGTGGCATGCTTTCTCTCAAAACAAGTGTGGAATCAAAGTGAAGAGATTCAGATAGAAATATCTTGGGAATACTAAAGATCTCAGGACACGCACACCAAATCCCAGGCACATAGCTGTCTCTGGGCCAGCTTACATAAGCAATCACAGCCTCCCATCCCCACCTCCCCTGCCTTCTCCCACCTTCTCCAACCCTGTTGGGATGCACAGCTAAGCAGGAAGCTGCAGGGAGGATGCCCAGCAGGCCCTCTCTGCACAAGTGGCTAATGATCTGGAAAAGCTCCTAAGCCCAGAAAACCCAAAGAGGGCTTTTTCACTAAGAACAAATAGCAATGAAAGGAAATACAGAGCCAACATGCAGTACACAGCACTCTGTGGGAACCAAAATTGCATCTGTTGGACACCTTTGTTGTTTTCTTGTTCTTCTCCTCTTTACTTGTGTTACCAATCTCAAAAACACCACTAACATTCCTCTGTACTCCATTGGAAATTCCCCTAAATACAGTTCCTAAATCAAATCCAGTTCTGTCAATGGCCAAATCTAGAGATGAATCTGAGTTAACAGAAATCTAACGTCACTAAGGACTAACCTGGCAGATGCTGATGGTTTACTTGGTCTCCATATAGAGAGACCAAAATGATGCCTTCAGCCTGGAAATTTATAGATGCAGTAGATGTTAGGAACTGACCATTTATCATATTTCAGCTCTGTTTCCATTTATTGAATGCAATAAATTATGAAAAACAATATTTTACAAACCAAACTTAATAAATGTCCAATTTATCCATATCTGACACTGAGAGAATATTACAAGTCTCTTTTTTGGAGGGCTAGATTTTTGCCAGGAGAGTATTTTGCCCTTACGATAAAGGGGTCTGCCTGAATGATGCTCGTTCATCTTCCCCACCTGGAACTATCCAAGCATGTACATTGTAAGTCAGGACAGAAAGTGTTGAGAAAAGTTATAGATTCTTGTCAAACAAAACAGATGCCCTGACACATAAATTTTCACTGTTCCTGAAAGGCTCATAATTAAAAAATGAATCTAAGAGGATTTATTGTAAATTACACACAGGGAGAAAGAAATTAATAGGATGTCTTTTCTACACCCAGCATTAACTACATGAAGGGAAGCTAATTGTTGCCCAGCTCTCTCCGACCTTGTACATTGTAGGTGGTGAAAGGAAGTTGTCAAGAGCTGCATGATAGCAAGAGCAAGCACTTCATGGTAATCTTTTCTCTGTTCCTATTCAATGTTTCCCTTTTGTATAAATGAAGGTGAGTGAAATAGGACAGCTCTGTGAAGCCTAGATGTGGGGTCAATAAGCAGATGTCACTCTCAAGTAATAGCAGCTGTTCTCCAAATATTAAGCAGATTAACTCCTCAACAATAGATTTTGGTGGTGGAAAATTTGTATTTGAAATAATGATTAACAGAAAATAAAAAATAAAAAAATAAACTTGTGCCCTAAGATACCCTCCCTCCACAGAATCTCATTTCATGCACATGTACTTCAACAAAGAACATTTTGCCTTTGTCAAACACATTCCATTCATGCTTTCATTAATATCATGAGTCATCATTGATACAGAAAGCATTGCATTATGGAAGTGTGAACCAAAAAGCAAAGAAATGATAATTTGAAATGAGTGATTTCCAGATTATTTTGATCTCTTGGCCTTCTCTGATTTATTTTTTAAATGATCCAATTCTTGTCTTATTTATCACTGATTGTCAAAGGCCATTTAAACCCCTAGAGGAACAAATTAATGGGAAGATTTTGGGTTTAAAAGAAAGTATAATAAATGGGAAAGGGACTTCACCAGAACCACAGATGATCTAATAAATCATGAATTAGGAAAAATCATGCTGACAGCATCTACTCAACTCCATTTGGTACCTCTTTCTTTCTTTGTCCCAATTATTTCCCACAGGGCACAAATACCTAAATTTTGTCCAAGCTTGCTCCACCTATTCCTACCATCTTACACAACAGTGCATGTCCTCAAATTAGTCATGGTCACTTATCCTTCATTTTCTTCCACTCTCCAATCAAAACTCAAATTCTGCCACAGCAGCTGACCTTAGCCTGCTGGGAGAAGGATTACAATAAGACTGAAACTAATTAGTCAATGATTCAAGATACTTCTAATGAAGCATGAGTTTAAGAAGATACTCATTTTCCCAAATAGGTCTTAAAGAGTAGGGTTTCGAGAAGACAGGAAGAGAAAAGGGAAAGTTCAATTATACGAGGAAGGATAGTATAGGAGACCTTTTCTAGCTTAGAAAAGGTGTGGTAAGTGAGTGTTGTACATCCACAATGGCCCACTTGGCACCTGCAACAGACATACCTAGTAGAAGCCAGATGCCCCCTTGCTGGAATCTCTGCTGCTCACACAAACCTTTCCAGTGTAAAGCTCAAAGCAAGAGGGCGAAAGGCTAGCGGGATAATCCACCTGCCATTATTGTGGACTATTCTAGGATGAGTGCTCACCTCAGAGTCAGACTCCTTGGTATTCTTGGAAGACCATTTTCACTTCCTTCAAATAAGCTAACTTGAGAATAAAGATGAATTATTCCAGTGACAGTGTTGAAGCCACAAAGAACACTTCAAGAATTTCTAGAAGTTGCCAGTTTATATTAAAAACACAAACTTTCTCCTCTGTTTGTCTCCATCTTGTTTGATTCTTTCTCCCTTTTTGTCTATCTCCTTCTCCCTCTTTCTCTCACACACACAACACATTTTCATTTATACTTTGTTTTTAAAACAACTTGATTAGCCTGACCACCATTATAGGTAGCACTGAAGTTCTTTCCCCAATTAACACACATACTCAAAGACTGAAGCTTCACTCCCATATAATCCCTGCTGATGCAAAAGGCAGATTTCTGTCCTTTTTTCTTCTCACTGGAATTTTCCTCCTCCCATGGTCTGGATGTGTTGCCCAAAATTCATCTGTTGGAAGCTTAATATCCTATACAACAGTGTTGAGAGTTGGGGTCTTTATGAAGGTGGATTAATACTGTTAGAAATCTTGCAGTACTAGGCACAGTGGTGGATGCCTGTATTGACAGCTACTCATGAGGTAGAGGCAGGAAGATTCCGAGTTCAAAGCTAGCTTCAAACTTAGAGAGACCCCATCTCAGAATGAAACAGAAGGGAATGGGGATGTAACCGAGTGGTAGAGCACTCCTGGATTCAATCCCCAGTACTTCCATAAAGTGGAAGGGCTTATAGGAACAGTTTCACTCTTTTCTACTTCTGTGTTCTTCTGCTGCAGGTGAAAACATGACAACCTTTCCTCTAGAGGACAGTGTTCAAATCATCCTTGTGGAAGCACCGAGACCAAGTTCTAACCTGTTGCCATCTTGATCTTCTTGATCTTTCCCACCTCCCAAACTGAGAAATAAATTTCTGTTCTTTATAAATTACCAAACCACAGGTATTCTGTTACAGCTGCACAAAATAAACTAAGACACAAGCTTGCATCTCCTCTGAATACTGCCATCATGTCTTGTTTTCCTAGCAAGTTCTCTTCTCCCACGCAAATGGCAAGGTGGAGTGAAATCTTTTGCTTCCTGCTCAAACTTTTTCACTTTTTTAATGACCCCTAAGCTTTTTGCTTTTCAACTAATTTTCTTTAGTACAAGGAAACAAACCATTCAACAAACAAAACCACCTTTTACAGATTGTAAAAGTCTTATAAAATACCTTAATTGGCAATCATGCCTTTATTTCAATGATATATCTACATAAATATCCAAAATAAGAAGCCAATTTTGTAAAAAGGCCTTGCAGTCTTCTATTTGGATTCCTTTATTTTCAATTGTGATAAGGAGTATAGAGAAAGAGATAATCCACTAAGAAACATGGTTTCAAACAACTAGACCAATGAAGGAGCCCCATGCTTGAGAGGGTCATGATGGGTCAGGTTCACCACAGAATTATGTGCATTTTTCATATTGTAGGCCCATTTGTGTTTTCTTCTGAAATGATCAGGCAGATGAGATCATTTTCTAACCCAAGCTTTGCAGGAAAATCTACTGGGATTTCCCAGAATGTTTAGGAATCATAGCATCACTGGAGTAAGTACACAGCACCCCAATGGGGTTCTACATATTGTGATGAAAATTTTCTGCTACTTTTGCTTTTTATAAACAAAGAAATATACCATGAAACCTAATATGAATGCTTATACAGAGTGCACACACTAATGAATACAAACAAATGTGTTTTAGAAGCATTCATTTTTTCAGAACACTCAAGAAAGGACAGAATGTTATAATGGCATAATACAATATACCAGAATATTCCAGTTCCTCCTAGAACTTCTTGGTACTTACACATCCATTGTACAAAAACATCATCAATTCCAAGGAAACCATCAAAAGTAAGAAAACCTCTTTCTTAAAAGCGAAGATACCCTAAAAACATGAATAGGGACAACTGGATAAACTAGTAGCACATTAGCTGACTCAAAAAGATGCTCATAACCATGCCAAATCATATTTTTCTGAGTAAGTCACACTGAACAAAAAAAGAAGATAAATCAGCATGAAAATGCAAGTGAGCTGGTAATAATATCCTAGTTATAGCTGCCATGAAATAGTCATTAAGTTATATGCAGCATAAATCTCCAAGAGTTCTGTAAATCATGGTGGTTTTTAGAGACCAAATAAAGATGAACTGTAGAATTATGGCTGCCTTTCTCTTTGCTCCTTGGTGTGGCTTTTTAAAATGTTTATGCTCAGGCTCATTATACCATATCGTTCTTGAAACGTCTGAGAAAGAATTAAAAATTCACAACTCTCTTCAAGACTCTTCTTCCACATATTGAAGGCCATCATTTCTAACCAATCCTTTCCTGCATTTGTAAGTAGTGTCTTGCTCTCTTCTGGCTCCTACTGGGCCAGACAAGCTGTCAGCTCTAGTCTCAAACTTGAGCTGCTCCCACTTCCAAGGCATGTTGAAGGGGCAGTTGCTAGAGATGAACTCCCCCAAATCTGGAGCCCAGCAATGAAATCTTAAGTCCTGCTTCTCTCCCTGGACCTGCATATCAGCAAAACTCTGATTCAAGAATTTCTGTCAATGTTCCTTTTTCTTCTTTTTACAGATTGGTACTAATTCCCAGTTGATCTTTTTTTCTTAACTGCTGTTTTCCCCCTGCTATTTAAACTGAATTCTTATTGCTCCAAATTAAATCCATTCTTTCCAGCCTTGTCATTGCTAACTAATGAGAACAATTCCTCTCTTTGCTCTTGGTGGCTGCACTTGGGGTGCTTATAGATGAGAATCATATCTTTAGCCTACTTTCTTAGCTGCAGACTGCACAGGTGATAAAATGGGTTAATTGTTGCTATAAAAATATTTCCTATCCTCATAACAAAGCGTTTTTTTCCCCCTTCAAATCATTTTAATTTCTTAGACTTGCAATATGTTCTTAATATCTGCAGGGACTCAAGGTATAGTCCTATTGGTTTCATACATGCAAAACCTAAACAAAATGCTAGATATATGATATTCATGAACAACACAAATCTTGGTCGTTGTGCTATTTCCCTTGAAATAGCCCCACCCACTCTGGAGCTCTGACCTCAGTTTTTAATCACACATTCTTTATATCTCTACAGTGATATTTGCATCTTGGGACAAGGGTCACCAATCATAGTTGTGGCCAATTTTGGTAAATACATTTTTCCTGGAATTCAATCTCACGCACTGAAAAGATGTATTATCTATGGCAAAACTGAGTAGCTCTGATAGAGACTATATGATCAGCCCATGAAGTCCAAAGTATTCACCCCTTGGCCTTTTGAAAGTTTGCCCAACCCCAGCCCAGGAAATCATTAACACTCCAGTTGACTTTGCTATTGGCACCAAGTAAGTTGAACCATGCCTGGGTAAATCAATCTCTTGTTTACACCCAAGTGATCTGCAAGATGTTTATCTGCAAACCACGAAGTTGGGAAAAGGAGTTTGGAGGAGAGGAATTTTTTTTCTCCTCTCTATATTCATGAGACAGGGGGAAGAGTTTTTAATTTTTTATCACGGAAGCATGTATGAGCATGATGGGTCACACAATGGAAGGTAATTCCTGTAAGCACGTGCACCTTTGTGCATCAGTGTGGAGTGTGCCCCTGCATTTATCTGACTCACCAACTGAGACCATCAGGGAGATAAGAGAATGCAGGCCAAGGCCAGGTACTCACTATGTGAAGCTGCAGGAAGTCGCCAAGACCTGGAGCACTGTCGATGCGTACTAAGATGCCATCCTTCACCGTGGTGCTGAAGCCCACCGCCAGGCGGTCAGAGCGTGTGCTGGGTCTGTCATTGGCCGGCCAGGTGTAGAGGATGAGGCCACCGCTTTTCCCAAAGATATACGTAGCGCCAGCTGTGGAGCCAAGGAGAGAGTGAGATGTCAGGGCACTGTATTGCCTATTGCCAGCTCTAGCACACTGCCGAGGCTGCACAGAACAGCTGCAGAGAGGAAACGTCCCCCGCAGGACAGGATTTGGTTACTGAGAGGGATGACTTCCAAAACCTCAGAAGGCATCTGTCACCCCAGGTTAAAGTTGCCAGTAAAAGGAGGGACAAGGAATGAATAACAAGGCAGACATTAGTGAGAGACATTCCTAACATCCTAAGTTCCTGCTGCATAATAGTAGAGGGCAAATTACATGCTGTGTCTAAGAGCTTTGGTACATTGTGACAAAGAACTTCTCTGTCTCTCTCAACAGCAAAATTAATTTCTCATCTTGGTTAGGACAGACGAGAGATAAAGAATGTGTCCCTCTTTTATTGCTGAATAATATTCCATTGTGTATATGTACCACAGTTTCTTTATCCATTCATCTATTGAAGGACATCTGGGTTGCTTCCACAGTTTTGCAATTGTGAATTGTGCTGCTATAAACATTGAAGTGGCTGCTTTACTGTAGTGTGCTGTTTTTAAGGAGTGGGATAGCTGGGTCAAATGGTGGCTCCATTCCGAGTTTTTTAAGCAGTCTCCATACTGCTTTCCAGATTGGTTGCACCAATTTGCAATCCCACCAGTAATGTTTAAGTGTAC
>CM053401.1:20726822-20764023 GCA_028644305.1 Xerus rutilus
ACTGGACGCGACATGGGGGAGGTGGGGGGCAGGAAAGGGGAATGGGTATAGTAAAGATGGTTGATAAAAAATATATAAATATATATATATATATACTGATCATTGAAAGTGCATATAAAGATGTTTAATATGAAGAATGTAATCTGCTTATAATTTTGTGCAAAGTTAGAAAAATTATGATTGTAAAAATTTTTTTTCTATTTGCTTCAACAAATGTTTTCAGTGAATAGTGTGTACAGCTTCTGAAAATTTGTTTTTTTCTGTTATGTTTGATAACATGTATTAAAATGCAACTTTTGAGAAAAAAATAAAAAAATAAAAATACAAAAAAAATACAAAAAAAAAAAAAAAAAAAGAATGTGTCCCTCATCTTTGGCTATCAGAATATTCTGATCAGTGGAGCAGGGAATAGTTCCAGGGATGCCTCACCACAATCAGTGTAATGAGGAAGTCAAAGGCACAATTTCTCTCATACCTATACTTTCTCCATCCACAAAAAAGAGAGCTGTGGCCTGAGAACACCAAGTTATGAAGGGCAGCATTCTTGAACTGAAATGCTTGGGGCCAGAAGTGTTTCTAAATTTGGATTTTTAAAAAAATTTTGGAATATTTGCATAGACATAATAAGATATCTTGGGGATAGGATCCAAGTCTAAACATAAAATTTATTTATGTTATATAGACAACTTATACATGTATCTTGAAGGTAATTTATGGTTTAATTGCAACCCTTCACATGAGGTCAGATGGAATTTTCCACTTGTGGCACCCTGTCAATGTTGAAAAAGTTTGGATATTGAAGCATTTCAGATTTCAGATTTTTGTATTAGGAATGTTCAACTTATAAGACACAAAGTTTTTGCCTATTTCACTATTATGTTGCTATAAGCATGGTGACTAAAATTATTTCCAAAATGTTTAAAAATAAATGTTTTTTCCTCCAGGGGTAGTATTTATCTGGTATTAGAATAACAGTTTCAAATTCCTTTTCCAAACTAAATGATACACAGCAAAAACCAAAACAAAACAAAACCCAGTAAATAAATTTCAGTTACAATTAGTTGGTTTATCAGTGCTTTTTATTGTTTACTCATGAATTTCCTCTTATCAGTGTGAAACCAGAGACTACTAAAAATTTACAAAATTTAAATTACCTATAAAACAAACAGGAAGAAAAACCAAAAAAATATATTTAAAAAATGTTCAGAGTCTATTTTAAGAAGCAAATTTAAATTCTGATTTGGGGAAAAATATTTCAATTTAGTGGCCAAAATAGACTACCCCATTGTAGCCTTCACGGTTTTCTGCCTGCTACCCAGAGCGAGTACTTCCATATGTTACTCCACTCAAAGTCCAAAGAACATTTGGCACTAGATTTTCTTGTGAATATCCCAGCCAATGTGTTCTAACCTTTAAAACTATTTTTAAAATAACATTAGACAACCATTCAGATATATTTAGCAGTTACTAAAAATCTCAAGAACCGGTCCACATTTATTATCGGGGCTAGTTTATAGAAAATATTGGGTGATATGTTGGCTGAAGAAGAGATGAGTTATACAGCTTGCTAAGTAATAACAAACTCCTTTGAGGCTACAATTAGGAGTATATGTCATATGTCATCTTTGTAAAGCAGGAAGCCACATTAAATACTGAGGTATATAGAATGTCATTTGTCCTCCTTGAAATGTCACTACCCAAGTCATTTCAATTTGGTCAGTTTATATATTACATGTAGCATGACATTATTTTCCTTTTATGAATTTCACAATCCTTAGGGGATGGTCTCTGGAAAGCCTCCCATAATTTGGGATTGTAGTATGCAAAGTTTATGATGAAGTCTATATGCAAAACAATGTTTGCTCCTTACTAGCCACAAATACCCTCAAAGCTTCTTAAAATTAGAAATGTGGGTATAATGATTTACCCTTGATATCTCTCCATCTGTGAAGAATTTAAATAAGTCCCTTTCTGTAGATGATTACAAATGTCATCATTCCTCCCTTCATTCTTTATTTGGAAAACTGAAGGTTACTCAGTGATTAATGTATAAAATTACCAAAAATGCAAATCAGCCTGTGACATTTCATGGCAATTTATAAAATCTTACCCGATTCTATCCTAAATACATATTGAATTTGTACCACATAGTGGATTCTGCCCCAGAGGTATATTCCTACTCTTATCAGGAAATAATTTTGTTGCTACAAAGAAACAAAGTAAAAAACTCATTGCAAAAAAAAAAATTAATATACATAGAACTTTACAGTTTGCAAAGTCTATACAAATTTGTTAGACGAAAGTTCTCTACAATTGTATGAAATATTTCTTTTGTTAACAGTTTTACAAATTTGGGAACAGAAGCTCAGATATTTCACTTAAATCATTGATGCCTCTTTTAAATCCCCAGCCTGAGCCACCTGTCTCCAAGAGCCTTTTTTCACTACCTGCCAATGTAATTGCACAATAAACTGATCCACTGGGGCAAAGCTGTCTGTATTCACTTCTTCTTCTAATACCAAAAGAGAATGAATACAAAAGCCCTCACCCCCAATCTGCATATTTTTAAAAGCTTTCTCACCCTTCTCATCACAAAGATAAAATTTACGAATCTTCTATTCTGCTTATATTTTTTACGGCCCTGTCCAGCAATTCTCAGTGCTTTTATATAAATGGGAAGAACATATAAAATGATATACAACCTCTTATATACGATGTTGAAGAGATTGGGGTAACTTCAGTTTTTTTATTTTTATTTTTATTATTTTATTTTTTTTCCCAAAAGTTGCATCATTAGAGAAATGCAAATCAAAACTTCAGTTTTTAAATGAACAAATAACAAAATCTCACTATGACAATGTTAGATGAGATGAATTGATATAAAAATCTGATTTAAGGAACTATTTTATTGCTTCTATGGTTCCAAATTTATCATAGATATATATAATGTATTATATATGTTAGATAATTTTAACTCTATAGGTGAAAAGGGAATAAAAGATAAAAAGTGCTTAGTATAAGGCTTATTCTACTATGCAAAAAGTAGTATTAAAACATCTGTTCTTGGTACTGAGCTTACTATTCAGGGTGAATAAAGACCCTGAGTGCTTCCAGAGCCTAATGCTGGCTTTACAGGAAGTTAACTAATAATTGCAATTTTCTACTCTGATAATGTGATTTTTTTCTCTTTATTTTTCATGTTTTGCTGTCCTGCATGGTTTTTAGAAATAAACACACACTTTCAGTTAATTTATATAAAATGCCTAGAGTTCCAAAGGAAACATATAATTGTTTCACTTCTATTTTCAAATGAAAAAAAGCTAACTTTGTTATCTTAAAATGTGGATTACAAATAAATTTGGGGGTAGCATCTCAAGAACTTTAAGAGCCCTCCTTATATCAGGATTTTCATTTCCAAGCCATTCAATACCACATCACATACCTTCTCCTGTGAGCCAAGAATTACTGATACCCAGTTTCTCACTGAGTTCAGAATGTCAGTGCTAAGATCATACTACATGTATTAATAATCAGGACCATACAACTTTCTTTCATGATAGCAAAAATGATCAATTCATTTGAAGAAAATATGGCACCACGGCCATTTATTTAACACTTTGGCATTTGCAAGTTTACAATTAGCTGAAGTCTCTTTGACAAGTTCTAACAAAGTATTTCATGAACGAAATCTCTACACAGTCCACATTAACCAGGATTAAGTGGATACAGCTCATCTTCAAAGATATTAACAAGTATGACATGTTATTTAACCCACAATCCACAAATAATAATTTGACTTGCTGTTTCATAATTGACTAGCCACTCACTCAATTTGATGGAACTGATGGTGATAATTGTTAGAGCCAGGATTAAGCAGATGAATGTGGGTGTGCTGGTATCTGTTGTCTGTGTGTGTCTGTGTGATGGGGAGAATAGCTGGCAAGAGAAAAGGTCTAAGGCTCCACCACAGTCCTGAAGGACATTGAGAGAGCTGTTTCATGTAGATAGCAATAAGCTGATGATGCAGATAATATGTGGCTTCTCTAAGAGAATAAGGATGCATTTACTTCTAGGTCACATATTTTCCCAAGATTCTTAAAACTTTGGTGCATTTTACAACTTATTTTAATAGCATTTAATTGCTGATGGCAAATAACCTTTTCTTTGTTTAAGAACATTTGGATAGTTGTTATTGTTTTTGATTTGACTTTTAAACTCCAAGTCCCTGCTTTTATGACACTGTTCCTATTTCCAGTCCCATATCCAAACGACATACCACTTTTTTTGGAAATTACTCACAGAAGTAGGATTATGGTCTTGTTGAAGATTTATTCTAAATATAAAAATAACGTATACAAGTATATGTGTGCATGTATATACATATGTACGTGTGTGTGTACACATGCGTGCATGTATGAAGAATAAGGGCAATTTAGTTAGAAAATAAAATTGACTGCCTGTAATTCATTTATTATTTTTCTCATTATGTAATTATAAGTTCAATACGTCTTGAAAGCCCAAGAGACCTAAATTTAAAAGGAATTAGATAAATTACTTCTAGATAAGTATAAGGTTAAAAAATAAAAAAAAAAACAAATGGGATACTTGAAGTGCAAGCCATGTGGTACATCATCTAGGATGAGAGACAGGATGCCAGGGTGAGGCGCTTTGAAGATGGCCTGAGAACATGGTCTAAAATCTCATGATAGTAACGTGTTGGTGGCTTCCTCTGTTATTTCAGGTTGCCTGTTGCTATCTGAGTGCTCCTTCATCAAGCTTCTCCACAATTATGTTCTTCATTGTAAATTGGCAAATGCTTTTGGAGAATAGATGGACCATCAATGACATAAGATACACTCCACCAGTAGATACAGTTATTGCTATAAAACTAAAACTATCTTTTATTCATATCAATTACCATATGGCTAATACAACCAAAATGGAAAGACTGAAAACACTTGTGGCTTTGAAACTGACATATACCTCTTGTAGCTAATGGAGGCATAATATCAGAATGCTCCAGAATCTTATGAGAACTGATGGTCCAAAGAATATAGTTTCTTGATTTATATTAGTTGGTTGTTTCTATGGTTTCCTTCTACCGCTGTCCTCCTAGCTATTTGGGCTCCCTCTTGTGCATTTTCTCCTAACAGTGGGAAATAGTATTTCCATAGCATTGATTGGTTTTCAAATTGCCCTCTTTGGCAGTGCCTCAATTGATGCCATTTTCTTCAATACTTGCTGAAGGTTTAGTGGCAAATATTTTTGTTACTATTTTAATAAAACAGAAAATGGAGGCTCAAAGAAATTTAGCTACTTGGTGTGGTGCTCGGTGGTGGAGCAGAGAATAGAATTGGATCTCCCTTTCTTAACTCTGACCTCTTCCCCCCAGGACAGACTGTCCTGCTGACCCATGGGATGAAGCTCCCTAACAGAATCCCTAGCCATCCTCCCCAGAGCCCTGCAAGGAGGAGAGAAGGGTGAATGACAGATGGAAAACTGCAAAAAAAGACATTGCAGAGGCAGTCACGAGGGAGCATAGGGTAAGGGATATGAATTTTACAAACTGCCTTCTGATGTGTTTATTGAAGGGATGGCTTACTGATCTAGTCAGGCTCTCTGGATTTTTAAAAATAAACATCAAAACCAATAATAAAGTAATCTTAAATGAAGGAAAGCTGAAGAAATGAACCTTAAAAGAGAAAGTTTTTTTTTCCTTTTAAGAACATCTTTTTTCTTTAGTAAACAAATAGTATATTTGCTGTTCAGTAAACCAAGAATCTGACAATACCTGAGAATCAAATACATCCTCAGGGACAGCCAAGCTCCATTTCTTAAACAATGCTCAGGCAAGGTGGGGGCTCCCTCCATCTGGGGCAATCTCTTTCTCTCTCTTAAAGGAAGAATGATTCAAACTAAATGGACATTAAGCCCAAACCCATTACCTTCTGAGATTTATAGAGGCAACATTACATAGCATGTCCTGGAATCCCAGAAACAAGATTTCAACTCAAAGACTTCCCAGCAGAGCCAGTACTGGTTCAGTCTAGTATTAAGTATGCTCAGTCATACTGAAACTCAAACTTTTGTGCATTGAAAGCCTTACATATTCTATCCAATGCCACAGTGCCACAGGCACCAGAGGAGCTGGTGGGGAAAAAACATAAAACCCGTAAAATTTTGCCAACTAACTCAATGTTTTTCCATGAAATAAGAATTCCGGTGGTAAGTAGCATCAAAAGTAATCATTCTTCATGGATATACTAAGTTCCTTCAAATATGCTTGGTTGGAGATGTTGATAGAAATGCTATCATGGATTTTCCAGGAGTAATGAAGAAGAAACAAATAATTGTGTGTCTAAATCAGATACCAACTATTGAGATATCTTGTTGCTGTGTTGCTATATATATATATATATATATAATATGTATATATGCACACATATATAATATGTATATATATGTATATATATATACACACACATATATATACCTTTATTCCCCTAATGTTTAAGTAAAATAAAAATCATATGTAGTTTCTGAATATATTATAAATGCTGACAAATACACCCTAATTCTAAGTCTTTGGGGGTAATGACGTTTTTCAGAAATACATTACTTCAGAAACATGCTATACAAGAAAACATAGAAATCACTGTTACTCATAGATTCCAGGAGACTTCCACTAAGCAAAAACATGATAGGTGGTAGAGTATGCAATGCTTTAGACACTAAAACTGATCTAAAAATAAAGCTTCCAGGGACATAATCAAATCCTTTCTTTCCTAAAGGAATTTTCATAAGTGTATTGTTTTTCCTTTGGGATAACTATTTCTTTCACACACTCTTCGGTTCTGCTTAGCAATAGTAATTCTAATACTAATGCTAATACTAATATCAATATTCACATCAGTTATATATATGAATTATTGACTATATATTATAGTATTCAATATAGTATTTCAAATCCCTATATCTCTCACTTGAGATGTTGTTGCTAGGGCTGTATAGTGAGATTCTACAGCCAGCCTGGGTGGCTTAAACAACAGAAATTTTTTTTTCCCAATTCTGGAGGCTAGAAGTCCAAGATCAAAATGTCAGCAGAGTTAGTTTCTTCTGAATACTCTCTTCTTGACTGGTGGACAGCCATTTTTCCCCTGTGTCTAAACATGGACTTCCCTCTGTACCCACTTATGTCCTAATTTTTCTCTTCTTCTAAGGATAACGGTCATATTTGATTAAAGCCCACTCTACTGATCTCATTTAACTTAATTCTGTCTTCAAATACTATAGCTCCGGAATGTAGTTACATTTTTCTTTTTTTGGAGGCAGGTACAAGGGACTGAACCCAGGGGTGCTTAACCACTGAGTCATATCCTCAGCCCTTTTTGTATTTTATTTAGAGACAAGGTCTCTCTGAGTTGCTTAGGGCTTTGTTAAGTTGCTGAGGCTGGCTTTGAACTTGCAATCCTCCTGTCTCAGCTTCTGGAGCCACTGAGGTTACAGGCATGTGCCACCATGCCTGGCTACAGTCACATTCTAAGATATTCTCAAGTTGGCCTCAAATATTCCTGGGTTCTGTGCTCACAGATTCAACAAACAGCAAATCAAAATATTTTTAAAAAATTAAGTCTGTAGTAGACATGTGCAAACTTTCTTCTTGCCATTATTCCCTAAACAACACAGCATAATAATTATTTACAGAACATTTACTTTGCATTAAGTATTATAAATAATCCAGGGAAAAATCAAAGTATACAAAAAGATGTTCATAGGTTGTATGCAAATACCAGGTCATTGTATATAAGTGAATCGAACACCTGTGGATTTCAATACATGCAGTAGTTTCTAGACCCAGTCCCCACAGAGACCAAGGCATAATTGTATATAAATTTCATGGGGAGGGCATAATTCATCATGTAACAGTTACTGTCTCCATTTTAAAGGTAAGAGTGGTTATAAAATAAGGCAAAATAACTTACCAACATCTACCAAATATCTAGTGAAATCAGGAATTTAATCCAGATCTTTCTGATTTAGCAAACTATATGCTTTTTATTTGGCCATACTGTTTCCCTAAAATCCTCAACTCTTACATTCACTTTGTGTCCGGGTAAGGAAATGAACAATAATGGGTTTTTAACATGCAGTCAAAAAACCAACAAGCTGGAAACCTCATCTTCTCCAGACAGAAATGGCAGCATGGAAGGGGTAACCATTTTATCTTACTTAGACAACAATAATTTTATCTGAGCTCATCCATTCTCCTATAAAGTGTGTATAACATGGTCAGGCAGTAGGTTTTTCATGAATAATTACTCCACCTACTGAACACTCTAGAGGGTGAACCCAATGAGCTTTATGTCAGAGATTACCTCATTGAACTTTCACAACCATGCTGGTTTCTTAAATAGACAAACAAAATAAGTCCTAGGAAATCGCATGGTTTTCAGGTTTAAGAAAAATAAATATTAAGTTTTATCACCAAACAAAATGAAAATCCAGCAACCTGTGTACTACAAGTTCCTGGAGCACAAGTCTGTTTAATTTATCTATCTACACTATGAATGCTCAGAAGATAAACATTGTTCAATTAATCAATGAAATTTTCTCACCTATACTTGCATATCTCACATTGTCATTCAGGCATGGAAATAGAATGAAAATATAGAAATAAGAACTACAGTGTCCATTAATCCAGCTCCACTTTTTGCCATTTAACCCCATGTGGAAATATTTTATAAATACTCATCAGTTAGTGTTTACAGTGTTTCCTCTGATGGAGTAGAACATAGCTTTCAATTTATAAAAAACAAAACAAAACTTAACCACAAAGACATTTGAATGATCTTTCTTCAGTGAATTTTTAGTAGGTTCAGATAAGAAAATCACACTCATTTTGAGTCAAATTGTTTTATGTTATCCTTCGGTTCCTAAATCATGCTGCAAATTGTTTCTGTAGAAATAAATAAATACATACATCTCAAATTTTACTTCAAAGGAATATATGGTAGAAAAGCAATGTGAGAAATTTAAGGACATTAATGTTATCATTTTATTTGATAGAGTACAAACCAAGAGCAAAGACCCTATATACATGTGTCCTTAGGCAAAATATAAATACATGAAAATAAAAATAAAGATGATAGTTTTATAATTACTCCATAGCCCTTTCTGTAGCATCATTTTTTTTCTAAATGCATTCCCTCTGATGACATCTCACAGAACAAGGTTAGAAGAAAGAGGAAGTTCAGATCACATTTATCTGCTTCCTTTTCCTCTTTTTATTCTGCAGCTTTGAAATTCTTTCTCTAATAAGAGCAATCGAAGAACTTACAAGTACTGAATATTCTCCAAAAAATAAATACAGATGAGAAGTAGTTGCCTATTTCCAAGAGCTTTGATTTAAATGCCTGATTTATATGAACTCCACACTTTGAAGGGCCAGGGGCTATAGAGAGATTACTTTAGTGTATTTGTGACTCTAATTCATAAAACCTGATTTTTCTGGAAAAGTTGGCTAATACTTTTGAAGGGTAATGACTTTTGCTTATATGGGACACATATTTCTTAATCACTGTTTTAGTCAGCTTTTCTGTTTCTGTGACTAAAAGGACTTGACCAGAACAACTGAGGAGGAGGAAAGGTTTATTTAGGGCTCACAGGTTTCAGAGGTGCTAATCCATAGAAGGCCATTTCCATTCCTTACGGCTCCAGGTGAGGCAGAACATCATGGCAGAAGAGTGTGGCAGAGGGAAATAGCTCACATGTTGATTAGAAAGCAGAGAGAGACTTGCCAGAAACAAATACATAGCTCAAAGCCATGCCCCAATTCCCACCTCCTCCAGTCACATCCTACCATTTCAGTTACTACTCAGATGATCCCTACCAGGGGATTAATTCACTGATTGGGTTAAGACTCTCAGAGAACCCAATCATTTTTCCTCTCAACCTTCTTGAATTGTCTCATACATGAGCATTTGGGGGACACCTCACACCCAAACCATAACAATCACAGAAATCATCTTAGAGTCAGGAGAAGAGGAAGCCATGTCAACTATTATAACTATGCTGCTTAACATGTAACAATCATTTAACTTCACAGCATCTCTGTTTTCCCACGGTTAAGAAGACGATGCTGCTTCTCCTGCCTAGTAATCTTCAAGAGTTGTACTAAAGACCAAAATAGCTAATATGTATATAATATGGAACTCTAGAAATATTTCAGTGTTGCCATTTTTTTTATGAGCAACTCAAAGTGAAAGACTGCTCACATTTTTGGTATCCGCACAGGACTTTCTTTATTTCACCGTCCCAGTACATCTTGTGTCCTCATCTGGAAACATTGAACCTCTTCACATGGAAATTGTGATTTTCCCCCAAATCAGCTGCATGATGCAAATGGACATTGTCATTGTCAAAACCTTAAAAGAATATGCACTCAAGTCCGGCTGATTCACTAAGGTATAACAAATTAATCCAAGCTTAGCCAGTCAGAGCACTTCACTATTTTTTTTTAATATGGAGCCAGAGAAACCCTCTTCCACCAGCACTTTTCTGATAATGAAGTTGGGACATGAGAGGCACACACTGCTCTGGCCACACCCATACCACAGGGAGGCATTCTGAGAAAATAAACATGGACTCAAAAGAGTGAAGACCAAATGTCAAATACCAAGAGAGGAAATCGTATCGTTCTTTAATTACTTGGTTTTAGGGGTCCATAGTATTGAGCTGCGCCCTTCTATTCCATATAGTAAATTTTCAATAGCTGATGTGGTTAGTGAAAGCCAGTTAAATTCATTTTCTCTCATATGTAGAAAATTTCTGGATAGAAAAGAACCCCTGGTAACTATGACAGGCCTGAAACACACAGGGACACAATAAGTCCTGGTCAAAGGATCTGATAAGGAATGACAATCACAACTAAGGATAAGTTAGGAATTTAACCAGAGAAAATTCATTCATTCTCATTCATTCCAAATCAGACCATTTGTTGCACTGATAATGTTCTTGCTGACAAATAAATTCTTAATGGTTTCTATACTTAGGTTATACCAACAACAATGAGAGGTTGAGAGAGAAGATGATGTTCGTGAGGTTGCAGGCCCTCATCAGACACCAGCAGAATCTGCCCATATTTTAGATTCCCAGGATCCAGAACTACAAGCTATTTACAAAGCTACCCAATATAGGGCCTTTTGTCATAGTGGCCCAGATTAAGATGTTCCTCGCCTCTTACATACCCAATATAGTCTCAAAATGAACACCTGATAAGTCTATAGCATAAGCAAACACAATTATTTTACTTACAAATAATCAATAAAAAATTTGGAATAAACACATCAGTGGTACATTAAAAGACTAAATACAACCCTCCAGCAATGTGTGAAGTAGTGTGTTTCAACATCAAGGTATCTACTTACCTAACTTTATTACATCAACTAATTAAAGTAGAATTATAATATAATTTTATCCAGGATTTAAAATATATCCTGGAGCTATTCTTTCAAAAAATTTAATTAAGACAGCAATGGAACAAAATGTTCTAAATAGGATAGTAACTATCAAAAACAAAGCAACACATGATCAATTGTAAAATTGTATATTCTTGCCACTAAAATCATGAAGATAGCAATGTTCATAATGACAGTATTGATTCTCATTGTTTTCAGAAATTCTTACTAAAATAATGCAATAAATGAAATGTTATAAAATATTAGAAAAGAGTACAATAATTTTCAAAACTACATGATTAAAAAAATATATATATGTCCCAAATAACTCATCTAAAATCCTTAAAATTGGTAAGTTGATCAAAAATAAGATAAATACATAAAAATTAATATCTTGTCATCCTGCCAAAGATGATACAATGATTTATACAACAGTGCTAAGACTATTTAACAAGAAAAGATAATCTTTTCAACAAATGTTGCTACGAAAACTAAATATCAATGTGCAAAACAGTCATATTGGATATTTACCTTGCATTATATAAAATCAATTAGCTCAACATAGATCAAAGACTTAAACATAAGAACGAAAATCATATACTTCTTAGAAGAAGACTTAGTGGAATCACTTCATGACATTGAATTTGGCAATAATTTTTTGGACATGACATCAAAAGCTGGACAACAAAACTGAAAAGTAGATAAATTGGATTTCAGAATGAAGATTTGTTTTGTGCATCAAAAGACACCATCAACTAAGTGGAATAATACTGCATAGAATGGGAGAAAATATTTATGAATCATGTATCTGTTAAGGAATTAGTATTGAGAATATATAGACTCCAGCCCAAAAATCAACCCACATTAGAATGGGTAGGACTGGAATAGATGACAGAGCTCAGGCTTAGCATGCACAAGGCCCTGAATTTGACCCTCAGTACTGCCAAAATATGAAAAGTCAATAGGCAAAGGACTTGAGTGCGTATTTCTCCAAATAACATATACAGATGTCCAATATGCACATGAAAAGATGAACTTAAGGTGACCAATTGATTTGGAAATGCAAACCAAAACCTCACTGAAATATCACTTTATACAATGTAAGAGAATTGGTATTAATAACCAGAAAATAACAAGTGCTAGTAAGGATGTGGAGAATTTGGAAAACTTTTGTACTTCTAATAAGAATTAAAACATTGCCATGGTGGAAAGAGTATGGCAATTTCTCAGATTAACTCAAGAATTATCATGTGGTCCAGTAATTTCATTTTTAGCTGTATTCCCAAATGAATTGAAAGCAGAGACTTAAGTGGACATTTGCATCTATGTTCTTAGCAGCATTATTCACAATATCTGGAAAGTAGAAAAACACAAATCCCCATTGATAGATAAATGGATAAACAAAACATGACATGCTATGCAAAGGAATATATATTCAGCATTACTGTATACTTAAAAATAGTTATGGTAAATTTTTGTTATGTATGTTTTACCATAATAAAAAATTAGTAGCTTGTTTTAATTATAGTAAGCAATAAGTTGAAATAAAAGAGGAAATCCCAAACAAAATAATAAAAATCTATAAAATACCTTGAAATAAATTCAATAAAAAAGTTATGTAAAGATAAGCTATATAAAGAAAACTGTAACTTTCAAAGGGCATAAAACTTTTTCTTCTATGCACAGGTCATTTTATATTACTGGACAGGGAAAATCTGAATATATTTACTCTGTTAATCTTTATGGCACCTCTAAACAAAATCTTAACTTTCTGAACTTCACAAAGAAAAATAAGTGGGTAAGATTTGTCAAGAAAAATGTTTAAGTAAGGATGAAGAAAGATTTGCTTTGGAAGTCATCAAAATATACTGAAGTGACTCTAGTCAAAATAATCTTTCACCAGGCGCAGTGGCTCACACTTGTAATCCCAGCACTTTGGGAGGATGAGACAGGAGAATCACTAGTTCAAAGCCAGCCTCAGCAACAGCGAGACGCTAAGCAACTCAGTGAGACACTGCCTCTACATAAAACACAAAATAGGGCAGGGGATGTGGCTCAGTGGTTGAGTACCCCTGAGTTCAAATCCTGCTACCAAAAAAACAAAAGAAAACAAAACAAAACAAAAAAAATAATCTTTCCTTAGGAGACAAATAAAACATTCTATCAGTAAAAATTAAATGTACTAGTGTGGGAAATTTAAACAAGAATAATTGTTGACTTCGTTTATGTACTAAGAAGCATACTGTAGGTATAATACCATGTGACCTGTTTATAATGTTCAGAATGAGGTGGAAATCCACAGCATGAGTCAGGTGCATTTTTAACCTGTTCTGAATCTTAAGGGTGAGGTCGTACTTTCCTGATTTTAAAGATGGAAAGGCATTCTATTTGGAAGCCATGAGAAAAGATGTGATAGAGTACAATGTATTTGGGGAACAGGGCATAATCCCTTGTGGGTAGTGTGGAGGCTGAAGAGCTGGCAATAGCAAAGAAGGTTCCTGAAAATAGGGTGGTGAGGGCCCTACAGAATACTGAATGTCATAGTAAGATAGTTGGACCTTAGTAGATAAGCCAGTGCTTTCCTGATAGAGTTTTTGTTTTTATATCAGAAATACTTCCAGGATTACACCTACAATTTCTACCTGATAATTTTTTTTCATTATTTTATGAGCACATATGCTTGTCTGTTTTGGGCAGTGCTGGAGCTGAAAGCCAGGGGAAAGTATTCTACCACTGTGTTACACCCCCTTCCCTGAATATATAAGCTTGAATTTAGTAAATGAATTATAGTCTTACATCAAATTTTAACAGACTGTTTTTAGCTTTGAAAGAGTTGGTCAGTGGGGAAGCACATACTTACCTATATTTGAGAAAAACTAACTTTGTGCAGTGTGGAAGGAAGTATCCATGTGGATGGAGAGAAAGATCATTGAAATAACCCAGAGGTAAAAGTGGGAGCTAAGTGGGGCTGGGTCAGTGAGCCTGAGAAATGAGAAGAGAAAGTGGATGCTGAGGACAAGAAGAATAAAAAGACTTGATGGTTCATTTGATATCTGGTGAAGAATAAAGGGAGCATCAGGGGTTGATTCAGAGTTTTTAAATTTGTGACCATAAAATTATAGATACAAAAGGAAGCGCACTTCAGTGTTTGATAAATCTAACATGGGACTTATTGAGTTTTGTATTCTTGTGTGATTGTGGTTCAAATGTTCCGTTCAAACTCTACAACTGTGAAAGTCCATGATTTTAAGCTCCAAGTGTGACCATGCTTCTTTCTGTGTCATCACAGAATGCACTTAGATTCTGCTCAGCTATTTCCCAGATACTTCTCTGTTATTCGGAGGATCTGAAAGATTATGTAAATTGATTTCCCCAGGAACACCCATTGAGCTATTTGCCTTTTTCTGTGGCTTCCATCTACAGAAAAACTGTTTGCACTTGGTTGTAATTATAGTACTTAGATAATCTTGAGACCTCTTACCATATTGGTATTTGAACCTGTCTATTATCACATTATTACCTTTATTATTTTAAGTGCTTGCATAATATTTCATGAGATGATCAGCCCTAACAATGTATTTCTTACTGAGCACGTAGGTGTTTTTTCTGTGAGGCTAACATGGGAGAGCAGGTAGATTACTTAATACTATGATTGACTCTACTTAATATATGAAACATTTTCAATTTTTCAAATAAAAATATCTCTAGGAATATTGGGCCACATGGTTTTGTTCTTCTTCAAATCAATGAGAGCCAAGAGTCACATAAGAGATCAAAATGGATCAAAATCAACTCCAAGTTGTCAAAGTCATTTGCATTAGTCATTCAGCAAACCTTTATCCCTCACCTCTAATCAATGGACAAACCTATCAGTGCATTATTACATAATAGTTTGGTAATCTGATTAAAGTTTACTTTCAAAAGCTGACTTCTTCTGAATAGGTAAGCTCCTAATTTTCTTTATATTCTATCCTCTTCAAAGCCTTATCTTATAACTTTTTTTTTTCCTTTGTGATTTTTAGCAAGGCAATTGCCCTTTGCTAATATTTGGTGATACTTATCTCTCTTGCCTAATTAAATATATTTCAAACACATGCCCCATCTCATTCTCTCTGTCTCCCCTCAGCATCCTTTCTGAGGGATAAAAACAATTTTCTTATTTATTCTTTACCCTAGACTTATAGGAGGTGACTGCATTATCTGTACTTTAAAAAACTGTCCTTACCTCCTCAGGCCCTTGAGTGAGGCACTTTCTGCTCCTGTCTTGGCCTTTTGCTTTTACTTACGAAGCCAAACTGCAGGTCTATAAAATCTCATTTCCTAGGCTCTCGTCTTGGTTCTAGTATGATAACTTTTGCATTGATTCAACAGTACAGATATGACATGTTGCAAATAAACAGCAAGTCACTTCCATCAAAGCTTGAAGATTTGTTATGATGGATATATTCAGACATACCGGTCTCTTTTTAGAAAATGCAATTTTATGGAAAAATACAAGATAATTGGTCTTTAGCTCTTGCAATAAACTTAGATAGCACCTACCATATTTGAATTAATACAGTGCTCCTCCCTGTTAGATTAGGTCTTCTGATTAAGTCAATCATGTGAAAAGATTCCTACATAGCCCGCCTGCACTTGGATTGTAGGCTGTTTTTAGATGTGGGATTTTTTTTTTATGTTGCGATACTTGTCCATCTACTAAGAAAAAGAAATTGAAAGCTCTTTATTCAGCCATATATCCTGCCTGTCCTTATCTCTCAGCCTCAGCTTTTGCTTCACATTGTGCCACATAGGTGGCAGGTTTTATTGGGCACTGGAAGATTCTCCAAAGGAATGACCTAGTATTTGAAGCCTCGGCATGAACACTGGGTCTGCTAGCCAGAGATCACATGTACATCACTCTCAAGGATTTATTCCCTTTCCCATTGTCCCAATTTCCTCTGACACTGGCCGCCACCATGCAGATCAAGAAACTTAGAGAGGAGCTTTGCTCCTTTTAATCTCTCTTAAGCCAGCAACAAGAACGAATCAGACTCACATGGCCAGAGCAGCAGATTGTAAAGTGCCAAGGCTGGCATTTTAATTGATCCTCCCACATCCAGAGAAAGCCTGGATAAGGAGGAATGAGGAGATCCCTTCCAGGGGGAAACTGAAGATCAATATATCTCCCTGCACTGAAGCCATGGGTGACCCAGGAGCATAAGTTGTCTGACTTCTTTGCTATCAGAGAAAACATTTTGTCTGAAGGGGGTCAGACCTCCGATCACACCAAATGATGATCCAGTTTCCATAATACACCCATTTAACTCTGTCCCTTAACACATGTCCAGAGTTTTGTTTTAAAGAGAATATTCTAAAGTCATATACTTTGGAGAGAAGCTGACAAACAGGGGCACATGTTATGCATATTATGAGGAAATCACAGTCAAAAATCATATAGTGTTTTAAAAGTTATCCATCTTTAATAGTGAAGGCTGCCTCTGCTGGAGTGTGTTTCCAGCCAGGCTTAGGGACCCATCACATTGAGTTCCTCAGAAGTGATAATAGTGTTATGTATTTCTTTGTGTTCCCTATGATGGCTGATGTATGCACTAGATGCATACAACCACATGTCAAAAAAGTGGAAAGAGAATCCCTGGAGCCACCATTTGTATCCTTATTTAAGCATGCAAATACTGAGTCCCTGAGAGGCAACAGAATCTGCTCAAGGTCACAGTGGATGACTGTCAGAACCAAATTAGAAATCCTGTGTCTTGATTAGAGTCCAGTGCCTTGTAATTCCATATTCTTTCTGTTGCCTTTAGAGACTAAAAGTTTATTTATATTTTTTATTTTAAATTTTAAACATTTTTATTTTCAATTTACAAATTATAACTATATATTATTATGGGGTATAATGTTATGATATATGTTTACAATGTGTAATTATTAATCAAACTAACACATCCATCAACTTGCTTACTTATTTTTGGGAGAACTTTCAAATTTTATTCTTTGCAATTTTGAAATATGTACTACATTATTATTTATTATGGTGTTCAATAGATCTCAAAATAATATTCCTCCTATCTACTGAACTTTGTAGCCTCTGACTGACATCTTCCTCTTTTCCCTCTACCAGACCCAAGTATCTGGCAATGACTATTGTAGGCTCTGCTTTAGATTCCACATATTCATGCAGTTAATACATTTTAATTTTTTCATTTACAAATTATCCCTTAATGACACTGTTTGGGAGGCCAGAATCACTATAGATCATTTTTGGTGTGTGAGAGAGAGAGAAAGAGAAAGAAGGTAAAGGTGGCAGAGGAAGAGAACACGTATATGAAACAAGAAAGAGGGGCAGGGAGAGAACAGAAGTCGAGTGGCATCTCATATACTCTCCATGTATATGCTGTGTTGGGTACATAATGATTTGAAGCCCTATATTTTGATGCAAACAAATGATATATAAAGGAATAATGAAAAGATTCATTATTCTTAATTTATGAGGAAATGAAGGGGCAAAGATGTGAAAATATCTGAAAAGTTATAGCTTAATAACTTCAGAATCTAAGTTAAAGCTTAGGAAATTTGACACTCCCTGGAAAAGGATGTTCTGTGAGCTTTGTGGCATTTTCCCCCAAACCCTATGGTTTCCACTGTAGGGGAACAAGCCAACTAAAGTGCCAGTGCACTGGATCTGCCCAGTCCCAACAGGTACAAGGCTGACATGCACCATGCACCGTGCTCCTTCCTCTATTGCAGGAGCCCTCGAGAGACAAGCAACAAGAAGAGGCTGGAAGGGGTGTGCTACAACCTGAATGGGCTTCCTTTAAAACCACTGTGCAGCAGAAAAGACAAGTATAATGGCTATTTAATCATCTTCACTATGAAGTGCCAATTCTTTAGACTCTTATGACACTCATGAATGATGCAGGAGGCGGACATGATGAATGCTGAGCAATTCCCTGCGACAGATACTTTCAGGGAATTTATGCCCCCTCCCCCCAGGACAAAAGGGCTCCTGGGCTCAGTTATCATTTGTTCTGGGAGAGAATTTACAGTCTCGCCAGCAACTCCTTTTACCCTACTCAATAAAGTGCTTATTTTGATATACTGCCTGTGATTGTTCAAGAACAACTGTATCCTTGGAAATTCGTGCACAGTGAGCAGTCTTGCTGGCTCAGTTGCCCTGACTTCTTGCCTTTCTTGTCAAATCCAAGTTCTGAAATGTTGAAGGCTTGGATGAAGGTCTCCAAATTTTTATCTACCTGTTTGGTCAGAGACAGATGCACGTGTATGTATAAAATATGCATGTGTATATCTATGTGTACATGAATATATATGTGTATATAAGTGTGTGTGTACAAGTGTATATGTGCATATGTAGACACAGACACACAGGTGGCTCTTGAACATTTGAAAGCTCAAATGCTATTTGCACCCATTTGGAATAAGAGAATTCTTCAGTGTCTGGCAACATTCACTGTTAAAATCTTATTCTGTAT
Organism: Xerus rutilus; assembly: GCA_028644305.1. Taxonomy (NCBI): domain Eukaryota; kingdom Metazoa; phylum Chordata; class Mammalia; order Rodentia; family Sciuridae; genus Xerus; species Xerus rutilus. Next base: position 20,745,769 of record CM053401.1, read on the forward strand.
TCTCTTCCCACAAATGATCTGATTTGGGGATAAATTAGTTGATATGTTACTTATTATTTACTTAGCTCCTACTACAAGCTAGGAATGTTTCTGGGTGCTGGAGAGACATCAGTGACCATAATAAAGTCCTTTCCTCAATAGAGATGGTATTCTGGTAACAATACCAAACAATAGATGAGTGAAAAGATTTATAATACAATGTCTGGTAGTTATAAGGGCTAACAAGGCATGATGAGAGAGTAACCCTGTTTGGTAGGCTGTTTTCAATTGGTGGATAGGGAAAGGCCCCAAGGCGATCACTCTAGCACCCTAGCAAGCACAGAGCTGGCCACTTTATGCTTTCCAGGGGGAGGGCTCAAGGCAGAGAGTAAAGGGACAAAGGAGTGAAATCAGCTGTGCTTAGCTTGCTTGAGGAACACCAACAAAAGCGCTATGCCAGGACTGTAGAGCACAAGGGAAGAAGGGGAAGAAAAACCTACTGCAGAGGTCCAGAGAGACCAGATTACATAGGGTCTCACAGGAAGTACCACCTATGAGGTTAGGTCTTCCTCCGATTCTATTCTGCAATGACTCCAGAACTTTCTAAGTATCTCTGTAAAATTTGAAGTAGGACACTAAAAAGCAGAATTGAAAGGAAATGTAACCAATGAAAAAGGCCTAGAAGTGCTAATGTATAAGGAACAAATGAAGAAGCCTTTGGAAGTCCATGGTGGCCATCTTTGAAAATGTATAATATGTCACTCAGAAAATGGATTATGCACCATTTGTTGAAGAGGCTATCTTTTCTCCAGTGTACATGTTTGGCTCTTTTGTCTAGTATAAGATGACTGTATTTAAATGGGTTTGTCTTTGTGTCTTCTATTCTGTACCATTGGTCTATATGTCTATTTTGGTACCAGTACCATTCCATTTTTGTTACTATAGCTTTGTAGTATAATTTAAGGTCTGGTTTTGTGATGCTTCCTGCTTCACTCTTCTTTTTTTTTTTTTTTTTTTGATTTTTTTAGTTGTTGATGGACCTTTATTTTTTATTTATTTGAATGTGGTGCTGAGGATCGAATCCAGTGCCTCACACATGCTAGGCAAGTGCTCTACCACTGAGCCACAACCCCTGCCCAAAACAAGCCTAGCAGAGTTCACTCTTCTTGCTAAGGATTGCTTTGGCTATTCTGGGTCTCTTATTCTTCCAAATGAATTTCATGATTGCCTTTTCTATTTCTATAAGGAATGACATTGAGATTTTAATTGGAATTGCAGTGAATCTATATAGCACTTTGAGTAGTATGGCCATGTAAAATCAAGAATCAATAAATGGGATAGATTCAAACTAAAAAGCTTCTTCTCAGTAAAAGAAATAATCAATGAAGTGAACAGAGAGCCGACATTCTGGGAACAAATCTTTGCCACACGCACATCTGATAGAGCACTAATCTCCAGGGTATATGAAGAACTCAAAAAGCTTAACACCAAAAAAATAAATAACCCAATCAATAAATGGGCCAAAGAGCTGAACAGAAACTTCACAGAAGAAGATATACAATCAATCAACAGACATATGAAAAAAAGTTCAACATTTCTAGCAATTAAAGAAATGCAAATTAAAACTACCCTAAGATTTCATCTCACGCCAGTCAGAATGGCAATTATCAAGAATACAAACAACAGTAAGTGTTGGTGAGGATGCGGGGGAAAAGGCACGCTCATGCATTGCTGGTGGGACTGCAAATTGGTACAACCAATCTGGAAAGCAGTATGGAGATTCCTTAGAAAACTTGGAATGGAACCACCATTTGACCCAGCTATCCCACTCTTTGGTCTATACCCAGAAAACTTAAAAATAGCATACTAAAGTGACACAGCCACTTCAATGTTTATAGCAGCTCAATTCACAATAGCTAAACTGTGGAACCAACCCAGATGTCCTTCGATAGATGAATGGATAAAGAAATTGTGGTATATATACACAATGGAATATTACTCAGCAATAAAAGAGAATAAAATTATGGCATTTGCAGGTAAATGGATGGAGTTGGAGAATATCATGCTAAGTGAAGTAAGCCAATCCCAAAAAACCAAATGCCAAATGTTTTCTTTGATAAATGGATGCTGATCCACAATGTGGGGGAGGACACGGGAAGAATAGAGGAACTTTGGTCACAGGGATGGGAAGGGGGAAGGGGCAGTGGGACAGTAAAGATGGTGGAATATGATGGACATCATAGCCCTAGCTTTATGTAGAACTGCATGTGTGTTGTGATTCTACATTGCATACAACCAGAGAAATGAAAAGTTGTGCTCCATCTGTGTATAATGAATCAAAATGCACTCTGCTATCATGTAAACCTAAGCAGAAAAAATAAATAAATTTTAAAAAAACAAGAAGATGGAGTATGCTGCTTCAGAAGGCAGAACCAGGACCAGTGCATGAAAATGACTGGGCTTAAGATCAGAGGTCAAGCTGGACATGGTAGTGCAATACCTGTAATCCCAGTGGCTTAGGAGGCTGAGAAAGGAGGATCTTAAATTCAAAGCCAGCCTCAGCAATTTAGTGAGGCTCTAAGCAACTTAGTGAGACCCTGTATAAAATTTTAAAAAATCAAAAAGCTAGGGATGTAGAAAAGCCTCTCCCATTAAATCTCCAGCATCCCCCACCCCAAACAAATAGATCAGAGGTCAAATATGTGAAGGCATTTTCTGGAGCTATCCAATGATAGAATGGGTCTTCCAAAACTAATACAAATCTCATTACTAGACATGTTCCAGCAAAGGCTGAATGGTCATGGTCTAGGCATGTCTGTGGGTCCGTTGTACATGGTTCCAAAGGGAAACATTCTAAGAAAGGAAGAATATATGAAAAAAATATATTGGACTCCTATATAATAAGCATATGTATCTAAATTAATCCTCCTATCTATCTTGATTAAAAAATCATTTTTCAAGCCGGGCGCGGTGGCTCAAGCCTATAATCCCAGCACTTAGGGAGGCTGAGACAGGAGAATCGTGAGTTCAAAGCCAGCCTCAGCAACGGCAAGGTGCTAAGCAACTCAGTGAGACCCTGTCTCTACATAAAACACAAAATAGGGCTGGGGATGTGGCTCAGTGGTTGAGTACCCCTGAGTTCAATCCCCAGTACCAAAAAAAAAAAAAAAAATCATTTTTCCTTTGTTTTTGGCGGATGTGGGTACTGAGGATTGAACTCAGGGGCACTTGACCACTGAGCCACATCCCCAGCCCTATTTTGTATTTTTATTTAGAGACAGGGTCTCACTGAGTTGCTTAGCACCTTACTTTTGATGAGGCTGGCTTTGAATTTGCCATCCTCCTGCCTCAGCCTCTGGAGCCTCTGGGATTATAGGGGTGCACCACATTGCCAGGTTTATTTTTCCTTTTTGACAAACTGTTGCTATCTCTTCTTTGAGAAAATAAGTAGCCATTTTGGAAAACATAAACATTCTATCAAGCCATAATTTCACTTCAAATTCTTTAACACACTTGACAGAAACATCCTTGAGGGTTATACCCATAAGGGTATTTTTGGTATATAGTTTGCCTTCTAGGAAAATCCCACTAATAAAATCATTTATTTAAAAATATTCCTCTGTCTGTACTGAAATAGTAGCCAGCTACAGCTCCATCCTCTTATCCTAAAAAAACAAAAAAACAAACAAAAAAAAACAAAACAGGAGTGGTGGTGCAGAGGTAGCAGGCTAAAATTTCTCCTTCTGAGTCCTGGTATACTAGAGAGAACATTTCTTCACTATTAATTTTCTGATTTCTCTCTTAATGAAACTTGATTATAAGATAGCAATAATACCAAGGGTTACAGACCATAGGTGACATCTGTCTTCAAAAGGATCTTCAGTTACTAATTAATAGGTACAAAATATCAGATATGGCACATAACTAATTCAATGCAATATGGTAAGCAATAATGGACTATTCACTTAGAAATCTGTTCAAAGTGTAGATCTCACATCTGGTGTCCTTATCATAATGCGTGGGAGGTGAAGTGACCTTCAAAAGGAACTTCTTTTTTAATGCCAACTGCTTAACAAGAAAATAAATACTCATAAAAAGGGTCCTTGTGAAGAAGTTGTTTTAAAAAGTTTTAAAGGAAAAGGAGAAAATATATTTACCTAGTATTTGATTTGTTTTTTGGGAGGGAGGGCTACCGGGGGATTGAACTTGGGTACTCAACCACTGAGCCACATCTTCAGCCCTATTTTTTATTTTATTTAGAGACAGGGTCTCCCTGAGTTGCTCAGCACCTCGTTTTTGCTGAGGTTGGCTTTGAACTAGAGATCCTCCTGCCTCAGTTTCCTGAGCCTGGGATTACAGGTGCATGCCACCGTGCCTGGCTATCTAGTATCTTAGATAATCAAGGAAGGAAGAAAGGAACAAAGAAAGACAGAAAGTATCAATGGATACCTTATAAAAATCATAAAATAATTCCTCTTCTATATTCTGCTAAACTATATCTGAGTTACTTACTTTTTTTCCAGAATAAATTTCTTCACTTTATGTTCCTAAAAGAGGAACGACGAAAATAATGAAAGAGGCGAACAGATAGAATGAATAGGGAAAGCTTAGGAGATCAGAGTCTTTAGAAATAAAACAAAGGAGTCAATCAATTGCTGATTAAAGAAATGAAGTATTTTCTTGGGATAAGACTTTCAGAGAAAGGCTGTGTATTATATGCGAGGATAACAGAATAAAAATCAATAGGTAGAAATGAAAGAAGGAAAATCAAGAAAGAATTTCTCTACCATCAGGAGTTAAAAAAACAACAGGAACCCCAAAATTGAAGTTAGTTACAGAAGGAGTCACGGTTGTCTCCAATGAAGCAGAATTTCCAATACTCCATCTTGTCATTCTTCATCACATAAACTCAGTGTTTTCTTCACAGTCCTTACTAGTTTCTGTCTCTCTCCTCAAGAGAATATAATCTCATCAAAGGCAGAAATCTGTGTTACTCTCTACATCCCTAGAGGGCACAGAGTAAGTTTTCATTTGATATTGTTGAACCAACAAATGGATCTCTAAGGAGGCCTGTCCTTAAAAATGGAAGCATAGATCAGATTATCTTCCATCACATATTAGCCATCAGTTCCTTCCACTCTCCTGCTTACAATTCTCAAATGGATTCCAATTTCCTTAAAATAAAATCAAACTCTTTAAAAGGGTCTAAAGTCTCCACAGTGGGGCCCTTGAAAACCTTTTCTACCTCACCTGGCACCATACGTCAATTTTTCACTGTACTCCAGACACTGGGATTTCTTCTCTTTGTCCAGTGAATAAACACCATGGTGCCTTTGAGAACTTTATACAAGTTCTTCCTCTTCCACCATATCCTTATACCCTTGGGTCCTTCTTAATCTGATCTCAAGTTAAGGGAGTCCTGCTGAGAGCCCTGCTGAGAGCCCTTCCCTGGTGCACAGGACCAAAGGAAACAACTTCCCTTCATCCCTGGTAGTTCTTTATTCACAATCACTAATATTTTCTCTAGAGAAGTTACCACATTTTTAAAATCTTCTTCTACTAGAATGCAGGTCCATGAAAATAGGTATCTGTCCATCTTGCTCACAACTAGACTCTCAGCAATCAAAATAATTCCTGGCTCAGAGTAGGCACACAACAACATTTTGGAAACAAGTGACTAGATCTCTAAGACAATCTATCGTTAAAAATAAGACCTGGTGAATCTCCAAAGTCTCTCTCATTCTATTTTGATTCCTATTTAACCTGAGACACATAAACCAATGCTTATTTTCACAATCTCCATCCTATGTTTATCTTTCTTTTATTTACAATGGAAAGAATAATGGTATCTTCTATTGTGTCTGTTATTAAAGAATTCATATATGCAAGATCATATTGAAATTTTGTAAGGAAAAGAGAGCCACAAACTCAGAGAAATAGTCTGACTATTGCCACTTTGTGAATTCTGCAAGAGAAATTTTTTATCAAGCAGATCAAAGACAGGAGCAAAGCCGGCTGTGGTGGTACAGAGCTGTGGTCCTTGCTATCATGTGGCTAAAGCAGGACAATCTGGGATCCAGGAGATCCCAGATTGTTAGAGGCTAGCCTGGGCAACGTAGTGAGACTTCATCTCTTAAGAGAAGAAAAAAACAGAAAAGCACTGCTGTTTGGACAGGAGTCCTTGGAGCAGCCTTCTCTTCAAAGGCATGGCTGTGAAAGAGTCACATTCAATGGAATCAACATTCACAGCCCAATAGTTCACATGGGTGGTTTTTAGAAGAGTTGGATAAATAAACTCTGAAAATCCTTCTCTTTCTTCTTCTCTGCTGTAATGCAATATATCGATTCAGGTCCCACTATTTCATAGCATTCACATGCTCAGTAATACAGAGGATTTATTTTCATCCCTTCATCTCAAGGAGCTGAGGCAGCTCTTAACCCCAGTGCCAGCAACATATTTTCTCCATCTCCTCCTTTCCTTCTCTACTCAGGACCCTGACAGGTGGGGAATGGGGTTAACAAGATGACTACGACACGAAGCACTCCACTTCTATGTATAAGTTTTTCCCTTTTCCAAGGCCAATGGGGAAAAATCACAAGGAAGAGATTTGTTGGAAGATCAGATGAACTAGGGTGAGTGGAAAGTAGCTAATCTGGTTGTTTTCTTTAAAGAGGAACTAGTTGATGTTGAGAAGTAAGAATAATAGATCATGACTTTTCTTGCCCTATAAATTCCTCATTCAAGACACCAAGAAGAAACTTCTTTATTAAGTAATTTTAAATGCTTTAGAAAATTTCCTCTTGGAACGTGAGCCTGTTGGTTCAAACAGAAAGACCTATAGACCAGACCAGTTGTACCTTTGCTGTTGGCTGAACTATAACATTGGCTAATTGTTCCAGTCTCTTGTCAATGTGACTGCTCGGTCACCTCCTACTCATTCTACCTTTTCTGTACAGCTCGTAAATCCATTCAACTGGCCATTTGGCCAACATTTATTAAACACCTATTACAATTTTTCAATAAATACTTATTCAGATCTACTGTGGACCTGAAATAATGTAGTCACTAGAGATACAGGGGGCATGGGAAGAAAGAGAATAAGGAGAAAAATAAACTTAGCTTTCCAACCCACCCACTCCTTATGATCTTGAGTCTTTTTATCCTTCTTCTGAATAATATAGTTAAACAAATATTGTGAATGCCATAGAGTGAAGCAGGGAATTTCATAATTTTCTCATTCATGTTATGGGGAAATCAAGTCCATAAACTTTAAGAGTCTCTGTTGCTCTAACACCATAGATTGCAAGTGATTTTTCTATCATCTGCTATAGTTGTATCAAAGATAACTTTGGTTGACAAACACAGGCTGCTATGAACTGATGAGCACCAGTCTGCAAACTCTTTGAAGTGGAAATTCTGTGCACGAAGCCAGCCCAGCCTAGCAAGTCACAGATGCTGCTTCTGGCCTCACCTGCTCATTTCTTTCCCCAGTGGGAGAATTGCCATAAATACTAAACTTCATGCAAAGCGCAGTGCAGGGATGCAGACCTTTCAGGGCAGACACTGATCACACGGAACAGCTGAACGTCCAGAGCATCCCTGCTTACCCTCCGTGATCTCCTGGAAGATGAAGCAATAAGCCCAAAGGTAAATCTGTGTTTATTGTACAGTAAACTAACTGGACAAAGAAAGAGCGAACAATCAGGAAATTAGACTTTCTATGTAGACCCGATAATAATATCTCTTCCTTCAGTTGAAGCTGGACACAGTATTTCAAATGCCTGCTTTATGGAAACAAGATGCAAAGTAATTAAGGTTCATCCATCTTCCTTCCAATACCTATACACTGACTGAGTTTCCTTCCCAGCTGCCACCCAGGTCTGGTCCCTGCTGTGGAGCAGCAGCCTTTTTTTTTTTTTTCCCCTGAATAATCAAGGTTATAACAAAACACCATTTTTCTTTCCCAGAGTTCTATAAGCCAAAAGATCCTAAAATAGCCAGGCCATAAATTTAGCATCCAGTTTAGTGGAACCATTATTATTATGAGCCCTGATGGAAGCAGTATTTTTCCTGATATATCGTCTACACAATCTCCTTATGACCAGTACTTGAAGAAACTTGGCTTAGTGTCATGTCTCTGGATTAAAGCAAACTTTATTTTGTTTTCTTAAGACTCTAGTTATAGTTCCCAGCATTCCAGTCTATTACAGACACTAGATAGAATGATTTAAGCAAAACAAAATGCTTAGATCATCTGGAGTACTCTGTAAATTTTGAATATTTTTATTAGCATCAGTATCATTTTGCCCCTCTTCCTTCACCTAAGTCATTGGCCCCTGTATCCTTAAATTAGCATGAAAAATAATTACTGGAATATCTACAATTCTCTGTCTACCCCACATAACGCTGTTGACCTCGTATCTTTTATGGCCCCTGTCCTGACTCTGATTTTACTCACTCTGAATAAGGAGAATAAACAATGAGGAAAGTATGGAAACAATATGAGATGGAACAATGACAAATAGATTAGGAATACATGGGCTGGTGAAACCCTTTATCCACGATTTGGAGGAGGAGGAGAGCAGTTCTCCTTGAACTCTGCACTCATCTCAAGTACTAGTTCACAGGTCATTTTAAGCAGGGCTTTGGCTGAAGATTTCTGTATCCTCTTCCTGTTCAGTCTCCATTCATATGATTTGCTTTGATGCCCCCTGAAGACTTCCTATTAGCCCAGGGATATCCTTTCAGCATTTCATTTGGACAGCTGTTTATTTCCCTTAGGATATTTGGACCTGGAAATGGAAGACCAGGCCAAGAACTTATTACAGATAGATCCATTTCTCTTCCTAGCTTCTCAAGTGTGGGGTTTCTATGAAAGAGCTTTGCTGTTTGTTTGAAATCCCATGAGGTTACTTAAAAGGTGATTTTGCTAACAAGGAAAATTTCAAAACCATAATAACATTAATTCAGTACCCATCATACTGTTGATTATTTTTGGAACAGAACTGCCCTTGCCACTTTGGGCAATTATCAGACTTGTTGGGTCAACCTAAGCATTTCTTCCACTTCAATTCATTTTCTTATGCTACTTGATTCTGAAGCAAGGTCACCATATACTAAATGTGTCTCCTGAATAGCATATGGATCCAGCAACCTATTACCCTGGAGCCCTACATATTTATTAATAAGGAACTAGAGCCATGTAGGCTAGCACACCAGATGGTGCCTAATTTACCCATAAATATATTACTGTAAATACTCATAATGAGTTCTTGTTCTATGATGCTGGTTTCTGCGGGAAGGGGGAGATATTTAAAAGTAGCCATTTGGAAAATCAGCAAATTTGCTTTGGAGCACTTTTTTTTTTCTTCTCTTGTTAAGATTAAAACAAGAACAGGTATTTAGTAAGAACCTGTCATGAGTTAGACTAAGAGCCTAAGTTCTAGAGTTATAGAGATTTATACAATCTGGACACTTCTCACAAAACATCCCTGGTGCTATTCAATTCATCAGGAAGGACGTCATGACATATAAACTACTAATGTGATATGGTGGGTGTGCTGAGTCAGGAAGAGACTAATCATTTCATTTGTATTAGTTATGCTGATAAATAAATAACTGCCAATTAAGGAGCAGATATAATTTGCCAGACACACCATTTATGCATATTGTCATCAATCTTTATAGCAATAACAGTAACAATGTTATTGGGTAGATATTACCATCATAATTTTAAAGATGAAGAAATTGAGGTATAGGTGGTAAGTGGCTATTACAACATCGTACAGCTTAAAAAAGGGTCAAACTAGAATTCCAATCAGTTTCTGCCTCAGTCTTATCCTTGGGCTTATTCATTACACCAAATTGCTTCCTTATGTTAATTTTATCTTGCTGTCCGGACTATAAGTTTCAAAAAGGATAAAGGCTAAAAACCATCCACTTCTTTCCTAATGACCCTTACTCCTCTGCTAGGCTTGTGCTCAAATAATATTTTTTGAAAGGTTGGCTTTCAGCAGTAAACACACAGCTCATTTCTCTAAGGAACAGTGAACTCTGCAGTGCTCAATACTTGCTTTGTACAATTGATATTGCTCTACTTTCTCACCTTATAAGAAAAGCATACATCATTCCTGAACCAGCAGGAGAGTTTACAAAGAACCAAGTGAATTTAAAAAGCTCACTGTGCAATGTCTATATATGGATCAGTGATTATTATCATAATTGATGATGTACTGTTCTCTGAGTCATAACTATTTACACATATGTTGTAGAATGGCATATAATGTAAAAACCCATTTTCAGAGAAGTAAGACAAAGTAGGAACAGGATGTAGACATGACTATAACTTAACTTCAACATTCTAATATGAGTGGCCAGAATGAGAAAATAATTCCCTGAGAGATAAAGTTAAGTTAGAAAATGACTTTTAACTTCTCCACTGAATATTTATTTTTCTTTAAATAAAACATACAAATGATACCTGGCTGGTAGTGTCTCAGGAGACTCTGAGCTAGGAAGCTAAACATAGTTTTTGGTTTTGATATTCTGAAAATAATACTTAGCTCAATGCAAACCAAAAGTGGTTTCATCTCTGGTCTTGGAGCAACATCATTAGGATGCAAGACAGGGGATCTGAAACTGCATGGCATTGCAGTGGCCATTTGGAAGTGAATGACTTGGTTTTCCATTTTTAATGCTCAAGGCAAAGATATATATATATATATACACACACACACACTATCTCTCTCTCTATGTGTGTACATATACATATATACATATACATACACACAGAGATATATACACATACATGTAAACACATACATGTATTATACATTTGAATATATGCATTGATTTTAATAAATATATATTAAATTGGTGATGTTTAATTTCTACTTAAGTCTTCTAATATAATGATGTGTGAATATAGCATTCACATCCCTGGTAATAAGTGTGGTTTGTACTGTAAGTACTATGTCGACTGAACATTTCATCACACATAACATCCACACGCACACCCACATGTTTTCTATAGACAACAGACTGTATAAGAACTCTTTTGTGGGTGGCATAAAGGTGTTGCATTTCTCAGCAGCTCATAGAATCAAACCTGAGGATTCACAAAAGGAGCCTGAATGCATCTTGTAGAGAAAATAACAGCATGAAAGCAAGTGGGAAATGCCATTCTATTTATTTCAAAACATTGTTTCAATGTATCATTCAAGACTCATGCCAAACATCAGGCTAGCAACTGTGCAAAAGGCTTAGTCTACTATAGATAGCAAGTTGCAAAAAACTGCACTTCTGGGGTAATCAGTTGGGTACCAGTGAAGTAAAGCATCAGGCTCTGTATGTATAGAATCAAAACATGTGTGATAAAAAAGGGTGTCATGGAGCCTCAGAGCATAAGCAAATTCTTTCATATAAACGCTTTGTCAGGTACTCTTGTCTCAAATTCCAGTTTATACTTCATAATCTGTTGCAATTTAATTAAGAATAATTTTTAAAAACGACTGCAAAGGTAAAAACTAGTGAATAATAGCAGAACAATTCTCCCTTGCTACTTCTCTACCCAGCTAGTTGTTGATGGAACTCATAGAAACAGTGATAAATGTTATAAAATGCTTACTTAAAAAATTTAGTCCCAACTATTTAAAGGGAGGTAAATATCAGTGACAGAAAATCCATACATTAATAAAAGCAGCTTCTTAGAAGTTATTTCTTTAACTGGAACCATTTCTGAAGCCATCTTTATCAAGCACTTTATCAAATACCACTTGGTAGACAAAGTGCATTCTTCTTCCATTTGCCCTAACCAGAACAGCCCTTACAAATCCAAAGCAAACTTTTATAAACAAACTCAAAAGGATAGATAGATAATATCTTAGGTTGGGCTGAGTCCAAAGAATAACCCTGAGCCTAGGGTTCATGTGCAAATGATTTAATAAGGAAGAACTCTCAGGGATTACCAAGGAAGCTGGGCAGGGAAGGGGAGGACATCAATTGAGAGTATCAACTAGGACACAGCTCCACAAAAGTGGCAACAGCCCAGCCCTTTGAGAGAACTTTGGTGTGTCTCGCACCTTAGAAATTTTCCAACCAGAGGCAAGACAATAGTGAGTGGAGAAGAATTCCCCAAAACGAAAACACACGTGGGCTGCAGAAGAAGGCACTATGAAGCTAGGGAGACACTGAAATGGCCAAAAGGGACTGAGGACGAACACTGACATTGTTTCATACAGATAGATATACAAACCCAAACATTGGAAAGAAACTGGTAGAACATTTAAATCTAAAACAGCATGAATCAAAGAGGTCAAATGAATTCCCCAAGGTCACATAAATTGTATGTAGCAGACCTAGGTTGAGGTCTCATTTTTCCCAATTTCCAGTTCAAGTGGCTTCTCTTGTCTCTGAGCTACCAGCAAAAACTACAATGCTCAAATCACGCCAGCAATCTACAGAGACTACCTACTTCCGGATTGTCTGTGGCTCAACAGCTCCTCCAAGTTCAGGAGCACAGTTCTCAACCACAGAGAGTCTTCTGCCAGGCCCTGTAGTCCTTGCACTTTTTCTATTGTCCTAGGCATTGCCAGGGCCATTATAGCATGATGCTTCATCCATCTGACATGACTGTGATCTGATTTGTTACTTGAGAAGACACTGGAGCAAACACAATGCAAATTCAATTTTTGAGACAGTCTGGGTATTTAAATTGGAGGTTTCGTGGGTTCTCAGATGAAGCTTTGTTTTAGAAAGCACTTTTTAGGATTAACATATGAACCCTCTGTACTTGTGTAATAGCCTGGGGGGAAATCTTGGGAGCTGTCCTGCTATTCATCAGAATGAAAAGTAAGTTTCTGAAGTTGGAACAAAGATATCTCTTGAAGTGTCACAATTCATCCAGAAGATTGTTCCAGATGGTGGGACTCACATTCACCAAGGCGCTTATATGGAAGAACATACAGAATTTTTGAAGCAGGAAAGAGGAGGAGCAAGGAGTACAGATGTGGAGGCAGAGGTAATATGGACAGATTGAATAGGAGACAGAGTCTGTTTATATTTTAGTAAACAATATGGCTATTGTTCTATGAGGAACACTGGAGGATCCTACAGCGGGTGAGACACAATCAGGGCTGCAATTTAGAAAGTTTAATTTGACAACTATGTGTAGGATGGATGAGAGAGGTTTAGGAAAGAGAATATGGTAGTAAAGTTATCACAATAAAGCCTGGAAGGTAGATAACAGAGCACAGAGTTAGTTTTTGAATGGAAATTAGATAATACATTAAAAAAATGTTTAGTATTAGAATAGAGAGGACTTGACCCAATTAGTAATTAACAGCAATAATTTAGTAGAGCGTCAGTCCTCACTGTTGTGAAAAAAAGATGAATTCTAACCAAACCAGACTGTTTTTCAATTTTCTTTTCCTCTAGGATGCTGCCTGTAAAATAAAAACAAATAGTCTGAGTGCCTTTTCTTAGGCAATCAAGATCACTTATAGATGCACTGTACTTGAGAAGCTCTTGACCACTCAGAATGTGGAGTTTGGGGAGAGAGAGGGAGGGAAAGGAGGAGGAGGAAGAAGAGATCATTATTGAAATAGAAACAAGCCAGGGACATGCAGCTGTGTGAAGAGTCTGAAATTGTCACAAATAGCTCAGGAATTATTATAATTGGAAAATATGTCCGTAGACCTTTACACGGTGATTCTCTAACTGTGCTATAGCCCTCAGTGTATCCCCACGGGTCACTGAACTGACACAGAGAGGCATTCAGCTCCAGGGAGGAAAAGTGTTTCTTAGAAACCAGGAAGGAAAAGGAGGAGCAGGGAGGAAGGGTGAGGAGGAGGAGAAAGAAGAGGAAGAGGAGAGAAGGACATGGAAGATAGAAAGATGTACTTTCTCATTGGTTTCCAAATATAGTCACATAAATGCTTTTTATCATAAAGACCCTTTACTGCCATATATGATTTTCATCTCAATAGTTTAACCTGGTTCCAGACACCTTTTGGAACAGTGATTCCCAATGGGAAAACCCCACCTCCATGAGAAATGTCATAGGTTATGTTAGACACGCAGAAGCAGTGGTCAGAGGTCATTCTATGCAGAGCACATTTCACTGGGCAAAAGAAAAAAAATAATCCATGACCTACTAGTTCTATCAAGAGCAGCTTGTCTCCCTTTTTAATAGAATAATTAAATACATTTATCCATTAGTGTTGTACATCTTTTCTAATCAATCATCAAGGAAAAGAAAGAAGTATTCATTACTAGAACCAATATAAGGAAAGACAAGCATCCTTTATTTGAAGGTTAATAGTTTATTTGAATGTAGCTTTGACTCTTGGCTTTTCAAGTGAAATTCTATCCTGCAACACCACTCTTCCAATTCCTCTAGTCACACACAAAAAGTCCTTTTTCCATTTTAGCAATCTCTGGCTGCTGCAAACTTTCTCTACTTAGCACATCACAAACCTCAATTAAAGCAATTGCTTTTTTTTGGAGCAAATTTCCTCCTCCTTTCCTTCTGCCCCTACTTTGATTCACCTGTCGATTGACATTCTTGCTTCATTACTTGCTGACAGCTCAAAATACAACCCTGGTCCCTTAGCAAATTACTTCTAATCATTTCCTTCTTTAACATTATCACTTCAGTGGACTGTCAGGGGGCATTCACCAGCCTGTGGAAGATCAGAAGCTGTTGTGGCTCTGAGATCCATAAGTTTTGGTCATGAATCAGATAATCTGTTATAGGGGTGGTGCTACTGGATTCTGCCTTTAAATTGGAGTAGCCATTTCCTTAGTTCTTGGGAAGACTGGCTTCTGATTGCCCATACCTCAGTACCTCATTACAACTAGCCTCAATCAAAGGAATTGCCTTCCACAGTGACCAGATGGTTGAATGCAGATAAAAGAGACAAAAATTTAGATTCTTTTACCCAATTTGGATCATGTCATCAGAAGAGGCCACCTTGCTCCAGAGTTCACTGGGATAGGTTGAGGCTTTAGCTGTATATGTGTCCCAGTCCCCATTAGCCCTTCTCCCATTGCTGCTGCCCACACTTCCATTCACAGACTGTTGCGCAGGTCTACCCCTCTCCCTGAGCCTCTACAGAGTCTCCATCTCAGAGTCTGTTTCCAGTAACCTGATCCAAGGAAGCAGAGAAAAATTCTGTCCCTTTCAGTTCTGAGACTCATTTGCATACTGTTTCTCATGATGAGATTACATTATTATACTTGCATCAAAGACGTGAGGTTTTTATTTGTTAGATGGATTGTTCATTTTAAAATGCATGACAGGGTCTCTGGCCACAGGCCTTTTTGCTTGCCTGACCCACGTTCTGAGGCCTGGTCATTATTCACCAGATGACAGAGATGACAGGTGTTCATTAAGAGACAGAAAACATGGGGCCAGTTGTAAGGAGATTTACATTTTTATTAAACTTCTTTGACTTTAGCTTTGTTGTTGTTGTTGTTGTTGCTGTTGAATTGGTCTCATTTCCCCAAATTGTGCACCTGTGCTCATGGTTACCACTGGGCTGAATCCCATTCTTTATATTCTAATCTAGAGCTAAGTGGGGCACATGTGGATATTGGATAACAAGTGCTAGAGATTTCACAGTGTCATATGCCACTTGTTTTGTTTCAGAAAATGTTATTGCTTCTCGTTATTACTGTGTATGAGTCTGGCCAAGAGTAGAGTTTCGTCTGATTAATGTGGCAAGCTATCAGTAAACTTACAGTGATCCTGAACCTCTAGCCAACATATGTGTGAACTGGAAAGGCAGTCAAATGCAGATTCCTGGAATTCTCACCATAAAGACAACTATACTTCTCTCAGATCATAGCACTTGAAATTAGAAGCATAAGTAGATGTTCAGAGAATTTGCAATGGAAGGTTCTGTCCCTCTTAACTCTCTGATCTGCCATCATTCTCTCTACTTCTGCATTTTGAAAAAACAGACCCTTCTTACACTTTCTCTACAAAGAGATCACCGCATAGTGGCAATTATCCAATTGGTTTTTAGGCTTCCAAATAGTCATGGGCTGTGCTGCCCTGCATGAAAGTCAGCTACATCCTTATAGACCAGATATCATAAATAAAGAATGGTAATCATCCAATGGGCCAGGGCCATCCCATATAAAATGTTTCCATGTATTAAAATTCTTATTTCTCTGTTTCTCTCAGATTTCTTCCTCAAGTCATAGTACCAGCATTGTGAACACAGAAAATGGGCACAGTAAAGTGGTGAGATTTTTTTTTTTAACTGAATGATAAATAAAAGAGAATATGGATCCCAATGCTATTTTCCTTAACTTTTTTTTTTTTAAATAAAGAGATCCTGGAGACATAACAAAGACCACCCATATCCTCAGAGAGAAAGACAGCAGATCAGAGGAGTGAAGAGGGACAAAACCTTTCATGGCCAGTTCTCTAAACACCTTTTTATGCTTACCAAGTATAAATCTTAGACATACAGTATAGTTTCCTCATGATTGGAATCCAGTCTCCAAACAGCTAGAATGTCCCAACAAACCTCCTTTTTCCTTTTTGGCTTCTCCAAGTCTCTACTAACCAACTCCTTTACAGAAAGAATAAAAATGTGAATTCCCTTTAGGAAGAAAATTGGAAATTTCTCAAATTGTTTCAATTACTGACCACCTGGCATTCCAACATTTGTTCCTGTAGACTTCCTTTCCGGTAAATTGTGAAGGACAATAGATCCAACCTCTTTCATTTACTGCACTATAAATTTGGGATGTAGCACTACATTGTGAAGATTACATTATTAAGTGCAACTGAATAACCAAAAATTAACAAGAAACATCTGACTCTAAATTAAGAGGAAAGTGAACGGCAAAAGACGAATAATTCAGGCATCCATAAAACACATCTGCTGACCCTCCCCTCAGCTTCAGTCCACACAGTATTTTTAGTTAACTGCAGTTTGAAAACTCAGTCAGCAGGATGGCATGTCTTTGCATCTCAGCCAGAAGTGCCAATCATAAAGGATTCAGAAGTCCACTGGATAAAACACACTGACATTCAAAACCATGAGAGAAAGACTTCATAATCTTTAAATTTGTATCCTTGAGGTAAAGGCCCACAGTGTAGAATTTTCAGTGTTATTACTAAAACCATATTTGTGAGAATAGTAAAGCAAATGTTTCAACAAACTTTGGAATTCTAAAGATATACTATCCAAGCCTATGGAATAATATGCATGTTAAAGAGGCAATGGGAGAAGTGACATATTCTTCTCTATTGTTCTCCTTCCAGACTGGGAATCTCTCAAGTTAATACTCTGACTCAATCTGTGGACTCTATTTAACTGAAAAGAATATCAACAGAGGATAGGGAAACATGCAGATGTTTCTAGTCACTCCAGGAGAGGAGATCGCACACCTAACGTCCTATGACAGGGTAGGGAGCAGCAAAGGAGAGATCACTTTCTCTTGGTGTCAAGGCTGAGCGGAACAACCAGGAGGTCTTTCCAAAAGAGAAGACATTTGACATTTGAAACTCATGGATCACTACAGTAGCTGGTGAAAGACAAAGTAGGAAAGATGATTTTTTTTTTTTTAACAAAAGTTCCTGGGCAAGTTACGGGAATGTGAAAACAGCCATTTCGGGATGCTTAGTCTAAGATAATTAAAATGAATTAAAGACACGTCATTACGACATCACCGGTACTACATGCAAAAATAAAGAAGAAATGGTAGAGAGAAGATATCACACTAAAGGACTGCATTCCTCAGGGAATAATCACTCCTGTAATACTGAGAACCACTGGAGGCTTATTTGCTTGGGAATGATATGATGTGATCAGATGCAATTCATCAGTGATAACTTGGAATGCATTTCAAGGACCAATTGGCAAGTGGAGAAAAGACGTAAGGATGCCATTGATAAGTCACTGTCAGGTGGGGGTGGTGGGATCTGAAACTAGATCACGGAAGAAAAAATTACTGGAGGAAAAGGCACAATTCTGGTGAAAAGTCAATGTACTTTAGAATAAATTCAGAGTCTACTAGTAGAATTGAAGGCTGTGTGCCTTTTTTCTTCCTTTTTCTTCCCTATTTTCAAGTAAAGCTGGCTCATTTGAAGCTTATGGCCAACAAAAACTTTCAGATCTTATTTTGCAGAGAGCTCTTTCTGTCAAGCTGACCTCCTCTATCCAGTATTTGCAAAATTATATCTTTAAACCCAATATAGGATTTTGCAAGTATTTCCTTTAAAGTTCTTTTTTTTATTCCTCTTTGTGGTTTTTTTT
>CM053401.1:20764523-20864523 GCA_028644305.1 Xerus rutilus
AAAGCTGCCTTACAAACAAGCCACGGTGTCAGGTCAAGCCTAGTTTCTCCTGTTGTATCTCTAAGCTGGAATTAGAATGGAACACGTAAAGAATGCAAAAGGTAATTAGACACTTTTAATTAGTGAGGACACTAGGCAACACAGCACTGGACTACTCAATGATCTAGAATAGTAAGGGCGTTGGCCATGCATCCCAAGGCATTATGCGTTTTGCTCATGACCCATGAACATGTCAAAGATGTACAAATACAAAGGAAACGTAAACTTATTTTAGTCTTGGTTTAACTCATAAACTGCCTTTCCTCCCTTTTTCTTAAACAGTTGTAAACCTGTTCTATCTGGTTTTTTTTAATCCTGTTTTCTTCTTTCATTCTCAATACCTCCACTCTGCTTTTTTCTTTTTTTAAAAAATTTATTCTCTATGCTTTTAATGGATTCCCTAAGCATCTCTACGTAGACAAAAGCCAGAAATAAGCAAATAAGCAAACAAATAAAATAAAATAACAACCTCCCCCCCCAGATTTCTAGTAAAACAAACAAAAATAAACTCTACCTGACATACCATTTCAGAGAACCGGAAGTATTCATTTCCTAGCATGGGATTCAATTTTTCAGTCCCTCTTGTATAAAGACAGAAAGATGCTGATGGTAAAATAAAATACTGTACTTCTCTGCAGTTTGAGCTATCCTCTTCACTTTCAATCAATGTATTACAGGCTTTATTAGCAGAAACTAAAAGGATAAGGGGTGATTAATGAAAACATCAGTACCTTACAGTGCCCAGCCCCAGGATATCACCAAAATGGGGGGCTGGATAACTACCATACTAGATTGGTTCCACTGAAAACTAATGAATTGTGTAAGCAGCCTCTAGGAACTGTGGGAGCAGCAAGAGGAGCAATATAAGCAATGATTGTGCAAATACTTTTAGCCTTTGCTATAATCAGTTTCTTAACACAAGAGATGAATACAGGACAAAGAGAAAACCTCTTAAGAATACAATAGGGCAGGCCAGGCAGGGTGGGCAGGCCAGGCAGGGTGCGTGTGCCTGTAATCCCAGTTGCTCGGGAAGCTGAGACAGGAGGATCAGGAGTTCAAAGCCAGTCTCAGAAACAGTGAGGCACTAAGCAACTTAATGATACCCTGTCTCTAAATAAAATACAAAAGAGGGCTGGGGATGTGGCTCAGTTGTTGAGTGTCCTGAGTTCAAAACCCTGGTATTGCCCCCCGCCCTCCAGAAAAGAATACAATTAACAAATAAAATTAACAGAAGGAATAGGTGACAGTTTTAATTAGTAAAAATTGTATGTCCAGATATATAATGAAAATAATAATTATAATAACCATTATAATAATAATGGTTATTAAAAATAATAATTATCAGAATAGTTAAAATACTATTGACAACTGAGTGTTTAGACATGCTAAAATTGAGCAAGGGCTTTAATTTCATATGCTACCTGTTATGGTTTAGATATATATCCCCCAAAAGCTCATGTATAAGATAATATAAGAAGGTTTAGAGATAAAATGATGGGGTTATAAGAACCTTAATGCAATTAGTGAATCAATTCCCAGATAGGGATTGAGTAGTAACTGTAGGCAGGTAGGGTATGGCTGAAAGTGGTGGGTTCCTGAGGTGCACACCTTTAGGCTATATATTTTGTCCTTGTTGAACAGAGCTTGCTTCCCCCCACTTCTTTCCTGGCAATGCCCTGAGCTGCTCTCTCCAAGCACAGCCTTCCGCCATGATGTTCTGCCACATCTTGAGTCCTGAGGAAAGGAGCCAGCTATCAATGGACTGAGATCTCTGAAACCATGAGCCCCAAATAATATTTTAATCTTCTAATTGTCTTTGTCAGGTCTTTTGGTCACAGCAATGAAAAAGCTGACTAAAATGCCACCTATCCCTGACCTAGCCTGTGGAATGGGTAGTAATCATTCCCAGTCTACACATAAGGAAACACAGAGAACACAGGAAATACAGAGAAGCTAAAACTTGCCCAGGAGATGCATCTAGTAAGTGCAGTTTCTAGAAATAGATTCTAGATCTTTCTCACTCCAAAGTCATGTTTATAAGTTTACAGCCTTTCACTGTGTATGGGGCAGGAAATATCTGAGAAATAGTCTCAGGTATCCTATTTTGTCTTCAGTATTTAATTTGCTGTCATTTAAAAAATGATTATGCATATTAGGATGATCTTCCAACTTGAATACTTCCACTCAATAGCCAACCAAGGGCTGTCATGTAAAGTGATCTTTTGAGTTTGTGCTTGTGATCACATTGACAATAATTACTACTTTACTTGATGAAATTTCCATAGAAGTGGGCTGAACATGAACATGCATTTGTAGGAAGGGAGGGCACCAAGTGATATTCTGAATGGTGTGCATGAAGGTTTTGAAGGGTTCAGAGATAAATCATAAGGGAACTGAGAAATCAAAGGCACATAGCAGCACTAACTGTTAAACTCCAAAGAACATACATCGAAGCAATCATGCTGCATTCATGTTGAAATGGATATTTAGTCCACTATTTATCATCTGCCACATTAAAATAATGTTCTTTATTTACATGGTATTGTTTTACAGTCCACTGGTAAACTTGGAAAAACTTTCTAGTCATATGAAAACTATAAGCCTACAACATCTCAATATTTAAGCTCGATTGTGAGCATGCATGAGAATATTTACCTCTAAAAAAAGAGCTTTGCTTTAGTCACATTTGAGATAAACTCTGACAAGAATGGAGTTGGTGGTGAAAAGCTGATCAAACACCTTAGATAATCTTCTCCTGGCAGCCAGAGGTAGCTGTCAAGGGGTCAAAAGAAAAGAATGACAAAAATGAGGATTCTGAGAACCACTGAAAATATATCCTTCTCAGATGTTCTGCACATCAGAATTGCATCTGGAATCATTGAAAAAATAATAGTCCTTGGGTCTTATTCAGATTTAATCTTATGGTTGGATGCCAGACATACTTATTTTTCAAGCTTCATCAGTGATTCTGATATGCTTTCCCTTCTACCCAATTAATCATCATTGCAAGTCAGGCACTAATTAATGAGGTATTTCTTAGATGGTATTTTCAACTTCTAACATATATATGACTCACCAAGAAAACTGTTAAAAATGCAGATTCTGATTCATTATATCTGTCACGAGCCCTCTGGTTCTGCATTTCTAGTACACATCTCAATAGCCCAGGAACTGTTCTTAGAATATCAATAACTTAGGAGATAGGATGGTGGCTATTTCAAAATATGTAGAAACTGGTTAAGCCATTAAAACTTAAGATGAAATTTGTGTGTTTTAAGTGTGGTGATGGTTACATAACTGTATACGTGTGATAACACACCATACGGTGACATGAAAGGACATGAAATCAGAATCTGGAAGAGACATCAACATTTTCATGTTCACTGCAGCATTATTAACAATAGCCAAGACATGGAACACCTAAAAATAATTCTTAGTCACTGAGTAAAGAAAATGTCACACATGCACACATGCACACACACACAATGATTCAGATTTTATTCAGATTTTAAAAAGAAGTATACCTGACCATTTGTAACAACATGGATGAGTCTTGAGGATGTTCTGCCAAGTAAAATAAGGTAAATCCAGAAAGACAAATACTATATGATCTCACTTACTCGTGGAAGCTAAAACAATTGAATGTA
Source organism: Xerus rutilus (assembly GCA_028644305.1). NCBI lineage: Eukaryota > Metazoa > Chordata > Mammalia > Rodentia > Sciuridae > Xerus > Xerus rutilus. Next base: position 20,768,210 of record CM053401.1, read on the forward strand.
TAAAAACAGAGTAGAGGGTAGTTACCAGAGGTCAGCTTGTGGGGGAAATGGGCTAATGTTGGTCCAATATGTATAAACTTATAGCTACAAAATGAATACATCTTAGAGACCTGGTACACAAGATGGTGACTGTAGTTAATAATGGATTGTATAATCAAAACTGGCCAAAAGAAGATATTCCAAGTATTCTCACCACCAAAAAAAAGAAAAACACAAAGGTAACTATTTGAGGTGATAAATATGTTAATTAACTTGGTTTTAGTAATCATTACACAGTGTATACATATATCCAAAAGGTGTGGTGCACACCTTGAATGCATACAATTTTTATTTGTTGATAATACTAGCTGGGAGTGAAAAGAATAATATCCAATTCTTTCTTTTCTGCAGATTTGGTTTAGTTTGCTGGAAGAAAAGGAAAAGTTGAGCTTTTATATTACAATTCAGAATCTGAAATTATAAAAGTCTATCTCAAGTTTGGAGCAAAAAGACCTAATATCCAAAAGGAAACAACAACAAAAAAAGATATTCCATTTGACCTGAGTCAAAATTTAGGAAATGATAAGAAAAGGAAAAGGATTCTTAAGGGAAATTGTGAGGTGAACAGCATTGGAGCCCAGATGGTGTGATGTTACGATGATTAAGTCATCAGGCTGTAGGATATTGACCTGCTCTCCCCTCTCTTACCCTGCCTAAACATATGGTCCTGTTATGCATTTCTTACTTAAACATCAATCCTCTAATCTCCAAGGACAGTATAGCCAAGAAAGCAAATAAGCAGGACCAATGTCCCCCATAGGATGGGAAGCACAAAATCTGAATCTACCTGCCCAAATTATTTCAAATAAATGTCAGGCATATTCCAGACACATCAATATAATAGCTTGCACACTCCAATCTACAGGTCATGAGTCAACAAACTTTCTCTATGAAAGACCACATAGTAATATCTTAGGTTGCTCAGGCCATGTGGCCTCTATCTCAATTACCTTATTCTGCCACGGTTATCATGAAATAGGCTATCAATAATATGTACTCATGTGAGTGAATGTGCATGGCTATGTTTCCCCCAAAATTTCTTTATTAACAGTCTGTCAATGCCCGCTCAAGGGCATCTCTCACACTCCCCTTAAACACAACCATTCATTGATAGACTGTGTATTTCAGTTTTTGGATTAGGAAATCTGAATGGCATTCCTGAAAGCACAGACAATGAGTGAGACACAAATAAGAGAGGACAGCCAGAAGAAGGGTGAAAGACAGCCCTTGACAATGGCACCTCACCGTCATCCTCACCTTCCTCCACACATATTCTATAGATTTTACAAGGGTGGCAGAGGAAGGGGCAGTGACAAAAACACTAGGCACTGCCAGTAATGTGCCACATCGTTTGAGAGCCAGGGCTGCTGGGTCAGCCTGCACTCTCACTTCTTTTGGGTTTTCCTTTTCCTATGTGAGTCCAGGATCAGAAGCCCTAAGTCCTGGCATGATCCACTCCATAAATCCCCAAACAGTCATGTAGCTCATTCTTACAATTTACTGATATCTGTTTACTAGGAAGATATAAAAAGAGGAAAAATTAAGCTGGGCGTGGTGGTGCACGCATGTAATCCCAGCACTTAGGGAGGCTGAGACAGAAGCATTGCGAGTTCAAAGCCAGTCTCAGCAATGGCGAGGCGCTAAGCAACTCAGTGAGACCCTGTCTCTACATAAAACACAAAATAGGGCTGGGGATGTGGCTCAGTGAAGTGCCCCTGAGTTCAATCCTTGGTACCAAAAAAAAAATAGAGGAAAAATTATGAATAAATATTTTGAAACCAAATAGGTTAGGACCTGCTGTACTTCCTATATGGAAGCATCTTTGTGCTTGAGGAAGGAGGAGCAGCAGGCTGTGATATCACTAGCAAGCCTCAGAGGCAGGATACAACTTATTCTTTGATCTCATTTCAGGTACTTGGAGTCCAGCAGTTGTGGGGTCTGTCTCACTGTGAAACTCTTCCCAAATACATTTACAGCACCAACACTAGGATCAGGCAGCAGAGAACCTAAAACTGTGTAATAGTAGCAACTCTGGCAGATGAAGAGGTCATGTCATCCAAGATCCAATAAAGAATAGGACTGCATAGGCCAGATGGGAGGGAGGAGGTGCCTCTAAGATTGCATGATCTTCTTATGCAGCGCCCCACACCTGGTTAAGTGTTCATCATCCTGCAGAGGAATCTGCCTCCCAGGTTTACAGAGTGGTGATGCCAGAATTTCAGGAGGGAAAAGCTTTGATCATGAGAAATACACTGGGAAACCAGCCAAACACAGGCTAGTGAGAAGTAATCATGTTGGAGGATGTGCAATAAGCCCCCAAGCAGTAACAACTGTCATAGTGGCTACTTTGCCAAATTTGTGAAACTAGAGTTAGGTCAAGTGACTATTGCAACATGATGAGAAGGGCAAGGATGGGCAAATCAATTTGATGACTCAGAAAGTGACCAGATAATTTTGAAAATCTCCCAACATTTGACTTGCTGAGTCCTCCTACCATTTAAATTCAAGACACACCTTCAACTGGAGCCTTTTGGTTTCTATAGTAGGCTTGCTATGCATGCTATTTATGTTAGCTCCATTTTAGTTTAACTAATAGCAATGGTATTTGCAGCAGAAACTTGATCCTAGCTTATTCACTTAAACTCCCCCAAAACACTATTTTCCTTTACATTACAGAAACCTTCCACCCCTTCCACTGGTGCCTATGACAGACACAGCTTCTTTGATCCCAACACTATTTAAGTACAGATGTGGCCTCAAACCTTTCACAGACTACTGAGGATCCTTCACCAATCCACATTTATTTTTCTAGATATGATATTTATCCTCCTTATTTTCTGGTGAAGAGATTTAGGCATTCATAAACTTGACCTTCCAAATATCAAGCAGTAAGAAAGTATCTGAGTCAGGACTAGAATTTGATTACTTTGATTTCCAAAACAACACTTTCACATTTCACTCTTTTCCGCTTCTGAAAAGTCCGTAATCTTGAAGGGTGTATAGATTAACCATCTCCACTACAAGGAAACCTGGCAGAGTCCCAAGTCAATGATGGTGCTTCTTATAATGGTGGAAGTGTCTGAATCACAGACAAAACTAATCACGAGCTCTTCCATGTTAATAAGGAACCTTGGGTATATTCAGTGTGTGTTACAGCACAACTCACAGTAAACTTAGAATAATCTGCTTACCCCTTTCCTGAATGGACTGTGGGCTTCTAAAACCAGGGGTCACAGCATACTCACATCTCAAGCACTTAAGACAGAGTCTGAAATATGTTGGCATTTACCAGTGATATTTATTTATTGAATTAATACGTGCATAAATGGAACAACTGACTGAATGCCAGCAGAACTAGCTAGAGAAGAGAACTAGAATTAGAAAAATTGTCCTGGATTCTAATTCTAATTCTATTACTAGTTGACTAATTTGAGGCAAACAACTATGAAATCAAGATAGCAGTATAAGACAAAATTGTTTAAGAGTCTTTATATGCTATCAAGTACATGTGGAATTATTATTATTTGTTTCCTTATCAAAGTTATGATCAGTAATAACCTATCCATAGTTGAAGACAAAAGTCAAAAGCCTACTCAGGAGACTGAGTCAAGAGGATTGCAACATTGAGGCCACTTTGAGCATAGTGAGACCCCTCTCTCAAAATAAAAACTAAAAGGAATAGTAATATTGTTCAGTGTTAGAGCACTTCTGGGTTCAGTTCTCAGTATATTTAAAAAAGAAAGGAGTAAAAACTCAAATGCTAGAAAGGATAAGCCATAACGTGTCAGAGTGTAAGAAATATGAATTCATAAGCACCATGATAAATGGAAACACTGTATATGGGGTGTGAGGGGAACAGTAGGACTCTGATGAGTTAGTGCGTGCCTCTACCAAAGAAGGTAGCTACAGCTGGATTTTACTTAGTGTGATTACAAAGCCAGTGTTGCCAGATATTCTGATTTTCCAAGAAAAACTAGAAAATTAGATTTTGAATAAAATAACCTTATTATTAAACACTGGACAACACTGGACCAGTCATTCTTGGTGTACAAGTCATGTGCTTTCAAACTTTGATGTCTATGTTGGCAATTTGATCATTCAGTAGGACAGTGAGCAGGACTCTTACAAAGACCCCTTGGAGAAAACCTATCTGGGGGAAAACCTAACAAGAAGGGGCAAAGGGGGATGGAATCTAGGCTCAGACCTTGTTAGTACTAGCTGGGCAGACCTGGATAAATTCACTTATCACAATAAATGAATGAAGCAAGGTTCTTTACTGCATTCTCCCAAACAGCTGCAAAAGGCACCCTGGAGACTCAAAAGAGATAATGCATGAAGTAATGTGTTGAATCTGTGGTCAAGTTAAAATACCAGATGGTATCACCATTACCCAGGACAGTGGCTGAGACTCAATGGTGTTGATAAATAAAGTGAATAAATAAACTAAACAAATGGATGACTGGGGATCTTGAATAATATACCCATCCTAAGGGACAATGAGTAAAGTTCGGGCTCTTTATGCTTCATAAAGACTGTTTGGCCTCCATTTTACAAATATTAAATATAAAGCAAAAATAAGTTAAGAGTAAATTGTTGAAGGTCACATAGAAGGAGAGCCAGAATCCAAATTGACAGCCTGACACTTTAAGTGTGACCTGCTTTTGTCCCTGAGAGTTCTGTGGTTATTCTTTTAAGCTCAAGAAGTCCGGGAAGGGGCACCTTGGTCTTTTGGGAATGGTTTATGATAATGGATTATAATAATATGGATTAATTAATAGACTACATTTTAAACAAACACTAAGAAGCCCCTACAAATAATTCATTAGTGGTTGAGTTCTTCATGCAGTTTTGGATACTTTGGTGCCAGAAAGAACTCAGCAAATTAGTTTTAAAAGGAAAGCAACATTAGGAGGCTAGATGGTCTAATTGATGAGAAGATAAAGTAAATGAACATGTGTGGTTATTTAGGCTGAGTATGTGTGTGTGTCTGTGTGTGACACAATTAAGTACTACATTTTATGGTAATAAGGAATAATTGTGAAAATTATGTTAAACTACATTGAAAGCACTCTTTCTTCAGCCATTTTGATTATAATAATCAGTAAGGAGCCACTGGAAGTAGAAGCCGCCTTAAATAGAACTTAGAGAAATTGGAAGAAAGAATGAAAATGTCCATTTTGTTGTTAAAATGTAAAGACAAATCTATAATCCACCCCTCTTCTTCTAAAAACAAAACAAGAAGGGCTGAGAGATGTTCTGTAATTGAACTTCATTTAAAAAGTTGGAAAATGTCTATTCTTCACACGGGACCCTTTTGATTCCAAAAGGTCAAACCCAGCAAGGTAGCAAATGGCCATAAGTCAGTATGAACAATCGAGATGAACATGGCCATGGGCAGATGAACAATCGAGAGCTGGGGAATGGTATAAACTCACAGCATTAATATTTGTCATAGGAATCTTTATATAATTCAGATATTTTAGGTTTACTTAAAAATTCACTCCAGGCAACATTCTGAGGAGCTTTAAAACATATGTATGTGTTTTTGTGTGTGTGTGTGTATACGTATATACACACACACACACATCTATATCTATATATCTATATGTAATCTGTTACTCTGAGCTCCTGTTGTTATGTTAATTAAAAAATGTGTTACCTTCTCACAGCAAGTATTTATATATTAATTAACTTTGAGAACACTGGAAGCAGTTTACTCAGTGGAAGGTGTTAACAGTCTATAAGTCCCTACTCCTACTCATTCAGATGAGAAGGAGGCACTAGTTTAGATAGAAAGTGATCTAATTACTTGGTTCAAAAGTTCTGAAGAATTTCCTATCCAGAGGTGGAAGATTTCTGGCAACTATTCTAATGGTGGATAGGAGTCCTTTCAAAACAAAACAAACACATGGTTTCTTTGAATTGAATGATGTTCTGAGAAGTAGACACCTACCTGGCCAAAGGAAGATTTCCTTTTGTGTACAGATTCTGAAAAGGACAAGAAGTCCCAGGGACAGGACAAAAGATGACAAAAGGGAGTGAGGGAAGGGGAATATGTTAGGGATAAAGACCAAGGGGCCAATGTGCTCCTAGAAGGGAGGAAAATGAAAAGGAAGTTGAAGACCCAGGAGAGGAGGAATGAGGCACGCAGGAGACACAGAACAGGTTTCTCTGTCTGCATTCAGACCATCTTTTTTTTTTTTTTTTTTTTTTTTAAATATTTTTTAGTTGTTGATGGACACAATGTCTTTATTTTATTGCTCTGTATGTGGTGCTGAGGATCGAACCCAGGGCCTCACGCATGCGAGGCAAGCGCTCTACCACTGAGCTACAATCCCAGCCCTCAGACCATCTTTAATGCAAATATTTTCACCTGCTCCAGATGAAACTACTGCTAAAGATTCTTTGTTAAATAATGCATCATCAGGAGGCTGCAAATGCTTCAGGTTAGGTCTGAATGACAGATATAGAATAATAATAAAAAATATTAAATATTACTCCTTTTTAATGTTTTCATCACACTATAAATTCACAGAGCAGTGAGAATATTAGATTCATTGTAATGGTTAGAAATCCTTCAAACCATGCATTATCAAAACTAACCATAGTGATGTTCTCCTTAACTAAGAATTCAATTAGTTGAACCGTGTCCTAAAAAAACTTGGGTTGGACCTGGATGCATCAAATGTGACTGAATAAAAGCTACTATTCTCAATTGGATGTGTTTGGTTGTAAGGAACAGGGAATGTCAACACTGCTCCTTTGAATATGTTAAACTGTATCATAGTCAAAGAGAAATAGGGTTGAGTGTAGGTCCACAAACATTTGTGGACACTATTTATAATCTGGGCACAGGGACAAAATTTCAGTACTATGATAGGAGCTTGATTCATCAAATGGCCAGAGGCATGCTTAGTTCCAGCTTAGCACCTATGAATTCTGGCTTCTGTTTCTGGTTCAAGCAATTACTAATCAGGTAGAAGATATAAACTCTTGAGAGTTTCAACGCATGGTAGAATTACACGGGTGCAACTCCATACACCTGCAATAATAAAAATAGCTAATTCTTGATATCTCACTAAGGACAGGGTACTGGTCTGAGCAATCCACAGTGTTCTACTCTTCTGATCCCCATTCACTTTCTGGGACACAGAGCAGCTGAATCATTTGCCCAAGGCATAGCTAGAAACAGGCAGTGCCAGAATTTGAACCCACACAGTTCTGTGCTTCTGTGATTATTTTTTAATCATTGTTCTTTACTGTCTCCATCATTACTATGCCTATTCTGCAAACCAATAAAAAGTACACAAGGGTAATGTTTAAAAAAGGTGGAAGTAGAATAAAAACACAAAATAATATCTACTAATGCTTCATACAGAGCCTTCATCATGTATCTACCATAATAAGAAAAAAGACACTCACTTGAAACTAAAGATAATGAGGTGAATGGGAGACAGAAAGTCAAATAACCAAATGTGGGGACACACACAAAATGTAAAATCCCTCCTTTGTGCCTGGATTGAAAAATCTCCCTATAAATTCGCTCAGTGCCTCCTGAGAGGAAACAATGGATTTCAGGCAGAAATTATGAAATCCCAAGGAGAGTCATTATCAGCGTGAAGACAGCTGTGATATAGCATCCTTGATCATCTACATTCAAGGCTCAAACTCAGGGGGAATGTAGAGGTCCCTGTGTTAAAATAAAGCAATCATTTCCACCTTCATTAAGGAAAATATCATGGCATTATTAATCTACAGCCAAAGTCCCCCATGCTATGGAAATACTAGTGAATCTTGCTTTGGGGAGCTGTTATTGATAGCAAATACTTATAAATAAGGCATATATAATGTTTTAATCATATATAGTTTAACCATATTCACTATATAGGTTTACTTTTGCCACTGGAAAATCTTGCACTACCTCATGACAACTGCTAAGCATCCTCAATAATATTTCTTTCCTAAATTGCAACTGAGGACAGAGAAATGAGTAACTGAAAATACACAGAAATAGATTTTTTTTTGGCAAAATGTCTTAAATGCCCTCCAGGCAGTCTGTCTTTAATATCTCTCTCTCTTTCTCCTTCCCTTTCTCTCTCACACATGTGTTTGTGCATGCACACACACACACACACACACACACACACACACACACACACAATCTGACCATTATGATTTGGAGAGGAACACCAGCATGAGCTATAGGAATGTGGGCTTCCATAATCTCACCAACATAGAATAAAGTCAGATGGACAGTACTTTGGCAATTAAATTACAGTTTTAGGAAAATAAAGATGGAGTGACGTGAAGAATTAGTGTAATTTTAAAAAATTCTGCATTTTCTTTTGTGTATTTAATGTATTTATAAGTAATTATTTATGTCTTTTTTGCAGTCTGTTCTACCCAAATAAGCAAGGATTGTATTGACTGTATTCCTGGGTGTCTTTCCAGCATTTACTAGATAGAATACATCAGGCACTCAATAAATACTTGAGTAAGTGATGAATAATTAACCATTGTACAATAATGGGTTTCTCCTCTCCCTGACTTGGCTCTCAGATTGAGAACTAAGTTTCAGGACCAAAGTGAGATTCCTCCTTGCTTGCTTTTCTCTGACCATTGTCCTGAATTTCTATCTAGAGACTCTAATATCTTCATTGACAAAACTGTTGAATTTCATCTCTTCAAAATTCAAATGCACTCTAGAATGGGCTCTTCTCATGTCTCTGAGACCTGTTCTGCCTCATATTTTACAGTCATTTGAATTATGCTGTGTGTGTTCTTTCCTTGACTGTTTCTAAACAGTGTGGTACATTACTAGCCACTGGCCTAGTGAATGAAAATTTGGTTCTTGGCGTTTCGGGTGTGTGTGTGTGCATACATGCACGCATGCATGTGTCTTTAAATCTTCAACTTACCAAAGTAGAACATGGAACCTGACTAGATTTCTTTCTATCTATAATAAATAAAAGCATTTGGTCAGTTGGGCATACTTTGTGCATCTATTGAATGCTATTTTATTTTATTTTTATTTCTTCCGTTAGGAATGTAGAAAATGGAATGTTCTCAAGTCAATCTGAAAAATATCTCTAAACTGCTTTGATTAATTCTGTCATAGATATCGAGATATTGAGTTGCCCTTTTGGGTCAGGAAATCTAAAATTCTTTTTCTCAACAATAAACCTCATTGATTAGCACTCATTTTCTTCTCCCTTCCTTGGCAAGTTTGAATGGAATTGACTGTAGTATCATGCTCCCAACTGACATGCCTGAAAATGATGACTTTCACAAACAGGGGGATGGGGCATCTTCTGGAAATGTCCTGTGGGGTCACAGCCTATTAGGTAAAGACATCTTACATTACCAAGAAGGAGGTGCATGAGGATTCCAGGACCCCAGACTGCTTTCTTCCTCCCCAGAACACCTTACCCCACACCTACCCCCTTGCTCTGCAAATATACACACAGTTAGTCTTAAGGACAATAAACTTCACAACAAAGCACTGATAGCACATCCCCATTTAAGCTAACAGCCTTACTATGCGCTCTACCCCCGAGTATGCTGTTTTAATTAGGAAGATGGATTTGGGAGTTTATATGTTCTGTTGTGCTATAATTCCTGCCTTTACAGTAATTTTCTCCTGCTTTTCACACTATAATGTGCCATAAATCCTAGTTAGGCTGTTTCACTGGCCTGTTGCTAGTCAGAGTCAATATTTCAGGGCTTTTGTTGCCATGGCAACTTTCTGCTATACGCCCGTTCACTGGAATATGATACAGTCTCCTGGGGAAATTGCCATGAACTTGATCATTGCATGGATTTAGGTCCCCTGATGCAACAATTTTGCCCCATCTCTCTCTACCACCCACTGATTTCTCTCTGCCCCTACTTCATGTGTGTATGTGTGTGTATGTGTCTGTTTGCATGTATGTGTGAAGGCACCTGTCAACACAGGTACATATGAGATGTGTGAGAGAAGAGAGCAAACAAAGTGCAGGAAGCAGCATCCTTTCTACCATCCCTTTGGAAAAGGTAAGCTTGAAAGACAGTAAACTTAGACAGTTTTAAAGCCTAAACAAACCAGGTACACATCTCATAGCTTTGTTCTGTCTTCACCCTTTGTTCTTGGCTATTTTCTTTCTAATACTTCATTCCCATAAGCCCTTCATACATTTTTAAATCAGAGTGTGTTTCTTTCCAAATTTAACCACAGTATGTGCTCCTAGTTTAAATCTATTGTCCCTTACCTTTCATTAGAGAAACTCAAAACCTAGCTGCCTTTTATATTCCGAAGACTTCTTCCTGGTATCTGTTTACTATCAACCCCTTCTATTCTCACAGTCTTCCTGGGGTGTGGAGTAGTGGGGAAAAACATACAGCTAGTAACCAATAACTCTGGGCAAGTCATGTAGTCCCTCTCTGACTCATTTTCCTAGTCTATAAAGTAGAAATATATTATCCATTCTCAAAGGTCATTGTGTAGCTTAAACCAAATGAAACCAATGGTTTGGAAGAACTATTATAAAGTCAAGTCCCTGAAACATTTAAATTACTGCTTTATTTATTTTTATTTTTTTACAGTACTGAGAATTGAACTTGTGGGTGCTTTACCACCGAGCTACATCTCTAGTCCTTTTTATTTAATATTTTGAAACAAGTCTAACTATATTACTGAAGGTCTCATTAAGTTTCTGGGGCTGACCACGAACTTGCATTCCTCCTGCTTTGGACTCCCATGCCACTGGAATTACAGGTGTGCACCACTGTGCCTGGCTTTTAAAATATTTTACATAAATCTCTTAGGTCCCTTTATTCAGCAGTACTTTTCCAACAAAAGTTTAAGAGCCCAGTAGTGGAATCTAATTATCTGCAATAAGATTTAAATAAAATTGAGGAGATGACAGCAAAGGAAGACTCTCATTTTCTACCTGCCCACAGTTTCCTCCAGTCTCTCCTCTGAGGCCCAACAAGTACTCTCTAGCACATGGTACCACCTCGCATTTCACCTGGGGCCATTCTCAGAATCGTCACCCACATGCAGGGGTCAAAGTTATTCTAGAACAGAGACTGACTTCTAAAATACCAAGTTCTCACTTGCAGCCTTAAACTGTCAAGCATGGAGAGGCCAAGTAGGGACTTTTTAGTCCTTCTCTTAGGCTTGGATCCAAGGTGTTCCCCTAAAGCTCCTATTAATGCAGGAATATTCAGAGGTGAAATGATTAGATTATAAAAGCTGTAAGCTAATCAGTCCATCCAACATTCTGAGTTTGTCTTGCTCACAACTCTATCAGCAACTCCTTGCACAGCACAGGGAACAAAATAGGCATTCAACTGACAATTGGCTCGTAAGTGACCAGATGGATGGATGGATGGATGGATGGATGAGTGGATAAGGGATAGTTGGATGGATGGATGGATGTCTATTCAAACCTATACTGACAATTCATTTACTATGAACTCTAACTTTTAAATAATGGCAAACAGCCTTTACATTTGTACAAAACTAGATGAGGTATTTTACTAAATATTCTGTCTCACTAATTAAGGGAGGTGAGAAGAATTTTTTCCTGGGCCTGCTATAAGATGGCATTTACATCTAAGACCTACAATCTAATTGATGTTACTTATGCTAATTCATACAGTTAAATATAACTCTTCTCAAAATCATTACAGTCTCTTAGACAATATATTACATGCAGTTTGGGTCCCCAATTATGCGATTTTTTACAGCAGGAAAAGAAGTTGTTGCTTACCTTTCACGCCAGAAAGATGGATTTTTACAATAAATATGCATATGCTATGCATGTTTCTAAGTTTAAAAAATCACCTGACATAGGGCTTGTGTAGAGTTAGCAAGTTTAACTGTTTAATAAGTGAGAAAATAAATGAATGAAAAAAATGGCATGTGCCACTTTGAACAGGCCCCTGCACATTTCTGAGTATGGAAAAGTAGCAGGTCCCTGGCGTTGCTGCTATCAGGACGGGGTGAGCAAACAGTGCAATAAGGTGCACTTGCAGGCCAAGAGGATTACAGAAAAGCTCATAGTTAGAAAAGGAGCAGATGCTATTCCTCTCCAAGAAAGGAGGGGTTTCTCTAAGAAATGGTAATTTACCTCTGTGTCAGTGCTTCTCAAAGTACAGTGCATGTGCACATCATCTGGGAGACTTGTCAAGCACAGATTTGTGGGTCTTATACCAGAGTTTCTGAGACAGTAAGAGTGGGGTGGGACTGCAGTTCCCATGAGTTCCCAGGTAAGCAGATGCTGCCTGCCTAGGAACCATACTTTGATTACCACAGTTCTAAATTTAGAGTGGCAAATAGAACAGCTTCCAGGAGCTGGAAGGCTAACATAAATATATAATTCAGGCCAAGGTAAACAATGAGTGAGGTTTACGAGAACCTGGAGAGTGCCTGCCTTCCTTAAGTCATTCAAGTCCAAGATGTATTTCAAAATAGTTTACTGAACAAACAACAGATCTGTGAGTATGATTTGGCCAATAAGTAACAGTTATGATCCATGCTGTAAGTTTGTAAAGAGATTAGACTGGACACTGTTCCTTAGATACCTGCTCACTTTGCCTGTGTGTTCCTGCACCAAACTGATATTTGACAATTGTAAGCAGGACACTGCCAACGGTTCTGCCTCCATAATCCAGTGGGAAAATCCAGTGTTCTGTTTACCACAAGTGTGTTCACCATCTCTGTCTAGTTCATATATTGGAAACAAAAGGAGAGATAGAGAGAATATAAGAGTGTATCTATGTAAGTATGACCAAGTTTAATATAGCCACTTCCACACTTCAAAGTGTTTGGGGATTCAAGGAAAATAATAATCTCTTATATTTCCATGATTCTCTTCTCTGTAACGAATACCAAAAGAGAATTGATATGGCAAACTGAGATACAGTATATACATCCAGTATGATGAACCCATCCTAGCTTCAAATATGAACATGACAAATGTTTTGCTAAGTTCTATATCACAAAGTGAACTAGATGCATGCTCATCTTTTTCTTAGAAATGTAATTCATTAGATATGAAGAATAGATTTGGAAAATGATTTTGTTTGAGTCCTAGCTCTTGGCTATTAAGTTAGTTAAACTTTCTGAGATCATTTCCCATCTATACAATGGAAAGAATTATACTTACTGCAAAGATTGTTGCAAGATTAAATTAAATAAATCAGTCTAAGATAGCAAGCCTGGCACAGTGGCCTATAATCATCTCTACTAGGGAGGCTGAGACTGGAAAAGCATGAGTTTGAGGCCATCCTTGGCAACTTAGCTAGATATCACTTGGCAGATTGCTTTCTAAAGTGCTATTTTGGATTCCACAGATATAAGAAAATATAGTAATAGTCAGACCTGTTCCCATGTAGCCTTCCCAGAGACTGTTCAGGAATACTGATTCCCTTCTCTGAAAAACCACTGCACACCATGTATGAACCCAAAAACATAAGCCCTTATAAGATTTTTAAAGGGAGTTACTGGCTTGAAGAGCATGACCCCAGAATCTCAGAATGTGACCTTACAAGTAGAATCTTTGCTGATATAACTAGTTAAGATGAATTCATACTAGATTAGGATAAACCCTAAATACAGTGACTGTCATCTCTATAAGAATACCCTATAAAGGTGCACACATACATGCACATGAGGAAGAAGTCCAGGGATCCACAGAGACAGAGATTGGACTGATGTTGCTGCAAACCAAAGAACACCAAGAATAAATGGCAACTATCAGAAGCTAGGAAGAGTCAAGGAAGGGTAGTCCCCTAGAGCATTCAGAGGGAGCACAACAGAACTAACACCTTGGTTTTAGACTCCTACACTCCAGAGCTGTGGGAAATTCAATTTATATTTGTAAGCCACCTTTTTTTCCTATAATCGGTCACATCATCTCTAGCAAACTAATGTAAGTGATTATATTATAAACTTAATTGCATACCCATAGCACTGATTCTCAAAGAATAAATCCTCAATAAATATTTGCTTCATGCATTATTGCAGTTCTTGAGTTTATACTGATACCCATTATTCTAATAGTTCAACCTATTCCTCTCCACCATGCTCTTTGGACCCCCAAAGACAGAAACCATGCCTTATTATTCTCCTGTATTTTCAATATCTGGCCCATTAGTAGATATTTCATCAATGTTCAATAATTTATCAGTGTCACTATATACACTACATAGTAAAGTGTAACAACATTTTGAACTTTTTGTTTTTAATCTTTTACTTTCAGCTAGGGAAAGAAGCCTGCCTTAAAAATAGATCACACACCAATATGGCTATCTCTGGAAAAGTGTGATGAAAACATTGTCAGCATAATATATTGAAATATTTTACAGTGGTGAAATGTTGGGAGCTATGAATCATCCCAGGAAACTCAAAATCCCAGGAAAATGAATATTATGAGGAAGACATATTGGTATCTAACTGAAGAGTCAGGGTTTTGTTTGGATTTAAAGAACATAAGTTCATGAAATAAACTCTGCAGACTACAGAGACCCTCCTAGGACCAGCACACTTGAATGTGGAGAAATCATCAGGCTCTGAGATAGATGATGGCATAATTGCTTCTACTAATTTGGAAGATCCATATGTATTATGGGATCCTGAGAAGAATGGGCTTTATAGGAGCATAGCCTATGAAATCAGGTCAGAGTTGAGTTTTTTGGGGATGATGAAAGTCCAGGTTTGATATCTAAAGCCTGGACCACCTCAGTCCCTCCATCACATGCTTCTCTTTAACTTTAAAGCACAATTTCATTATTTAAATGGACAGAGATTGAGAACGGGCAAAAAGCCAAGAGTTTTACTCAAAACATGATTGTCAAGCCTCTAGGAATCTTGAAGAAGTCTTACACTTTTCTCTTGTTTCTGGTTTTCTATTGGTAAAACAAGTGAGCATCTTCCATCTGTTTACCTCACTTATATGTGCAGAGTATAGATAACTTAGTTTTTCTAGGTCTTGATTATCTTTAGATTCAAGTCAGAGCAGAGTATAGATAACTTAGTTTTTCTGGGTCTTGATCATCTTTAGATCCAAGTCAGGGTTTAAGTTCAGAGAGCTAAACTGTTGAAATAATTTATTCTTGCCCTCTTCTTTTGCTGTCCATATTGCAAAAAAACTTCCTGATAGGATATTCAAAGAAGATCCCAGAAGAGATTTTAAAACAGTTTGTAGCCTGGCACTGGAAATTTCACAAGACACCAACCTCATTTTACTTATTGTAGGTCCATACCACATGGACGCCTACAACACTGCTTGAGCCCGTCTCAAGAAATGACACTTGTATCCACTCATTTAAGATTAGAAGGGGAAGGGAGAGGATGGCAAAAGTATATAGTTCACAGAGTGCTCTTGAGATTGAGCTTCTTGTCAATTTAACTTCCCTGTCTAATACATGATGGAAGTTGATAGATTCAGTTGGAGCAAAGGAAGAGAAGAAAATGTTATATATGAGCTCAGGGTTCTTATTCAAGACAGTGTCTGTAAACTGAAATGTGACTGGTAAGTCAGACTGCTGACCTGCTAACCAGGCATAGAACCTCATTAAGCAAGAGATATTTGAAGTGCTGTCTCAACACTTCATTTGGATTCCAAGTAAATCCACAATTTGACTGACCCAGCTATCAGCCAGTGACTTCTAACTAAGGATTTTCTGACTGTTGTCAATTTGCATTCCTAGAAGACATCAAAGTGCAGGTCCTAATCACTCACAGATTGCAAAACTTGCTATATGCAGTATTCTCTCCCCACATTTTCCCCTGGTCAACCCTCCTTTCCTTGCCAGGAATGGACTCCAGTATTTAAGCCAAATTCATAGATTCATAGATTCATAGATTCCAGTATTTAAGCCAAATTCATTTCTTGAGACGGGCTTTGATCACTTATCTCTTTCTTAAATTAAGAAGGCCATTGTTTTGTGATTTTTGTCCAGGTACTAGACATACTTTAAGATTGTTCCTTTTTAACCTGTAGGATGTTCCACTTTATTAGATTGCCTGTTATATAGAAATTGAATGAGGAAGTTTAGGATAAACATGAGTAAAAGTCCATCAACAAAGAAATATGCAATTGTCAAAGGGTTAGTAACCATTATAGTTGATTTGTTCATTAAAGTGTTCATTCATTCAATAAAAATATATTGATCAACAAGGATGATTAAGTTATGGTATCAACAATCCTGCAATTTAATATCAGGCATCGCAGTAAGCTATACACTAAAGACAAAGTAGGTAGAACTCAGTACAAGGGCAGGGAATGGTAATGTTTGCCGGTAATCCCAGCAGCTCGGGAGGCTGAGGCAGGAGGACTGTGAGTTCAAAGCCATCCTCAGCAAAAGCAAGGTACTAAGCAACTCAGTGAGATTCTGTCTCTAAATAAAATACAAAATAGGGCTGGGGATGTGGCTCAGTGGTCAAGTGCCCCTGAGCTCGAATCCCTGGTACTCCCCTGCCCACTACCAAAAAAAAAAAAATGTCAGTACAAGAGTATAATGGGGGAATGGTCCATTTGGCTACATAAGCTTTGTTTTTAATCACAAGACATTACTTAACTGAAGAACTGTATAGATTTGAGAAAAGAAAAAAAAGTCAAGAAGGAAGCAAATATCCTTCTTTCCAAACTCTGTCCCAGTAGCATTTACCTATTATATTCTGAAACAGTTGCCTCTGGCCTTCCTAACAGCTCCCTCCCCAAAGAAACCAGCTATCTTTTCCTTTTGCATTATACTTGGAGATCAGAAAATGGAGTTCTATTTAATTCCCGGAAGGAAGGATTTTCCTTCTTTAGTGGGAAAATAAAGTTTAGTAAGCAGTGCACTGACCAACAGGCCATGGTTTAAAAGTGACTATTTTCCTGTCAAAATTTCCTCTACCAAGTCAGTGGTTAAAAAACAAGCAGCATTAAAAAATTAATAATATTCTTCCTCGTGACATTAATAATTACTATGGACATTTTATTTGTATAAATCACATGGATAAAGTGAAAGAGTAAGCATAGTTATGGACTCAAGTGGTTTAACATAAACAAGCAAATTAATTGCCACCCTCATACGAGGGATTCTCTTGACTTCTTCCTCTTTACTTGGTTGTATGTCTGTCTCGTGACATCCTTCCTTCCTCACCTCTTCCTGTGCTTAGGCTACAGGAATGGTTCCCAAGCAAAGCTGCACCATCATTCAAGGAACTTTCAGGAACACAAGTGCCAGGGCCCACTAAGGACATATTAAATCAGAATTAAGGGAAGGCAGTGCTCACTTTTAAAAGATTCTGTAAGTGATTCTGATAAGCAAAAATGAGAATGATTGTCGTGCTTAAAATTAGGGGTCTAGCTGGGCATGGTGGTGCATACCTGTAATCATAGCAACTCAGGAGGCTGAAGCAGGAGGATTGCAAATTGGAGGCTAGCCTCAGCAACTTAATGAGATCCTGTCTCAAAATAAAAAATAAAAAAGGGCTGGGGATGTGGCTAAGTGGTTAAGTGCCCCTAGGTTCAATCCCCTGTACCAAAAGAAAAAGAAAAACTTCATTCAAAATTAAGGGTCTGTAGGCTCATATTTATAAAAAATATTCCACATCAGTAAGTAGATATACATACCTTTCATAGATATTTGCAATCTCATGTAAATATATTAGGAAATACAATATATATATGGTTCTATAATTATGTACATATCATCCCTATTATGTTTATATACAAATATCACAATATTATAGACTTCTTATTTAAGTTTTTATCAACATTAAAATTATTAATATAGTTTTAAATAATGGATTATATAGAAGGAATAGCTAGGATATAATGAAATCAAATTTTTATAGCCGGGCGTGGTGGCTCAAGCCTGTAATGCCAGCACTTAGGGAGGCTGAGACAGGAGAATCGCGAGTTCAAAGCCAACCTCAGCAACGGTGAGGCGTTAGGCATCTCAGCGAGACCCTGTCTCTACATAAAACACAAAATAGGGCTGGGGATGTGGCTCAGTGGTGGAGTGCCCCTGAGTTCAATCCCCAGTACCAAAAAAAAAAAATCTTTAGAGCCGGGCACAGTGGCGCAAGCCTGTAATCCCAGCACTTAGGGAGGCTGAGACAGGAGAATCGTGAGTTCAAAGCCAGGCTTAGCAACTCAGTGAGACCCTGTTTCTACATAAAACACAAAATAGGGCTGAGGATGTGGCTCAGTGGTCGAGTGCCCCTGAGTTCAATCCCTAATACCAAAAAAAAAAAAAATTTTTATAATAGTGTGTACATTTCTATATGTATCATGAATATATAATGTGTATATATAATGTATATATACATACCTACATACCACATATGTATATTTGTGTGTATTTATTTCTCTCTATGCAAATAAATACAGTTATTTAAGATATTTATGTTGTTATATCAGTTTTCTCAGTAATATTTTATTGGTAGAAACAAAACCTCGTTCAGATATATTTTCTGAATTACAAATAAAATGTTATTGCTTTAATCACACACTGCATTTTTTTAAACACACACAGAACATATAATCTCCTTCCCCAGACAGTTGTAAATGTTTTTTGACAGTGTATCAAATTCAGAAACACCTTGAAAAGGTAGGTGTTCTTTGGCCTTCCAAGAGAAAATGCCACTGCTTCTGGAATCATGACCCCTGTATCCGAAGCAAGATGGAATTTCTAAAGACTTTTGGCTGGTGGCACTTTGTCATAATCTGATAAAAACCACGAATAACTCCCAACAATTTATGGGACCTCTTGGGGCCACCCAGAAGTCAGGTCATGAGTCCCAGTTTAGAACTCCTTTAGAAATATAGAGATTTCTGGAAGGAGAATATTTAATACCTTCCTGTTGGTTGCCACAGCAATTAAGCACAATGCTGCACACAAGATGGTTATTCAAAAGATGCTGTTAACTGGCTCCCTTTGTGGATGTTCAATAGCGAATACAGTAAGGTGAGGTTGAAGCCAAAGTTCTGCAATAAACACTTACAAGAACAGTTGAATTTATGGCACTGGCTAAAATGGCTAGACACTGAGGCATCAGGAAGAATGTGGGTCAGACGGCACTGCATTTACATTTCAGCTGAGCTATTTACCAGGTAAGTGACCTTGGTTGAGCGAGTCAGCCAGTTATCATCCTTGAATCTCAGGCTTCATAAATAAAATAGAAATCGTACAAATGTATAGATTTTGCATTGAATATTAAATGCACAGTGATTTAAAACCCTAACTGTATGTTAAAATCTCCTGGGATGCTTTCTAAAATACCAATATTTATAAATACTGATGTTTATATTTTAAAACTACTGAAGCCAAGTTCTGCCTCCTTTCTCTGGAAGTTCTGATTTAGCCTGGTGTGGGTCTATCTTGACATACACTCCAGGTTAAGAACCACTGAGATAACTAGTGTATGTTACCTGGGTAGAAACCGTCCTTTAACAAATATTATTTTGAGAATGCCTGGGTAAAAACCCTACTCTACTGTTAGCTAGCTGTATGACTGGGAGCAAACTCTTTAAATTCTCAGGACTTCGCTGTCTATATCTGAAAAATTGAGATAATAAGTATGCTTATGTAATGTCATGAGAAATAAAAGACAATCCATGCAAACTGCTTACCAGGGTGGCATATGCACTATACGCAGTACCTGTTAGCTGTTGTTATGACTATCATTATCATACTTATTATTTCCACTTCCTGCTGACCCCAGAACCAAGCTCAGTGACATGGGTGTCCATCATACATTTTAATTGAATAATATGTGAATATAAATGATGATGCCTTTCAACATGATCTTTTAATTACATCATCTTTTATTTTTAGATTTCTGTACATCTCACAAAATATAAATTATGCCTGATATTATTGTTTATTTTTGCAAAATGTCCTTATCCAAATTAAGTCCTGATAACTTTAAGTACTTAACTCAATCCACTGTTTTTTGTTTTTTGTTTGTTTGTTTGCTTTTTAGGGCTGGTGATTGAACCTATAACCTTACAAATACTAGGCAAGCACTCTACCACTGAGCCATCTTCAGCCCTGAATTCACTAATTTTTAAGTAAAAATTTGTGATTTCCATCCTACTGGACCTCTTCATAATTATTATACAAAAAGTAGAAGAACTCAGTCAACGTGTATTTTAAAAATTCCAGTAATACTCTTCTATCTAGGTCAACTTTATTTGCTGACTTGTATATAATAACTATTCTAAATTTTAACTGTTGTTTTAATCAATATAGGCTTTTTAAAGTCCTTTTTTAACCTCTTAATAGTCTATTACATTGTTTTTCTTTAAAGTAGACTTTTAAAAAAGCATTCAATCTTACCGAATCCATTATACACATAATAACATTTATGAGGCGTGATATATTTTTAACTCTTCCATCTCTTTAACCTACAGCAATATAAAAGACTTTCCATTTTGTTGCAATTGTTTCTTCCTGTAAATAGCAAGTGGAATGCACTGCTTTGATTTCTTGCCCTTCCTGTTTCTGGGACAGAGCCTTCTGTATCTGTTCTTGCTCTCTGTTATTTTCTCTCAGAGTACTTTAATTTGCTCTGCTAAACTTACAATGTCTATATGGATACACCAGCATCCTTATACCATCTACCATCCTTACACCATCTACCATCCTTACACCACCTAGAATGAAAATTATCAGCCAGGTTCCTCATTACTTAAGCTATGGAAAGACTACCTACTGAGTCTTGAAGAAATAGCCCCTCTCTAGGGGGGAATATATGATATGGATTTTTAAACATTTTCCTCTAAATAAAAAACCAGCCTCTACCTCTAAAAAAAACTGTAATGCTGAGCTAGATAGATGTATTATGACATAGTTGAAAAAGAGAACCAGCATACGTGATCACTTTGTAGAAACCAATGCAATTTCATGGCAAGTTATTAGACATGACCAACGTGATAATGGAGAAGATTTGGATCTGTGTAATTCTCATTACTTTTTTCTGGAGCCAAATCTCAATGTCCTCCTATCAAAAAATAGTATCAGAGTCTGCTATTTGGACATCCTAATATAGATTTACACAATCCCTTCCAAGTTGTAACATAACACACATTTTAATTTTATGATATATATAACATTCTTCAAGGACACTAACTGCACATTTCTATATTTTTTTATATAAGACTACTTGCAGAATGCTTTACAGTTTTCAAGGTGCTTTTGAAAATATTATTTTACTTAAGATTCACATCTATACCACTGGTAAAAGAGGGTGGAAATCATCAATTGAATTTCATTTTATTACTGTATGTGTGTGTGTGTGTGTATGTGCGCGCGCGCACGTGGTGCTGAAGATTGAACTTTGGGCACTCAACCATTGAGCTACATCCCCACCCCTTTTTATGTTTTTATTTTGAGACAGAGTCTTGCTAAGTTGCCCAGGAAAGACCCAAACAGGTCTTACTCCAGCTCTGTTCTTGTTCACACGCTTTGATAGACTTGCTTGCATCCATGATCCACTATGGGGGAAAAAAGGGAAGAAAATCATCTTGCACTTAGGGATTCTGATAATGCCTTACCATACTTCCTGGATGAATATCCCCTCTTTCCAAGAAGAGATCATTTTTATCCTTCTATAATTTCTGAATACCACACAAATAGAGCTAAGAGAGAGATCTGATGATAGAGGCAATGAATTGACAGCTCTGGGTAGAGAATGAACTTGGATCCAGCACTGAGCTGAGGGCTGAGAACCTTACTGTCATGCCCTGTCATTATGCACTACAAAACACCACACAGTAAAGGACCAGTACAATCATCTGAAGTAATAGCCTTCAGTTCCTGCAGAACTCAGGAGAAGTCTTGCACTCAGGAGGAGACCCACACAGGCTGAACAGGGCAATCTATACCCATAAGTCATCTATAAATAGTGGCAACAAAATATAAGTTGTAGATGGACACAATATCTTTATTTTATTTATTTTTATGTGGTGCTGAGGATCGAACCCAGTGCCTCATGCGTGCGAGGCAAGCGCTCTACCACTGAGCCACAATCCCAGCCCAAGTTCTACTCTTATTAGACTCACTTTTGAGATAAGCAAATCAGTTCAGTGAGATTAAATAATTTGCCAAAAATTCATTTTATCTAATTAAGCATTTAAATCCAAGAGTGTCAGTCTTTGAAACCCATTATTAAAAAGCCTGTGGGTCCCAAAATACTTCATAGTTTCAAAGCCAGATAAAGATGCCTGTTTTCCAAAAGACGTAGTCCCTCATTGAGAAGCAGGGCCAAAACCACAGGTCAACACAGGGATAACTTTCGAATGTCTCCTCATTTCAGTTGAGGTAAAATGGTTGACTTTGAGAAGATTCTGCATTCTTAAATCAAATTTCACTTATTTTTCTTCTGCTTTGTTGTAGTTCAAAAGAATAGTACTAAATTTATGATCCAAAGCCAGATTTAGAAAAAAATGGACTTAATTTATAGATTATTTTTTAAAAAACTCATTTCGACTTTCTGTAAAGTGTCTAGAGGGTCCTTTTTCTACATTTCCACGAAACCTCAGGTATTACTCCATATAGCAACACAATGGTCTAATGTGGTATTTATTCCAATATCTGTCTCCTCTCCCGTTTCTGCCCCTCCTCCACCAACACTCACACAGAAAGCCTCTTGAGGGCAGATCATTAATCTTTTCCTATTTTATATTCCTTTCAAGTACCTCTTTAAAAATAAGTGAAATGGTTACATGAACCAAACCCAGTGGAAATAAAGAGTGGGGGTAGGGGAAGAACCTGGCAATTCCTGGTTTACACAAACCTCTATGAAACATTTGCCAGAAGGGATACTTCAGGTGAAAGACAATCAAGCTTGATTTTGCAGCTAAGAGGATTTCCAGTGTAATGAAATAAAAACACTGACCTAATTTGAACAGCAATGATGATAAATCTACCAAATGTCAATTTAGAACTGTTACATTATGAAGAGAAGGGAGGGAAATACTCCAATTCAAGTATCATAATATTAATGAAAAGTCTGGGGAAGATATGAATACTAAGCAGAAGTAAATCTATAAGAAGTTAAATTTATCTAGATGGGTTACATTGGGTAATAAAACGAAGTCTGCATTCCAGCCAGCTTTCATTCAGAGATGATAAAGCATGGTGCTCGTTCAGGCAATAGCTAAGGGGTGACTGGTTGAAGCAATTCTTCTCTTCTGTGATTTATTACTTAGATGGTCCCTGCATAAACTTTTCAAAATCATGTTGTAGCCAAAACTGAGGAGCTATGAGTATTGTGGATTTGCACTGCTAAACAATACAGCTCTTTTTACATTTTTGGCTACAGAGCAAGTAAACAGACAAAAAAAATATGGAATTTCTTGAAATTTACAAGCTGTGAATAAAGAAGTTGCCAATTCTGCTTCTTATATGAAAAGAAATGAATAGAAGGCATTTTAGAGACAAATATTGAGTTTGCCTCCTTGGGACACAGGATGGATTCATAGTACAATTATTTCTTTGTTCAGGAAAGAGAGGAGGCTGAGTGAATTTTGAAAATTTGCATGTCCGTTTCATCAAAAAGAGGACAGATAAAAATGGGAAGCTTAGTGTTCAAAGCAAATGAAAGGCATAGGAGGTTGGATGCCAAGCAAACATAAGCTAACTTGCACAGCATGGGTCTACCATATTTCCTGATGTCCCATGCAAGCAGTCTGGCCCATCTACTCTGTCTTGACCTCTGAGGTTCAAATTTGAAGAGGAGGATTGAGAGTAGGTGTTTACTTACAGTAAAAATGATAAATTAAGAAACCAGTGCCCAAATCCATAGAACTTAGAGAGCTGGATTTTATAAAAAATAATTTCCAGAAATATCCAACATCACAACTATCTGCCTACCCTCATCCATCCATACACATGTACCTCCCCTCTGTCCCTTCTATTTTAATAGGTGGTAAACTAAAAAAGCACTGGTTTTGGAGTTTGAACTCCTGGTTTAAATTTTGCATTTATGCCAGGTGCAGTGGCACACGCCTATAAACCCAGCAGCTAGGGAGGCTGAGGCAGGAGGATCGTGAGTTCAAAGCCAGACTCAGCAAAAGCATGTCAGTCAGCAACTAAGTGAGACCTTGTATCTAAGTAAAATGAAAAAAATAGGGCTTGCAATATGGCTTAGTGGTTGAGTGGCCCTGAGTTCAATTTTCTGTACCCCACTCCCAAAATTCTGCATTTGTTACTTCCTATTTACATGAACTAGGAAAGTTAATAATAAAGTTGGAAACAATTCTTCATTTGTAAAGTAGAGTTACTCTGCTAATTTTATTTATTTATTGATGAGATAAAATAAATATCCAATTTAAAAATATTTAACAGTATAAAATCACGTGCAGGAGGCAACCAGTCCTGCCCACCCTTTATCCTGTCCTCAATCCTTTGATGCCTTTTTTTTTAAATGAGAGCTAATGACTGCTACCAACACCCTATGTATCCCTTCAGAGATATTCTATGTATGGTAATAAGAATAAAAGCTTACATTTTATGAGGGATTACTATATAGGGAGACAGCCTTATTTTCTCCTGTATTGATTCAACTAATTCTCATAACAACTCAATGAACAGGATTCCATTGTCTTATTTTGCAGGAGAGGAAAGTGAGACATGGAAAGTCAGATAGCTTAAAATGTGGTGAAGCTAAAATGATAACCCACTCATCTTTGTTTTTGTGGTTCTGGGGAAGGAACCAGGGCCTTGTTCATGCTAGGCAAGTATTCCACCACTGAGCCCAGAGGCCCTCACTAATCTTGTATAAATACTGTTGACTGAATACCAGGGGTTTAAAAGATGCTACTTCAGAGTGTGAACTTTATTAATATCCTTTAAGATAATAATCAGAGGATTCCTGGAAGATAAAATATGAGAAAATATATTGAATTTTTCACAGAAGTGAAATGTGAACCCAGAATCATCATGGACAAATAATCGACCAGTTGCCAGCCTACCATTTCATGGAATGATATACATCATTATTTGATTATATTAAATGTTATTGGAACCCACGTAGATTATTTCATTCTGGTTATTTTGTAATTATTTGTTTTTCTAGATGTGATGAAATTGCCTTACTAAACTGACAGATGAAAACTTTTGAGTACTTAAATAAGGAAGTTCCTTTTGACTGAGAATGATGAATTATACATCTACTCCAGGTACAAAGAAGGGAAAAAATCAAATTCCCATTTTTTTTCAGGGGTATTGAGAGGGCAAGCAGGGTCCATTTTCAGAGAAAAAGAAGCATAAAAGACAAAAGTCCGGCAGGCAGCTAGAGTCCACACTCTGCAGATGAAGGGCAAAGGCTGGGAAGTGCCAGTTATTCTGATGATAATGGAGAATTCAAGAGCTTTTAGAGATCGTAGAGTTCAGAGTTTCACAAAGTCTTTCAAGGAATACTGGCCTTTAGAGATATTATGTTCCAAAGGCATTTCATGTTCCAATAAATTTGAAAAATACTACATACCTATCCCCTCCTGCAAATGTATAGGATATAAATAATAGTACACTAACAATTCTGAGGCATTTTGTTTTACACACACTCACATACACATAAAATTAAAAGTAAAAATAATTTTATTTACCCAACACTCTTCCAAACTGATTTCAATAGGAAATGTTGTTTTCATTGAGACACCTGTTAACACCTAATTGAAACTTGGAGCATAGTTTGGAAACACTGATGTAGCTGAGAAGCTGGTGCCAGCAGCACCCATGGGCACACACCTATCCTTCACCTGCCTGCCACTGTGTCCAAGATGGCGTATCACCTATGCCCCATGTTTTCAGCCTAAAGAGTAAACAGCTGCCTAAGTTGCCATGATGATCTTAGGAGCACAGATTGTGTTGGAGCTAATAGCTAGGCCTCCTGACCTTTGACCATTGCAATAATGGTTCCCTTCATTGTACCCTTCAGATGACTCGTTCTTCTCTTTTCTGGAAGAAAAGAATTGAATAACTTTTGTAGGCTTAGAAGTTCTTACTTCAGAGTACACTTAGAAATCCTGATGGGTTTTCTTTTAGCCCCGCAGCACTCCTATCTATATGCCTGCCTCGTGCTCGGCAGATGTACTTTGTAGATGTATTTCTACCTGTTTGGTAGAAATGATAATGTAATATGGAAAAGCACAAGATCGCTATAGAAACAAAAGCTTTTACTGGTAGAAATTGGAAAGTATGCATGAGAAAGAAGAAAGAAAAGGGGAGGAGATTGCCAAAAGGTCAATTAAACTCTCCCAATTTGCTTTGTCTTCCAATTTGTCTCTCACTTTCACAGGTTCAGAGTCTATGCCATTTGACAAAAGAAAACGGTTATGGTTAGAGCTGACATCAGTGGCATTTTAAAAGATAACAGTCCATGAAGCTACAGTGCTGTTATCACAACTTTGAATGCTGTCAGGGGTATTTCAGTTCCACAGGAGAAGACTTCTATGCAAGCAAGGGTGTCCACTTGGAGAAAGTGGAAAAATCCTGCACCATGCACCTGCCATTTTATTGCAGCTCTCACAGGAACATGCGCAGAGCCCCAGGAACTTAGACCTCACAGAAATATTTGACCTCAATACTTAACCCACCACAAACACATTACTGAAGGTACCTTAAGCTTAATGCTCACACTCCTGCACATCTCAGCAGGAGACCCTCATTCTACCACTTTTCTTCACTTAACAAAAAGTGCTGTCACACAGATTGACCACCTTATGCCTAAGGATCCACCAGAAACATCCTGGAATCTATAGTGCACTCAGCTTAGAGATGATTTTAGGAAAAGAAATTGCTCTCAAGTAGGTCAAGATTTTTGTCCTGAAGTATAAAGAGAGAAAGAAAAACTTCTATCTTTTAGGAAAAAATTGAAAGAGGAGGTTTATTTTCTTAAGGAGGCTTGCAGTTGAATAGCCAGTACCTGCAAATAGAGAAAAGGGATGAATAAAGTACCTGTAGTCTACATATTGAGCACTGAGCAGGAAAAACAGCACACTTCTGAAATCCTTCTTTGGTCCCTGAAATTGACCCCCCCCCCAAAAAAAAAAAACACACAGAGCAACTTTGAAGCCCAAAGCATGATTTAAGCTCAGTCTTCCAGGGTAATTTTCTGCATTTGTTTATTCTCTTATTCAGCTAGTATGTCGGGAGGCTAATGGGCTTATTATGAATTAGGCTCCACAATCAAGAGATGCAAACTTTAATTTTAATTATCTATTCCTTCAACAAAATGAATGAATAATAAATGTTAGATGCTTACTACATGCATGGCCTTTGTTAGTACTGGGACCAAAGATGAATCACACATAGACTTGGCTTTGCTAAATTCCACATCTTCAAGGGGAAACTGGCATGTAATACAAAACCAATACACTGATGTGCACTGTAATCAGACTCCATATAAATTGCTATAGGAACACTCCTATGTTCTTCCAGTCCTTCTATCTGCACTATTTATTTTTACAATTCACATTTCTTCTTCCAATGATGATACGCTGACATTTGAACAAGAATCCACCGACAGATCCACCAGTCTCTTCCCTGACACTCAGTTCTAATCAGGTGCCCAGCAGGAGGGATCAGATGGCGGTCATCCCTGATGACTGGTTTTGGATTCAGTCAGGTTTCACAGTGACTCCCTGTGCACCTGAGCCAACCTCAGAGTGAATGTGAGGAGGCAGAAAATCGCATGTGTCCCATGTGCCAGAGTCATCAACATTTTCTCAGGGGAATGTTTGCCTGGCCACTTGATGTTTGGGAGGAGCCAAGCAAAATAATCTCTGCATGTCAAATAAATCAAATAAGATAAGCACTTTTGTAAAAGGGCAGTGGACACATCATGGGGCATCTGGTTTAGTTTGAGAATGAGGAAAATGGAATTCTGTATTGTAAGAGCTCATTAGTTCCAATACATGACAAAGGTATAATCTCTTCTGATCAAAACTGGGCTTTAAATAAGCATGTACATCAATTTCTACTACTTACCAAGTTGGGTATGACTTTCTATTTTTTTCTTTTTTGTGGTACTGGGCACTCTACCACTGAGCTACATCCCCAGGCCTTTTTAGCTTTTATTTTGAGACAGAGTCCCACTACGTTAATGAAGTTGGTCTTAAACTTTTCATCTTCCTGCCTCAGCATCCTGAGTCAGGATTATAGGAATGTTCTACAATATCACAGCCTGGGACAATATTTGAGAGTATGACTTATAGGTCAAAGTCCCAAAGCCACGTTTCCAACTGCATAAATGGTAACCCAGACTAAACTTTTTCACAACTCTCCACTCCTTTGTGAATCGTCTTTACTTCATGGAATCCTCAGAGACATGTATGCTACTGAGACATGTTTTTCCTGATATATCACCCTGAGAAATGAATGTCTCAAAAACAGTACTCTCCACAGCGTCTGCCACATCAGTCCCTTAAACTGGTAAATTGTCATGGTATGCATATTAACATTCTAGACATTTCAGAGGCTCCAATCACCATTAAGGTGATCCATCCATCTCTATTCATCATTGTCACATGCACAGCAAATAGGAAGCCACCAAATCTTCAAGAGCTCCCTGCCTTTAAACTAAAGAGATACATTTTATCTAATACATGGGTCATGCTTACTGAATTCTTAAAATCTTGAGCTTGATAGTTTTGAAAACAAAAGGGAAAGAACCTCAGTCTTATACCGCTGTTCCTCACATTAGCAATCCTGACATTAGCATTAGTCATCTTTACTACATGGAATCCACAGAGACATGTATGCTACTGAGACATGTTTTTCCTGATATATCACCAGTGACATCATCTACCCCAGGAACATGTCTCCCTTCAAAGGAGCTGTTTGAATTCAAATAATGAGCTGGGAACTTGTTTCCCCATGGCTTCTCTCCTGTGCTTTCTAGAGAAATAGAAATGCAGTGGGCTTTATACAAATTAATTGGAGGTTGAGGATTTGAAGAAAGGAATAGACTTTACATTTCCATATGACTGAATTCAGTCATAGCAATAAGACATTTATTTTTTTGACATTCGTAAGATACAGACTGGGGAAGTTATGGGTTTAGGAAGTGACAATCTGTAGAGAAATTGTTTAAAAGTCACATGCACACACACA
Organism: Xerus rutilus; assembly: GCA_028644305.1. NCBI lineage: Eukaryota > Metazoa > Chordata > Mammalia > Rodentia > Sciuridae > Xerus > Xerus rutilus. Next base: position 20,797,349 of record CM053401.1, read on the forward strand.
AATACCTCATTAATTAGTTAACTTTTTAAAAATGTTTCTTCTTGCAACCATGCTTTTACATTTTGGAATAGAATGGCTTGGTTGGGAATTAGAAACACTTCTATGAATGTTCTTTGCCCATCAGATCAAATTTCTTCTCTTAACCAAGATGTATGGATTTTAAAACTCCTTTGAGTTTTTTACGTATTGATGAGAAATAATATGTAAACCATTATTAAACTGAATTTTATGCCTGAGGAAGACTGAGAAGTAGATCGCTATGGGATTTGAATTTAGTGGGACACTGTGAAAACTAATCTAATCTTAACATTTAGGCAGTATTTCTCTTTAGGGCAAGCTATTCATATGAAGAACAACACAGTCACCCTATAAAGAGAAAGAGAAGCTGTGAGGCACCATCTCTGGCCCATTGGTGTAGAACAAGTGCAAGTCCCATTGAAGAATCTTCCCCCAGAAGCTTCTCCCCCCTTTAACTCTTAGGTCTCAAACCACAAATCAAGGAATCTCATGCAACAAAAGGAGGAGATCTGCAGATCTGCGCCTGAGCATCTAAGGTGCTCTCCTCGTCTTCCTTTCTATGTCATTTCACTGGAGAAAGTATTTATTTAAAAATCATTTATACCAAGCCGTGCTGTATGGAAAAAAAAAAAGAGGGGAGTTTGGTGCAGCAAAAAAAAATCGCAAGTGCTGGTTAATAAGTTAGTAGAAAAATATCAGAAGATGATATAATTAGAATGAAGTACGTTTAACTCCCCTCATCTAAACTGAGTGACTTGCAGGTAATTCTCTGAACTTCTATAAAGGTCAAATTAACTTGCAACATTTTTTTTGCCTTTTTGGCAATACTAGGATTAAACCCAGGGCTTCCCACATGCCAGGGAAGTGCTTTGCCTCTGAGGTACATTCTTAGTCCTTTTAAAATTTATTTTGAGACATGGTCTGGCGAAATTGCCCAAGTTGGCCTCAGACTCGTGATTCTCCTTCCTTGGCCTCCTGATATCAAGGAGTGTTCACATCCTTCTTTAACTTGAAAGGATGGCACAAGTGTCTGATAAGATAATTTTGGGTAAATAGCTTCGTGCCTGGTTATTATAAGCATTGGATAAATACTTCATAAATGCATTTTTTAATTTTTTGTATGTCACTAAGATTAATATAAAATATTTTAAGAGTTATAAATATGGTACAATGAAATTCTAGCGTAAATTCAAAAAAGAAAAATCACCTCATTTTCATGGCATGGTAGAGCTTTAGATTGAAATCAAACTTATTTAAACACTTCATACTGTAGGTTGCTGAGTTAGGCTGCTAAGGATAAGTAGAATGATGGATCATATGATAAATACACCTTGAGGGAAATTTTCCTGGTGTCAGAGTTCTGATACATGACATGTTTTCTTCCACATACTCCAAGTATGTCCTGCCCCCAATAGGCTCAGAGAGATGAATGAGTTAGAATTAATTTGAAAAAACTATAGATAGTAAGCTCATGGGACCAATCCATTTATGTATTTATTACTTTTATTTTGCTAGAACCACTACCACCAAAAATAAATCTTAGAGAATAAATGCTGCTTTTCGAGTGTATCCTGGCGAGAGCAATATAAAAATAATTTAGGACCAACCATGTAATTATGTGCATTTATTCCAACCTTCCATTACTAGAGATAACAAGATGAATAGTAAAATGTGAACTTTAACAATCCTGTAATTATAGCCACTGAACCGTACATTATTGAAAGAATTTTGCAAAATCCAGATGCAAAAGAATCAACTTGGTATGTAAATAGAAATGAAACAGTAAAGTAATCAAATGATGAAGAACTAATGTAGAAAGCTAAATTGCTTTCCAGAATCTTTTATTGCCGTGTTTTCATTTCTTTAACAAATACTCAGTTTATTTTTATCATTTTGCCACACTTCTTACAAGTACATATTGTTCAGCAGCTATAACCAGCCCAGTCAAATATCGCAGGATTGCTTTTCATTCCGTTTCCTTATTTTTTTCTTAGAACATAATTGGAATTGATAGAGTGTTTTCCATGATCATTTTGTGTAATGAGGGCAATAATATACACTTCACTGGTATTTCTTGAATGGTAAGAATTTGTGTCCTTGCTTAGGAAATGGAAGTCCCAGAAATAACAACCACATTCGGGGAAGTCTAGGTATTTTGCTGTATAGCAATGAACTTGCCACATCAGAATTCAGTAAAAGCATCTCATTCATCAGTAGATGGTCTGGGATTTGCCAAGAGTAATCTGGGGTGTTGATAAGAAGTGTCAGATTCATAGAATTAAGAAAGGAAGACAGTTTATTCATTTAAAGCAGAGAAACTCTAGGTCTCTTGATATTTGTCAGGGGCAATAACTTAATAGATACCACAAGTTTTTTCCTGAATTGAGTTGTAGATAATGCTCAATTATATTTGCTAATAAAGGGACAGGGATACTGCATGACAAAAATAATAAATAGGAGAAATATTCCGGTTTATTTGAAATGGATGATATGAGGAAGTTCTTTTGGAAAGGGGGGGTGGAAAAAGAAACTGAGGATTTCAGAATATTTCCTTTCCTAATAATGTTTTATTTATGCTAATATTAAAATAATTCACATGTCCAAGTTTACCTTGGCAGACAACAGTGTAGAATCAAGCGAAGAACTAATAACCACCCATTGCATGATCAGGACAATGGACAATCTAGAGAAAAGTGTCTGTACTTTTTAGCTGGCGGTAGACAATGGCCTAATGCATATTCAAGTACTCTCTCTGTGTGGTTTTAATCTGTCTTCAGCTTTCCTATGAGAGATCATTATAAGATATAATAAATTAATAAGATGTATGCATCTCCTTGGGGAAAAGCTATTGTGAGCTAGAATCTAGCCTTGGACATTATTTTTATTCCATCACAGAGAAGAGAAAGAATGATGAAGTGAATTGTAGAGGAGGATAAGCTGCCAAAGGGAAAATTATAAGAATAGAGACCCTGCATGCCCAAATTCATTGCTCTAATCCATCTTGGAGAATGTTTTAAAGGACTTTCTGCAGCTATTTTCAAAATATAAACATCTCCTGCTTTAATAGTGTGGTTTAGTCTCCAGCAGTTCATTTCCTTCACCTTAATAATTATAATTTCTCTCTCTCTCTCTCTTTTTCTCTCCATCTCCACTACACACACACACACACACACACATACACACACATACATATCTGACTAAATGTACATGTGTGGATACAAATGCTTTGTGAATACTACTAAAAATGTATCAGTCTAAGCCTTTATGGAAGTCCAGAGAATTAAATTATCGCCTGCAAGTCACTCAGTTGAGATGAGGGGAGTTAAATCTACTTTATTCTAATTATATCATCTTCTGATATTTTTCTACTAACTTATTTACCAGTACTTGCAATTTATCACTACTAAAATGACCATATACACCAGCAAAGCAATTATCCAACAAACTAAGTAAAACCAAAATTAAGCTAAAAACATTAAGTGGAATGATTCAAAAGGTTCATTTTGTTTGGCTTGTACTTATTTATTTTATTCTAAAGGGATTCACTTATAAACATACCATTTAAAGGACAATTAATTTAATTTACTGTCTTGTCTATTTCAAGTGAAATCAAGCATAGATTTATGATTAGGGTGTCATTGTTTTGTTTTATGTTTCGTCAAACAAATGAGCAATATCACTACATATGGCATATACTGTCCCTGATAACAAATGCACCATACTGATCACTGGCAGATCTCACCCCCTCCAGAAAGATATCACCTATTTTACTACCTTGATCTGTCTATCTATATGAAGCTTGTTAAAACCATGTGAATGGGTTTCCTTCTATATTAGATACAGATATAATCCAGGAATTGATGTAAATACCATTCTTTCACCATTTCTTGATAAAAGATGGCCTTTATTTGAATTAGACCTATCAGATACAAAACCGTTTTGATGGTGGTGTAATTAGTGGCAATAAAACATGTTAATATGATCAGTTATGGATTTGAAAAACATTTTATGCAAATATATAGCACTAAAGACCCACTTTAAAAAATAGTCCTCCATCCACAGACAAGAAGCTGTGTCACGTGACTTGATATTCTCACTTTTTAAATTTTTACTCTACATTTTAAAATTACATGTTATATTTTAGTAATTTGTTACTTACAAACATATAAGAGTAATAAAAAATGTGGACATCCTTAGGGGATGGATTATACAATCACCACTTCTGTGTGTTCAGAACTGAGAGCAAAGCCCACCTGATCTACCATGTTCTTTCCCTGCTGCTAGATGATATCTGAAACAGGAAGAGAAACATTTAACACTTACATTTTCTCACGTAATGTGAGAGAAATAACACCAAGCCTCATTAGTTGAAACAATTTCTACTTCCCTGGATGACTTTGAGTAAGTTATTTAAACTTTCAAAATCTTGCATTGTTTTTTAGTCTATAAAACAGAGTAACACCTATTTTGCAGGATTTTTACAAGGATTAAAAATAAAGCACGTGAATTACCTGGAATAGAGTTTAGAACATACTAGACTTTTAATACTAAAGTTATCTGTTCTTCTTATCAATAATTTATACATAATTATGAATGAATGTAAGTCATCTTGTGAGAACACTTTTTTTTTTAATTGAAAAGAAAAAGAAAACGTGTGAGAAAAAGATTCACTTGTTTCTATTGGAAGTTGGAGATAGCCTCAAACTAGCAGTCATGGTGGTGAATAGCATCATGGGTTTTGGAGTTAAATATCTCAGCACATATTCCTAGACAAGTTATTTTACATATGCTTCAGAGTTTTTTTTCTTCCATAATACAGAGATCGTAATAGTGACCTCTCTCTAAAATGCAGTAATGCATTGAGTGAATTAAATGCTATAATGCAGCATGGACCGTTCACATGGTGTCTGGTTCATAGCAATTCATTAAACAGGAGGTATCCTTTCTCATTAAATACTTGAGACAGAAATGAGGGCAAGTTCAAGAGAGGACAGCAAAGGTGGACTCCTCTTACTTCAGGTTGGTTTTATCTCTCTGATGAATATTGAGATAGATAAGTGATATATGTGAATGTCAACAGGACCAAGAAACTTTCCCAATGAAATCAATGTATTCACTCAATATACCAAAAAAAAAAATGTACTGAAATATAAACAGAGGGAGAAGCAGCAGAGTGACCCCTGAATTGAGAGCAGGTTGGCAATGCAATATCATTATTTAACTCAGTCACTGGGGTACATTATCAGCCAGGCCTTATGTCTTTAAAATTAGTCATGTTCCTGTAAATGCTTCTGTCTGACTCAAGCCTCCACACTTTTCAAAAGACTAGAGAAATACAACTGGATGCAAAGATTATCAAGAAAGATGATCAAAATGAGAAGCATCAGAAATCATTTCACAAAAGGAAACTGGAGGATAACATCTGTCTATGATTTTACCATGAGCCAGGAATTCTGGCTCAATTGCTGGTGTTATCATGAGAATAAATGGGTTTGAAATGTATAGGATTTAAAGAAGAAATTAGGGAAAACTTGTAAAATCAAACTTTGAACCTTGTGTCAATTTAGAATAGCAGCAAAAGGTCAGGGGAGATGACCTCTTCCAGTTCTATTGTTCTATATAAAATTCTTTTAACCTAACCTTGTGAATTTTTATGTTATAATGTGTCATATTAATATTGATTATTCAATGAAAAATCTGAAGGCACACATAGGTTCAGTGAGATGACACAAGCAAATAGTGTGAGTCATTCATTCAGTGGCCAAGCCAGAAATGGAATTTTTATATTTTCAGCTGAGTAATCTCTCCCTCCCCAGGCTATCCCTGATGATCTGTACAAGGAGTTTTACTCCCATTCCAATTAAATGTCCTTATAAGATTTTTATTCGCCTTCTCCTTGCTACTATTTCTCAATGTCTTAGTCTCATTCCACCCACTGGATCATCAAAGCTTTGCCTTTCTGTGAATGTATTTGAAAAGATTCTTCTTTCAAGTACTTAGTTCCCAAGTAACACTCACAATAAAAGATTTGTTACATACCACGGATATTTTCTGAATTTGCCAAATTCTTTGCAACACCTATGTAACTATCTTCATAGTTTTCTTTCCTAGATAACCATCCACTGAACTAATTGTCATCCTCTTTACATAGAGACCAAAATGGAATAGACCAAAGGATCCATCAAATATTCCACTTCCAAAGCCTCTATTATCATTTGCAATAAGCCAGCTTCTTCTTGATGGGTCCTTTCCTCCTGGCTGGCTTTGTTGTATCCACTTTTGCTTATATCCTCTCCTTTCTCCCCAAACTTCCTATAACATCACCCTAGTTCATCATGACTATATCCCTTTTGAAATGTCATTTCAAAAAACTCTACTTTGCTTGTATTGCATCTTTTCTCTTCTTTATCTCATGTTTTCCCAGCCCTTTAACTTTATTATCCAATGGTGAAAATTTTCATACTTACTGGTTTGAATGTGATATACAAAATAAGTTTCCTGCCAGAGAATTTGAGTGATTTGAATGACCTTTGATATAATTATTTTCCTTTCATTCTAGGAAATGAAATCCACAAAACTTTAAGCTGAACAAATTCACTAATGGGGAATGGACATTAAATGGAAGGAACGGTTGGAATCTTCATATAGGATCGTTTTAATTTTAATTCAAGTTTTTCAATCTCTATCCTGAACTCTCACTATAAGTGAGAGAAGTTATAAAGTTTCTGCTGCTTTTCTTTTCCTTGTGCATCTTTTGATAGAGATGCAAATGTCTAGGAAATAGCCACCAACATAGCTCAGAAAGTAGTAGAGGTGGATAGATCACAAATTAACTCATTGCCCTTTCATTAATCAGGACTTGCACTGATGCTATGCAGAGTCTTGACTCAGTATGAGCCAAGAACCAATGAACCCAGAGCAGCATGCTTTGTCCAATTATGGCACCAAAAGAGAGAGATTAAAGTTTCTTAAAGCAAAACTTAGAAAGACAAGTTTTCTTTTACATATTCTGAACTAATTAAAATATAACTCATATGCATTAAGAACGTCAACACCCAGCACCAGCTGTGGCAGGAGTATGTGCTTAATAAATGAAATAATGTAAGTTCCTTTCAGGGACTAAGGAGTAATAGAGCCATAAAATGGTCTGCCCTAATCCTCTTAATTTTTTTATAACCAATTTTAGTATTCAGTAACTCAAATTTTTGAGCAGGGATATTTTAAAGAAAGAATATGTGCCTTTATTCAAGTCCCCATAGAAATCCTACTTCTAACATGTCCCTTTATTGCCAAGGATAATATAATGCTCTAAGTGACAAGGGAAATTTTCAGAAGCCCTGTTTTTCTACATATGATATGTCCACCAGATGTTTCAGGGGCTCTAGAAGTCACCTCAAGAGCTCACTCTGGATTACAGATGTGCAAACTATGATTACAGAAGCAGTAAAATCAAGGGCATGATCCTTCTCGAATAGGTCCACACAGTGGGGTTTTTGCCACCCACTCTGACACCATCATGAGTTTTCTGAACTTCTGGGCATGCCCCTCTCTGGGCCAATTACTTTGGCGAGGCTTTTAAAATTTATCCAATTCCTAGCTCCTTGTCTGTAAAATGAGAAACGTAGAATATTTACTTGTTTATTTACAAGGAATAGAATAAAAATAATACAAGTAAAGATCTTTGGCATTGCACCTGACAAGAACATGAGTGATCAATGTTCACTCATGTTCTTATTCCCTTCCCCACATTTTCCTTTCTATGATGTGATTTTGCAGATATGGGACCTGAACCAAGAATTGAGAAATTCAATAATTTGATCTGGGTCCCAGGCAAGCTTTCTATCACCTCTCCCCATCCATGTGTAAAAAAGCAAAAAAAACAAAAAAAATTAAAAAATTAGGATTTGATAAGGTGCGAAGGCCAAGAGCATGCCACACATGCTTCAGCCTGCAGCATGTGCCAGCCACTCACTGTCCAACATGGTGCCCATTCAGTAACCACACTGCATGTGGCCAGAGAGATCAAGGATCTGACTTCCTAATTTTACTTAATTTTAACGATTAGAAACAAAGATTTTAAAAAGCTATATTATTGGAAAAGTTGTTTATTTGATTATTGGAAAACAACTGTTCCTAGCTACATTTTTAACATTGCCACTAGACATGTTATGTGATATGTGACACTTACCAAATGCCTCTCAGATAGTATGTCCAACAGAAGCACAGATTTATGCTCTGTGTTTTCACTGTGCTGGGCACATGCTTTCTCTCTGCACTGATGGTAATAATATTTAAAAAACCATAGTTCTTCACATTATTTTGTGGAATTATAAATTGTCATAACAATGAATGAAGAGCAGCAAGATAAGGTAAAACAGAGGGGATAGAGGGGATAGCAAAATGAGTGAGTAGGAAGGAAAGAAGACAGAGAAAGAAGATAAGGGTCTAAATCAGAAGTAAATGCATGACAAGTGATTAATCAACAAATGCCAGGACAAAACTCTCTCAGAGTTAATCATAGCATTCTGCACACCTTTTTACAAAGACAGGTTCTGGAAAGATGGGTCCAGTCTTTTTCTAATTCATTTTGAATATTTTTCATCAAACCCTAGTATAATACCTGCCACATAATAGATGTTTAATAAATATTTGTTGAACTGAACTCAATTGTATCTACATAATAAAAAAAAAACGCCTGGTCTTATCCTTCTTCATGGAAATATCTTAGCAATTTTAACATACATTATGGTTATGAAAATTTGGAGGTGCCTTGAAAAAACAAAGTTATTAGTACTATTTATGCCAAAACTGAATATCTATTCGAGATGTTTTAACAGATAAAATTCTTCTGTGGGAGGATAACAAACAGAAGAGAAACAAAATTCATTTTATTTAGTGACTCAGCAGATACATTATTTTGGGGCTGAGGAATAAAAAAATGAAGCATCCGCACCCTTCCAAAGGCAAGCCCTTTTCTCTGGTCCTTCCTCATGAGCTAGGCCAGTGGAAGGGCTGTACTTTTCTCTGTTCTCTACACTCCATCTGCAGTGGCATTGCTGCTAGAAATGAAGAAGCCCACAAGAGCAGGGAGGAAGCAAGAGTCCTGATCTATGGAACTCCAGACCCAGAGCCCAGGCCAATCCCAGGCACATGAAGGCAGCCCCACCAACTAAAATGTGATATTCTGTACTTTTCCTTTTCACCTTGTGACGTTTTAAGAAGAGCAAGAAAAATACAATCTGACAGAGAATGTAGCTTGTTTCAGACTTTATTTATTTATTTATTTATTATTATTATTTTTTAAAGATGGACACAATGTCTTTATTTTATTGCTTTGTATGTGGTGCCGAGGATCGAACCCAGGGCCTCACGCATGCGAGGCAAGCGCTCTACCGCTGAGCTACAATCCCCGCCCTCAGACTTTATTTATAATAAATCTCTAATATTGAGGATAAATGAAAATGTGGGCACTATGATGTAGAAGAGTGGTGGGATTTGAGGGTTTTGAATTCTCAAGTAGGGGAATTCATTCAGCCATGAAGGGCAAAGATCTCTACTAATTTACCTAAGCAAATTTCATTTACACTAGCTAAAGAACCCCCATTTAGCACCTGCAGATCTATGCAATCTTGAAAAACCATTATTCTAATGAAGTATACAAGTTGTAATGTAAATGTATATAATAAGTACATACTTTATACCTCTCTTTGCACTTAGTTTCTCTATTTCATTTTTACCTAATTGATGCATTGAAAGGGGAATATTATGATATATTTCTAAATAGACTGCCTAATTAGTCATTTTTCCTTTCTTTGGCTTAATGTAAGTTTATTGCATTTTATTTCCTAAATATGTAACTGGTTTGATAATCTCTGCACCCTTGCATTATAGAGTCTTTCCTCAAAAAGTCAAAAGCATAAAATTGTTTGCTTTCAAGTGATGAATGAGTTTCTGGGAATGAGTTCATGGGAAGCATCGTAGACCTGGGATTGGATTAAGAAAGAGTCAAACTTTTAGAAATGTCCTAAGTAACAAGCATTCCATATTGCCTTCCTGAGGGGTGGCAAAGGCTTCCGTTTCTTTCACCTCTCAGAGCCTATTCAGTCACTACCAAACTTCCAGCATGGTCATTAGCACCACTGCTAGCAACCAAAAAACAAACCGCAGAGTATTTTAAGGGTTGTCATATTTTTATCTAGAATTATGGAAGACAGTAAAAAACAGCAAGAAATGAAAATAAATGAAGTGAATTGAAGCAACAAATGAGAGACTTTTGAAGGAAAATAAAAAGAAATGAGAAGAAGAAGAAAGAATGATAACCACAGAGACAAGGCCACAGCACAAATACACAGGCACCCACCACAGGGTCCGTGCATACTTATTGCTGACATTCCTCTTTAGTGTTGTACCCCAAGCACCCATTATTCTCTACATCTGCTAAAGAGTCAGTGTCAAAATGATAGATGCCAGCTCCCTGTATCAACATTTCCCTACAGCCACGAAGCCCATTATCAACAGAGATAAACCTGTGCCAGGATAAATTTCTTATCAGAATATGGGCAAGGAAGAGTTCAAAATGGTGTTAGATCACACAGAATTTTATTGTCGCAAGCTCCCTAAAGCAATTGGAGAGCACTGAGAAATTTTATGCAGGCGTTAGAATCAAAATACCATTCTTCCAATCTGTTTGAATTGATGCTATAACACCATTGAAATAAAATAAAATAATGATCTTCAAGGAATAATTTATTCTGAGCTTTTTTTTTTTTTGGTAAAGTCAGAGAAGAAAATGTAATGCCACTTAAGACCATGGCAAATGGCAAATGTGGAAGAAGTGGGGTTTTTTGTTGTTGTAGTTTGTTTGTTTTTAACTGTTGTGAACTATTGTTGAGCACATGGCTATTCTTCCGTTGATCTTCTGCCGTCCCCCAAGGAGCATAATTATAGCTATCATGCTGGAAAGGAGACTATGCAGAGACATTTAATGCTGAGATCAATTGAACTGGGACATAGCTTTTGACAGATACTTCCATCTAAATGAGCCAGATTGCTCCAGGAAATCCTAAAAAAGATAAATCTAAATGGTCCCTTACCATTTTCATCTATCACATACCTCTCAAAATATCCCTTACATATTTTTATCTACTGCCCTAATCCAAACCTTTTTTCCTGTCAAGACTCTTTAAAAGGAACTGTTATTTGGCATCTTTCTGAAATAAAGGCAGATGCCATTCAACTCAGGAATTCGGTCCCAGTAAAATTAAGGTGGTTGCTGGGACGCGGTAAATGGGTAAATGTCTGAGAGAAAGCCCAGTTTCAGAGCAGCGATGGGACTATGAGAGCCACGAGTACATGGTGTGACTGGGTCTGACGTCTGGGCATCTGTCTCAGGTAATCTTCCCTTTCCTTCACAATTATATAATCTGAACACATATCCCAACATCTCTAAGGAAAGGCTCAGTGTGAAATACAAGTTTCATTTTCTGTTTAGATCCTGTTTGGTAGCAAATTATTTAGCAAACCTCTGTTCACTTTTTCTATATCTAATCAATATTTTTCTCTCTGGATTTTGGTATTTAGGTTATATATTTGCTTTTCCCTTAACATTTGAACAAATTCTTTGTAAGTTATTAGCTTGGTTGGTGGTCAGTTAAACTGACAATTTTATTTGGATACTCAGTCAACTAATATTGTTCTAAATAAGCTGAATTGGAGGGAAGATGAATGCTCTGGATATGACTAGATAGCAAAAATAATAGATATTTAAATTTATTGCATTTTTTAACAGTAGAATCAATAGTGTAAAAAGTACTTTTTTTTTTGCCCTGAGGATTTTAGCACCAGTAACATTGAAAGTTTTAAAACTGAAATTTTAAAAACTTAAATCAGAACAGCAATGCAAAGTGTTAGATTTTAGCCAGGATAATTCCACTCTCTTGGACTCTTGGAGTCTTGATAACAACAATCCAAATGAAAAAAAAAGTTTTGTTCTTATGTCTGGTCATTGCTCTCAAAGTCATCAATCAAAACCAAAGACTTTGTTGTACTGAGTATTTCCCACTTAGGCCATTCTTCTGTCCTTCAGTTTAGTCAGGATCAGTACAGGACACACTTCCTTTTATCAATTTTATGGGGGTAAGAGAGGCAGGAGAGAAAGCATTCCATTTACAGCAAGCAATTCCATCCCTGGACTCAGTATTAATTAATTCTGATAAAACATGAATGATTGGGAATGAAAATCTAGAATATAAGAAGAATGGGTTGAGAATAGCGTACTGATGCCCCAGTGAATGAGCACCAGCGATCACAGTTTATTAGATCTCTGTATGTATTAGGCTTCATCTTAGAAGTAAAGAGAGCAAATGGCTCCTTTCCCAGAACCTTATTAACACTTTTGGGCCACTGATGATTTCATTTAGCATATTACGTCTTCAAAGTAATATCTCTGTAATCAAATTACCCTCCAGAGAAGAGCTATCATCTTTTCACAGTATGATCAGGGCTACCACCTTTAATCACACACATACAAGTGATTCCTCTTCCTCATCCATATTTAAAGGACTAGTTTGTGTGGTGTTCTTTTCTATTCCTACAATAGGCTAAAGCCTGAGAAAAACACTAGCTTTTATTGAACAACTATTGTGCCTCCAATTTGCACATGCTATCTTAACCTTATTAATACTGTACACTCCATTTTACAAATAAGAATACTGAAGCTCAAAGAGTTTACTATGTAAATATGCCAAGATCATGCCGCTTAGTAAGACTATAGCTACTAATGAATGTTTCTCCCACTCATTTCTTCTCTCAACTTCTTTTTTTTTTTTTGGTACTGGAGATTGAATTCAGGGCCACTGGACCACTGAGCCACATCCCCAGCCCTATTTTGAATTTTATTTAGAGACAAGGTCTTACTGAGTTGCTTAATGCCTTGCTTTTTTTGCTGAGGCTGGCTTTGAACTCGTGATCCTCCTGTCTCAGCCTCTCAAACTGCTGGGATTACAAGCATGCACCACTGCACCAGGCTTGACCCCTATGTTTACCTAGGAAATCAGTCACACTCAGATTGTCTTACATGGAAGGGGATTAGGTTTAAAGAAAAAATAAATACTAAAAACTGCATAAATCATGTTATCTCCAAAGTTTGATCAATGCTTTTTTAAGGGGCATGAGTTATTTATTGGGCATCCATCTTTCAGCAAAACCTGCAAAAGTTCAGTTTGAAAGCCAAGGTTATATATACTCTCACTTCTGTAACATGAGTACACAGTATGTAATTAATGTACATAGAGCCAACTACTAGATACTGGAACAAACTTCAGTGAAATGAAAAAGAGCAATGCTTTGTGATTGTTACAGATGTTTATCCTGATAAAAAGTAAGGATTAGACTCAAATCTAAGAGCTACATATGTAATCAGTCTAGCAGGACCATGCAGGAAAAAGCCTACAGAATATGCAGATATTGAAACCCCAACAGGCAGCCAACCACATGCTGTACTATGATGCTAATTATTAGAGTAAATGACTACTTTAAAATACATCGCATTTACTTTCCCACCATCTATACCCAGAGGGAAACCACACACAAAATAGCTCTGTAGGGAATCACTCTTGCAAGCCAGTTACTTAAAAATTGGCAAGAACAATCACCCCTACCCTTACTCTGAAGGTGACTTCCACAGAACAGAAAAATGGAAAATACTTAATTTATTTTTAACCAATTAGAATTAAGAACAGATATGTATTAAAAGAGTTGGGTCTTTGCTACCTAAACCCAAAACACTCAGTAGATGAAAGTAGGCATTTGGCATTTTCAATTATGGAGGCTAATACAACGGTTTTCCTACTGAGGCTAAGATGATTATGCAAAGAATCATATTCTAAACAAACATAGTTATTTAACTTGAGGTCACAAATCAAAGTGGTGTATTAAGCACACATTAGGGTATTATGGGAATTGTGACCTATCTCCTATTAATTTTCTGCATCAAAGTGGCTTTTTTATTTTTGCCTTGTTTGAGAAAAATAACAAAGGTTGTTCGTTGTTTTATTTGTTTATTTGTTTTGGTTAAGAATGTACAGATGGGGAACATAGGGCTAGAAAGGTGGCTGGCCCCATGGTCCCATGGCAGGACAAGGTCAGAAGGACAGCTCAGGAAGGAGGAAGATGGGAGGTTTGCGGGGAGAGGGCTAATTAAAATAACCTCGGCAAAATCAGAATAAGCACCATTACCCTGGCATCAAACATGCCCCAAAGATCCTGCCACTTCTTTGAATTCCATTTCCTCTAACAACAATTGGCTGTTTGTTCCAAACCCAATTTGAGCACCAGGGACAACATTTCCCATTATTTTTGTTTAATCTGAAGGAAATGCCGAGATTTGACTTGAGGAGATCAAAGAACAGGGCTCACCTCCCAAGGGCCTTTGCTCATTTTAAGAATAACTGACGTGCTGTGTACAGTAGATGCCAGAATAACTATCACACAGTCTCCTGTATATCTGAGACTCGAGCAAACACTTCAAAACCAAGGCACAAACTAACTTCAAAACCCCACTGCTCAGTGTCACTAACCTTCAGCCCTTCATAGTGTGGCAGGGCTGTTGCCATGGTAACTGAACAAGGGAGGGGGAGCAAGGAACAGAGAAAAGGAATGAAATCTCTCTCTCTCTCTCTCTCTCTCACACACACACACACACACACACACACACACACACACACACCAGGAAATTCCTAAAGCAGAGGATGGAAAAGCTAAAAATGTTGTGTACCCATGAGTGACATTCACATCTGTGGCAACACAATTAAATATTAATGTAGCCATTTTCACTCTTGAGTATCCTTCTAAAGACTCAGTTTTAGGGAAATATGCTACCAGATTTTCTTCTGCTTCAAACCTAAAAACATAGGAATATCAAGCTGAGAAATTTGGACTTTACCTAATGGCCCTACGGCATAATGTTTTAAAGGGTCTCAATGGTCTTATTGCAGGGCCTTCTTGAGGAAGCCCTTGGGTGGCCACCTGGGAGTCAATTGTGAGAACTGAAAAGAAAAGACCAGTGTATTAAACAAGTATTAGAACTACTATGAGCAGAGACAGAGTATTCTAATAAATGTCCTCTCCCACTGCTTCACCATGATAAGCCAGGGTACACACCACACACAAATTGTTTCTCAAGGATATAAATAGTTAAATGTGTCTTTAAAAATTAACATTGGATTTAAGGAATATATCTTCTGTCATTGCTTCTTAAGTTACATGCCAAATAGTATTATCAAATTAAAATTAGTGTGACCAATCTCCTATATATCCCAAGAAAGAGGGTTTTCCTAAGACATCAAATTTTCAATGCTAATATCAGGATAGTCCAAGAAACTCTGGGATATTCTGTCACCCAAAGACTGACCAAACCAACCTAAATCAAATGGCATCAGTTGACGTCAGTGTTTATCAGCTTTACTCACTTAAAAAGTTAACGTTTCTCTTAAATTTTGGCCTCCATGGACATTGTAATAAATTGTGAGTATGCATATTTTCAGTCAATAATTTTACTCAGTTGTTTTTCATACAGAAAGAAGGATTGGCAATGAGAGAGTGGAGATCATAAGACTTTTGCTGCAAAGTTTCTGTGATTATTTAATAGATATCCCATTCTGGTGTTCACACAGTCTCGAACTCTATTGGAATCGGCCATATTAAACATCACGGCCATATACAAACAGGAGTCAACCCTTTTTATGACTTCTTTCCGCACTCATTCATCAGAGATGGAGATGGCATAAAGACCATCACAATAGGTGAACATTATAACCCTGGGAAACTGCTACTTGCATACAATAAATAATAACAGATGTTAGTGGATTTATTTCCTATTCCAATCGTTTTATCTTCAGCAATTATTTTTCAGGGAAATGAGATGGTAAATGGCTTTTAAGCATGAACACTGTTTTGAACATGACTTCAGAGGCCTGAGGATGCAGCATCAAGGCGTGACAGTGAGGACTAAGGCAAGAGCTGGTGACAGTTCTGTGTCACAGGGAAAGCAAGAGCAAGCGTGAGCATGGCACAGCTGGCGGCATTGAGGACAATACATAGGCTCTCCTGGTTCCTATGATGTGGAACGCCACTTGCCTAAATAGCAACTCCCCCAATGCACTCCAAAAAAAAAGGTGGCAGGAGGAACTAGGGGTTGAAGTGACTTTTTTCTTGAAATGGTAGGAGGTGGCAAAGAAGGCTGGCTTTAATCAGGTCATCTGATTTCAGATGAGGGTGACATAAAAAAAAAAAGATTTCATCTAATTTAGTCTTTCAAAACACACTTTTTTCCACTGTCAGAGAATTTTGCTATAGAAAAGGGTTGTTCTTCACTAATAAGAAGGAAAATATCAACAGAACACTTTTAAATTTCTAATTTCACTTGAGAGTTTTATTTCCCCTATTCTCATTAAGACTTCACATTTCATAGTACATATATAAAACAACATCATATATAAGGAGAAATACTTCCATTTAGGTCACTCTCTTTAGCCTTGGCTCCTTCACTCAAGTTTGCCTGGAAGATTTTTTGCCACTGTGCAAATGAACAACAGTCAAAACATGGAATACAAAAGATACACTTGAGGTTACAAGGCAGAGTTGCCTGAGTGTTGATGGACAACAGGAAGGAGTGCATAAAGAGGATAAAAGGGAAAAAGGTATCAGAGAATTTATGAAGAGAAAAGCAATATCTAAAATAGGAGCCAAGAAAGAAATCAATATTTATTGAATGCTTATTTTTTCTCCAACACTATGGCAAGGAATTTAGTAATGACATAAGAATAAAAAGAATAATAGTCGATGATTATTGAGTGCTGGAATGACCAGCTCTCACGGTTTCTACCAACCAAGGGGTCTGCCAGGGTAGGGAAAGTTTAGTGCTAAAATTCAGGGAATCTCACAGGTTAAAATGGTTAATACATAGGAAATGCTTAGCATCGTGCCTGACATGCAGGGGGCCCTTACCTTTTCCAATTTGCCTAAGACTGTCCTGGTTTTATCACTGAAAGTCCCATATCTCAGGGAACTCATCTGGAATTTACAAAAGACTTGGGAGATGATGATATACACCCTTGTTATCCCAAATTGCAGGTGGTACAAAAGAGGTCCAGGTATTCCAAGTAAATGGCCATTATCACACTGTTAAACATGTGGCTGGCTGAGTAGGGATGGAACTGAACAGCTTATCTCCCACCATGACTGTGACCTTCTCCAGAGCATTACAGTTCTTCCCAGTTAAGGCTAGGACCACTTGTTATTGTCAGTAAAGAAAAAATACAGAAGGAGGAGGTCACACATCCCTGGCTAGCATAAAGATGTCTTCCTAACTAGAAAGTGGTGCATTGATATTAATAGATAATGTGAGTGACTTCTTAGAAGCTTAGTTATAAAACCTGTGGGTTCCTTAGTTTGCTGAGGGCATCAGTGGCACTAGAAGTCTAAGAACAACGTTGAGCTTTATTACACTCTGCTTCAGATAGAAACCTTATAGGGTTATAGCTAGGCTTAAGGTAATGCTGTAACTTAACCATTGGGAAATTATTCAAAATCAGTACTAAGGCCAAAATAATCTAGGTTGATAGTTTTCTTTTAGCTGGTTACCAAATCTTGACAATCTCCTTTGGAAAAAAAATATATATCTGATCTAAATTTCTAAGGCAATATTCCTAAAATCCATCCAGAAAAATATTTCTCTATGCTTACTGATCTAACTCTGTAAATCTAATCATCATAAATCAACAACAATCATCTATATCTTGGATGAGATCTGTACTTGAGGAGCAGAAGCCAAATATCACCATTCATCTTGCACATACTCATATGTCAGCATTTGGTACAATGTTCTCTACAACTGAGGCACTTAGCAAAATGTTCTTTGGAATCACAACACAATTTATGTTGTTCCATTATTTCTAAGCCAACAAATGAGGGTATTTTGGAGTGAATAGGAAGCCCCAATGAAGCGGTGTTAAATTATAGATTTCTCTGGAATTTTTTAATGACACAGGCTTATTTTCTTTATCAACTACATTTTTAAATAGGGAGGAGAATACGATAGGGAAATGGTTAACATTTCTTGTGTGATAAGCACTGAGAGGATCCATGGCTACATGTATGCATGTGCATGTTTGTGTTAGTGTGAGACGAGAACAGGAGGCAATGTCAACATGAAACATGGCAGGAAACATTTAGAAAGAACCTTCTTTTTCCTATGATTAGGTAACTTTGTAGATTTTATGAAATGAATTTTTTAAAACTCCAATTATTTGATGATACATTTCTTGTGTTTTGGAAAAATAACATTGATACAGATACTAATTTTCTAAGTCCTATTTACTACATGTTTAATCTTATTGACAGTCCATTTTTTAAGCACAATACTTGCCAGTGTATCTTCTAAAATGCTCTATTTTATAATTTATTTCTTTGAAGAAACCTCATCACAAGTCATTTTCTGCAAAGGGACATCTGTTATTATTTATGTTGCATATCATTAAGGTTTTACTTCCATCTTCTAAATTTTCTCTTGAGATTAAACATTTGACTTTTATGAGCCACTAAAAGAACAAGAATGTGCTACTTTCATTTGGGATCTGAAAACATCCTAAGTTTGCAATTTAATCAGCGTGAGTGTTGACAAAAGATGGTTTTACTGTTATGGAAACCAACCCAACAGAAAGTCAGTGCAGTCAGAAAAGTCTCTTTAAAACACGTCACCTTTGCCTCTTGCCTATCAGAGTTGATGACCAAATTTCCTTCCTAATTATAAATGTGTCTTCCTCATACAAGAGGAATGGAGGATTTTGAAAAGCAAATCAATCAAGTAAAGGTCACTCTAGATAAGAGTAATGCAAATAGCTAAAGATCTCAGACTGAATGATAAAATGGTGAATAGGAAGAGCTGCCTACTGACACCTGAGTGTCAATCACAAGAACTTCTAGGTCCATCATAGTTACCCCACAGGTAGTAGGTTCATCATTATACCTATTAGTATTAGCAGTATTTCATGGCTTGCTGGATAAAACACCAGGCCTCAAATCATAAAACAGGCTAAAATAGTGCATATCATTTTTATTTATGAGACATGATGCAACTCGTTTAAAAATGTGATTCCTGAATTATAAAATCTACCTCCTGCCCCTACAAATAAAATAAGTCAGCTAATAGAATTGTTGGGATGATGTAAATCATTAAATGAATATAAGAAAAAAGAAAGGGGAGGAGGAGATGGGATGGTGGGAGGGGAAGGGAGAGAGCCTAGCACCTCCCTTCCCTTTAATAAGCACTCAGTAATGTTCATTGAAGGGAAAAAATGAAAATAATTTTTCATATCCTTAGCATGTTTATTCAATGAAATGAAGCAAAAAAAAATGTATATAGCACAACTTGAGGGCTTTCAATTATTCTAACAAATGACTTATATCAAGAATTGACCAAACATTCTTAATTTTCTAGGAAGCCCCTTTAAAAAAATATTTTTTCTTTTGTACATATTTTCATGAAGTGAGATTTTTAGGACATATTCAAATTAAATCAGTTTTGAGATATTTGTTTGATCACAAATATTACATAACAGAGTAAAAATAGCTACCTTTATTTGGTACTTAACATAAACCAACACTGTTAAATGTTTCTCAGGTATTCTCTTGATCTTCATAACAATTCTTTTAAGGTAAGTCACAGCATTCTCCATTTTACAAATGGAGATAACAAAATCCAGGCTAGTAATTAATAGAGCCAGAAGCTGATTAAATACTTAGGCCTGAGAGGAAGCATATTGGTTAAGTGTACAGCCTCTAGAATGGAACTTTCTGGTTTCAAATCTTGACCTTCTAATATTGGGAAGTTATCAATTATCCTCTGGCTATCAGTTCCTTTCACTTATAACATGGGGGAAAAGAACTGTTGTGTTCACGTCACAAGATTCTTTTTTTTTTTTTTTGGTACTGGAAATTGACTCAGGGGCACTCGACCACTGAGCCACATCCCCAACCCTATTTTGTGTTTTATGTAGAGACAGGGTGTCACTGAATTGCTTAGCGCCTCGCTGTTGCTGAAGCTGGCTTTGAACTTGTGATTCTCCTGTCTCAGCCTCCCTAAGTGCTGGGATTACAGGCTTGCGCCACCGCGCCTAGCTGTCACAAGATTCTTTCCAGGTATAAATCCATGCAAAGCATGAAGGAAAGTTTGGGCTATAGTCTGTACTAGACACATCATGGATCCTATTATTATTGGTCTAGTTCAAATCTGGGGTAAGAAAGTCCATTTATCTTTATTCCCCTTAAACTTTCTTTCCAGAAGGCAAAATTTGCTTGGCCATTGCATGACCAAGTTAAGGGACTAGGATTCTTTTAGCAACCTGAGCTTCTCCTATCTATATAGTGCTTCCACACATAATCTCAATTGATTCTAATTCTGCCCAAGGCTATGTAATTCTTAAGACTTAGCAAGGCCTTGGCCTGGGACTTCAGGCCCAGGGTCCTATGATTTTTCTCCTTAAAGAAGAAAGAATCCTGGAGTTTATTCTTTAGCTCTATCTAATAACACAACATAGCATAACTGAGTGAAAGAATGTAACAGTTAGTTGTATATCCAGATGTTTCAGCTAGTGTGAGGCCAAACATCTGGCTGATTAATGGGCTATTGCAATTTGTTTTTTTTTATTTAAACTCTGACATTGGGCAATGTGTCAAATATGATTGATGTGAAACAGAAGAAAGGAAAGAGTACAGAAGGAGCTGTTAACAAGAAAAATTCTTTGCTAAATAAAAGATGGCATGGACTTTGCAATCATCACCTGCACCAGCAATTTATTTGTAACCAACATCAATAGCCCTACTGGGGAATGAAATCTCGCTTAACTTGTTCTACCATTTTGACATCTCCAACTCAGAAATGTAATTTAAAATAAAGATTCATGGAGCTAATATCTTTCTTGTTTCAGACTATTAAAGCGCCTATTGTTCTCATAGCTTGGAGGGGGTGAAAGTCTGCATGCATAAATGAACATATGGATGATCTACTGCTCGATCTAAATACTGCCCAGCTTTTAGTGAGACCAAGGCCTGCTGAATACAAAGTGAAAATATGCATTCTGCATAAAATACCTTATGACCCTCCCCCCTCCAAAAAAATACTCATGATGGGTGCTTTCTCTATAATCCTAGATACCCTGCAGTGACCCTGGAGAGAGAATAATAGAACTGAACACACCAGTTACCATGCTATTAAAGCTGTAGCTGCACCTGCCATTTTCAGAGATTTTTCAGAGCAGGTATAATGCCAACCCTATAAGGTATGTGCTTTTAATATCTCCCTTTTGCAGATGAGGAAACCGAGGCTAAGAACTGTAAAGTGACTCGATCATTATCATGTCTACCATGACTTTCTCTTTCTAATCATCAACTTATAAAAAGTTTCAGTGAAGGCCACGTATACATATAGGTTGAAAGAAATTGTGGTTCATGTGAAAGAATTATAGAATTTTGAGCGTGGAAGGGACCTTCAGAGAGTAGTTAATTCAACTCTGGCATTTATAGATGATTAAACTACAGCTCAAGAGGTTATGATTTGTTCAACATTATACATTTCACCAGAAGAGAAGGAAAACTTCCCACCATAAGTCTCATTTCTTTCGGTCATCACATTATTTCATAAACTGTCAGTTAAGTGCAAAAGCCCTTTCTAGAAATAAAAAGATCCATACTGATACCGGGGAAGAGGGCCTTAAGGGACATCTGATAGTGTAACCCATTGTTACTCTATCAGGAGTTGGTGAATCAGACAGGCCAGGGAAGGGGGACACAATGGAGAAATCTGGCATCTGGGGGTGCTGGGTGAGGCAGTAGGGATCATTATTTAAGAACATCAACTCCTCAGTCAGTCCTGAGATGAAGTGCTGGCTCCAGTATTTATTACTATGTGATACTGGGAAAGTCATTTAACCTAGTTAAGCCTCAGTTTCTTCTTTTGCAAATGAAGGACAATGTTAGAATTAGTGTCAAAGAGTTGATACAAGCATACAGATTTATAAAGAGTTTTGTGTAGCATCTGGTGTCTTATAAGCTCTTAATTCTCTGTTTCTACTGCTCCTGGGGAATAAGGCCTTAAGAGACATCTGGGTCAGGTATGATTTCACAAAAAATTTGAATTGACAGGATCATGGACTCAGAGCAAGGTGCCTCTAACCTTACCATGGGTTTTGGGATTGGCCTTTATTCTAAACTCAATACCTTACTCCTTGTCAATAATTAAGCAGCTTAATATCCAGAGGAATCAAGGAAATGGGTTTTTGATTGTCACTACTGAAAAACCTAGGAAACAACACACACTCTTTCCACAGGCATTCATCAAAGATTGATCCATGCTACATTACACATGCTCACAAACTGGGGTATGCAGAATAGAGTTTATGGTCTTCAATATAAAATGACAAATCTGATGGATCACCTTTGGTCTGATGCAAGTCTGTCTAGGATAAATCTCTATGATGTATTCACTGTGCAATTTTATAACTCAAACACCGGAGTCCTACAGTATAACAGATGCTATTTGACTCAATTCCCTATAAATTTTAGTTCCTCACTGTTGGTTTACTTAACATTCAGAATCAGGCTTAGCAAGCTATGTGGCTTGCTCTCATCACTACAACGAAAGGAGGGCTCCTTTTTAAAAAATGTAGATGGAAATCAATTCTCCCAATCAGAGTGCATTTGAATCTTTGATTATAAAATGCTTTGATATAACTCTTAGACCCTGAATGTCTTTAGATTCTGTATTCTCAAGTTCAGTAAAAATAGTTAATGCAATCCTAAAGATTTTAGAATCTCGATGCATAGGAAGCTTTTGTTTAATATGAAATATTAGTCATGCTAGCTGTATTAGTTTGCTAGGGATGCCAAAACTAAGTGCCACATCAACGGCTTAAGCAACAGAAATTGTGAGCAACTTCCTCACAATTCCAGAAACCAGAAGTCTAAAATCAAGACGGTAGGTAGTAGGACTGGTTCTTCTGAAGTCTATGAGGGCAGGTTCTGTTCCAGGTCTTTCTCCTTGGCTCATAAATGGTCACCTTCTCCCTGCATCTCTTCATTCCATCTCTCTGTATATTCCTATATTTAAATTTCCTCTTATAAAGGCACCAGTCCTACTGGATTAGGCCCCACCCTAATGACCTCATCTTAACTCTATCACCTCTATCTCTAAATGAAGACCCTATCTCCAAACAAAGTCACATACAGAAGTCAGCATATTTTTGTTGGAGAGAGAGAAAATTTAACTCATGACATCAGCTTTTGGAATAAAAGAGATATTTGCACTCTTCTGTTTTGTATTTCTTTCTCTCTTTTTATGTCCTTAATGTTGACTAAAATTTCTGGAAATAGGTTTATGTTCTTCTGCTCCATTCCTTTACTAAGGTTCCCCTATGTGGTGTTCACATAAATTCCATTGATAATTATGTCACTGTGATATTTCAAAGGCCTCATATTTTGTAAAATTTGATCTTTTTGGTATGTTCACTTGGACAAAATACCTCTAGATTGCTGGAGAAATGGCAGCATTTAATTGAAACCTGGCACAAAGTTGCTCCCCTGAAAAGCATGTGTGCTCAGAGGAGTTGTGTGTGTGCTATGCTGTAGGAAATCCATAAAGCAATTTATTCCTTTCACTTTTCATAGTAATCCATGCTAATTTAGATAATGATAATTAATGATTTGCCACATCAAATGATAGAAATAAATCCATAAAAATTGACCTTATTGATCAACCCTTTTCAATTAAATTAAAGCCAATATTAATCAACTCCATCAGGATAGTAATAGAAGAACATTGTTTCTTAAGGTCGTTTTATAAGGAGACAAAGAAATCACATTTTGAAAAAATGATGGAATGTACAGTATAGTACCAAAAACTATTATAATTGACAATGCAGAAGTTTAAGCACTTCTGTATACTTTCTTAGTGCAAACCTAAAGCTACAATCACTTCCCAGTGATACAATAATCCTGGCTCATTTTCATATTTTGGTAACTACCCTACTTTAAGTGATAAATTAAGAAGATTAACTATAGAGCTAACTACCAAAAATGCACCTAATTTAGGAAATTTCAGCTACTCTATTATCTGCTTTTTATCTAAATTAAAGTAAAATATCTGTCTGTGCTTTAACTCACTAATAAAACATCAGGAAGAAAAAATCTACGTACATCACACAGTTGAATAAGAGTCAACTAAGCCGGGTGCGGTGGCTCAAGCCTGTAATCCCAGCACTTAGGGAGGCTGAGACAGGAGAATCGCGAGTTCAAAGCCAGCCTCAGCAATGGCGAGGTGCTAAGCAACTCAGTGAGACCCTGTCTCTACATAAAGCACAAAATAGGGCTGGGGATGTGGCTCAGTGGTCGAGTGCCCCTGAGTTCAATCCCCAGTACCAAAAAAAAAAAAAAAAAAAAAAAAGAGTCAACTAAATAATTACAAATCCAGGACAGCATTTTCTCATGGATGGGTAATTCCAATATACTAGAAAGATCTCCTGGTTTTGTTGACAAGAGTGGAGAAATACTGCTATGAATTGCCTCTCAGCAGGATGCTGGCATTTGAGGGATTAAAGGAACAAGGAAGCACAAAGGTTATGTAAAGCTTGAAAGGCCATGAAAGGAGAGAAAAATCTAATTAGAAAATTATATATTTGATTTTAATTCAAATTATATGCTCAGAAATAGGCCTTGAGTGAGAAAAATTCCATCTCATGTTACTCTCAAAAATTTTGGTGAATGGTCTTAACTTGGGGGAAAATGTTCAAGAATGCCTTCAACCTGTTTCTAAACTTCTGGGCTGGCATTTATACCATGTATGAATCAAGCAATTTGTCCATCACCTTTTCCTATCAGCAATGTTTAAAAACATATTTATTCTAATTAGTATACATTACAGCAGAATGCATTTTGATTCATTGTGCACAAATGGAGTACACAACTTTTCATTTCTCCGGTAGTACATGATGTAGAGTCACACTATATGTGCAGTCATATATGTATCTAGGGTAATGATGTCCATCTCATTCCACCATCTTCCTGCCCTCATGTCCCCTCTCTTCACCCCCTTGCCCAAAGTTTCTCCATTCATCCCATGCCTCTTCCCCCATTATGGATCAGCATCCATTTATCAGATCTATGTCAAAATTGAGACGGTTTCAAGTGAAGCTCTAAAGGGTAGTGCTGCCTTCTTCAGAAAGCTTTTCTAGATAATTGCTGAAAACCCAAGGAGAGTGACACTTTGTCATGCAGCCTAATGAGGTCTTTTCTTGCAACTCAATCAAACTAATACTTTGTTAAGAGAGTAAGTACTATTTCTTTTTACTTTTTAAAATTAAACTCTTCTAAATTAAAAGAAAACACTATCTCAGAAAAATTTAAAAATAACTACAAGCAGATTATTTTTCAATCCTGAAGAAATTTATCCTGCATTTTCTTATCAGAGTTAGGATATGGGGAAAGCATGGACTCCTCTTCCCTTCTGTGACCCATTAAAATATTATCTAACTTCAAGAGTCTAACTTGAATTTATGTAACTCTTCACGATGCTTAATGAATAATCAAGATCTGAATGCTTTTACACTTGTCTAAAAATCCTGTAACATTTCAGTACTCTAACACGGTGCTATCTTATGTTCCTGAGAGCCCACTTTCAAATGGGTATTACTTTAAGATGTTGGGGATAGAGTACTAAACAGAAAGGGATTTCCTGCATGTTCCATTGAAGATGAGGAAGCCACTTTATTCAAATAAGTGAGTTAACAAATATGGTACTTTTAGACAAGGTAATTGAGCCAAATGTCTTCCCAGATGTGGTATGTAAGTAAAACCTGAATTAAAAGAAGGAGTCATCCACCTACATCTATAGAAAAAGTACATTACACTCAGAAACAAGGGCAAGTTCTAAGACCCTCTCGATAAGATTCTCTTGTCCTCCTAGTAGATAAAGGAAGGCTAATGGAACCAGAGTGTAGTGACCCTATGGGCAGGATGTTAACACAGGAGATCTGAGATTTGAGAGTTGGGCATTGCTAAGTCCACAAAAACACTCCCAGGAAGAAAGAAGTTGTTTATATTTTTACTTTAGGAGCTTTGGGATGTCACTGGACCACTTTTTGGCAAGGAAAAGATCTACGATGTGCTTCACATCTTAAATAAATCTGAGTGCCATATGGAGGACAAGTTGGTGCAAGGCAGGAAACAGGAGCAGGAAGATCATTCAGGGAAATATAGCTGTAGTCTAGGTAAGAAATGATGGTGGCCTAGAGTAGCTGATAGAGGCAGAACAAGATTTGTGATGAAATTTGAGATTTATCTGGAGGTGGAGCAGACAGATCTTGCTGATGGATCTGATAAAGAATCAAATTCGTATCAGCCCATCTTTTTTCAAAACTGTATCATAATCACCCCGAGGACAGGAGCTGTGTCAGAAGTTTCTGCATGCTCATGTTACACAGACTGCTACTGAGGACAGTCAATATTAAACAAACATTGAGAGATTTCCCTTTTCCTCCTAAGGCATGTCATTTATCCTGCGCCTGGAATCTCCACGTGAAAGTGGGGTTAAGTTTTCTCATCAACATTTTGATTATGAATTTTTCTAGAAATATTTGAAACATTAAAGTGTGTTCAATCGACACCAAGTAAGCTGCATACATTTGCTTTTAACACCGTCTTTCCCTGTCTCTTAAATGCCACAGAGACTGCCTGGCAAAGATTTTAACAAATAATCCCCTGGGTAGCTGAAACCTACAAAGACTCATCCTATAGAGGAATTTAATACAAACAGGAAAAATATAGTTGAAATGGAAATGTTTCGTGTCTTCCTAGTGGATAAAGGACATATATTAGAAAGAATCTTAAAAGCATATTAGATGAAGCCCATCAGAATCTTTTTGATGGAGATTACAATCAATCTGATATAATCAAATAGTCCACTTCTATAATGCAAAATCTCCATGCTATGTCCCTCTAGGCTATAAGAATGAGCCCGCTCAGGTTAAATTCTGCAATTTACATGACTTACATATTCTGTAACAGTTTCTTTTTTTTTATTATTATTTTATTTTTTTTCCCAAAAGTTGCATTTTAATACATGTTAGCAAACATAACAGAAAAAAAAAACAAATTATCAGAAGCTGTACACACTATTCACTGAAAGGAAATAGAAAAGGCAATCATGTAACAGTTTCTTTCAACTCTTTTGTCAAAGATTTTCTTGTATACTTTCTATGACAGAGCACTATATTGTTAACCTTTTATTCAGGGGAATGGTTCAGTTTTAATAGAGAAATTTTCCAGAGATATTTTAAATTAAAAGATAATTTTTGAATTAGAGTTTATTATTCAAATCTGAATCATCTGTTTCTTAATTTTACCAAATCTAAAAAACTTGATAAATTTAGTAACAGAAAAGTCAATGTGTAATTGTTTTAATTCATTTCAGATCTATGCTCATGGCACCAACTTTAATGTATCAAGTAACTGAAGAAGAAAACAACATTTTAACATTATTTTAGTTCTTTCAAATAAACAATTAATGATGAGTTTTTTTATTTTAAAAGAAATTGAACAGTGCTGGGAAAGTTCCTTTTGTTCTGTATAATAGTAGACAAAAAAGTTTTTTTTTAAAGGAATTGAGCATTTAATGATGTGGATCTTATTGACCACTGGGTGGGAAAGGAATCTGCTTCTTTTCTCTCTCACTCTTTTCCCAGCCCTGACCTGACCTGAGTATCCTCTGCATAAACCAGGGCTCCTCTATGAATGGGCCCTGGCAGGATCTGGGGTCCACAGACAAATATCACAATCTTAGCTATTTCACTGAAGGGCTTTGGACTCAGAGCTTGCATCTGTAAAACAGAGATAATATCTAACTTGTGGGGTTAATGAGTCTTGAAAGTCATGTGAATAATATCAAATAGAACAGGCAGTCAGTCAGGGCAGGCTAGGTTGCTGGACACTTTACTTTCCTTGTCAGGTCTTAATTCCCCTGTTTCTATTTGGGGACCCATGAAGTTCTGGAGAAGCTGTGCTATCTCCAGGGGAGAGCACATGTTATCACTAAATCAACTCTCTGGCAAAAGAAATTTTTCAGGACAGTGTAGGTGTCCTGAGCTTGTCTAATCTCAAAGAATCTCAAAATATTTTTCTGAGATTGATGAGACTAATATTCTCTTTCTCTCCAACTCAGAATGAGTGGGAAAGCAGGTAGCTGGAGAGTTGCTGGCCATGATCTGAGACATGTGAAGATTTGGTCTTAGTAAATTATCTTCTTGTAGATCCAGAAAAGGCATCAAAGAAAAAAAGTGAGAAATAATGCTTTAGGTGACATCTTTGCACCCTACATTAAATCTCATGTGAAGTGAGCCAGACTGTTCATTTCAGTTACTTGAGTCAGTGACTTGGTTTGTTTTTGATTTGGGCAATTTAAGTCAGATTTGCTGCTCTTTGCACTCCAAAGCATCCTAACTAATACAGCTGTAGAATCTGCGTTATAACAAAGCTCAGGAGCAGAGAACTCCAAAGAGGTCCCCTGGGAAAATGAATAGAAATTCATATATCTGTGCTTCTTAAAATTTTTAGATCTCAGATGCCCCAACAATGTGACATTAGCAATAGATCCTCTTCTTGAGAAGCAATAAAATGTACTTGTGCACACACATAAAAAAATTTACCTGTGATTTCAGATAGCTTCACAGTGTCTCTGAAGCCCTTCAGGGTAATAACATATGTCATAAAGTAAAATAATATATTTGGTTCAAAAGAGTGGCCAGATTCCAATATCAGGTGAGCAAGCCTGGGGACAGCTCTGTAATGTTGTTTAGTGGGGTAACAGCTGCATCTGTCTGCATCCCAGAGACAGTTTCAGCCTAGCATTAAACAGTCTGAACCTTGCTCTCAGATTACTTCCTCTAGTGTTGGTACATCACAGAATAACAACAGTCAGCTAGCCAATTACTTAAAATATGGAAATGTTCAGAGGATGAAACTGCTCCCTACACACAGTCCCCACCAATACTCTTATCCCCTCTATGCCTCAGCCTTGGTTACTGGGACAGAGGGCAAGTTTTTCTTTTAGCTTAAGCAAGAGAATGCACTAGATCTATACAAATCCTTTTGACTCTAGCTTGTAAACCTAGGCTCCAAATAGTGGGGAGCCTCATTAATGCTGATATCAGATTTCCATTATCATTATTTTAAAAGACCTCCTATCTCATTTTCAAGCTTAACTCTGTCTTGCAATTTGTTACTCTGTCTTGCAATTTGTTATGGCACTGTCCTTTTTTGTTTGTTTGTTTCTTTGTTGTAATTTTGGGAACTACTTGAATCTGCCACATAGACTGAGTATGCTTATTCAGACTTCCTTATCTGAGGATAACTGTAGAGCACACGCTTTACAATAACAGAGTGGATAACTGACCTCACACTCACATGGACCTTCAGACCTGCACCCATTGAGTTATAGCCAATTAGTAACCCTTCTATCCTGGCACAACAAATGTCATTATCTGAATTTGAAGTCAGATAGTTTTAGATGTCCATTCTGTTCAATTTCCCTCTCTGAAAATAATGGTTTTGTTTGGTTTTGATTTGATTTCTTTAATATTAAAGCAATGCTCCTCAAATGTCAGCATGCATATAGAGAGATTTTGTTAAACTGCAGATTCTGATTCAGAGGTCTGAGGTAAGTTTCAGGTTCTGCATTTCCAATGAGCTTTCCAGTAATGATAATACTACCATTCAACCCATCACATTTGGAGTGGCAAGCCTTACAGGATTTGCAGCATAAGGCCTTAAAATTTGCCTCTCCTACACATCTACCCTCCCTACCAGAGGTCAGTAGGAGGTGCTGGTGGAAGGCTTAGAGATTTGCTTTTACAGTGAATGGATATTGCCTTGTGTGATAACTCAGCAGTAGAGAGCTCCATTGTCCTACCCAGAAAGACTGAAATTGAAGGTACATTGCAAGGTTTACATCTATAATGACTGGTCTGGAGGGGCCTGTTTTGTGTTGGAGCATAGAACTTCCAAAGAATCCATCCAAGCTGAACACTCCCCAGGGCCCAAACCCCTTGATCATCTGTGGAGACCGATGTTGACAGCCAGGAGACCATTCCCATTAATCCTCTAAAATTGCATTAGCACAATTCTCATTTCAATTCTAAGTTCTTTGCAGCCACTCTCTCACTTCCACATACCATAACTTTGAAAGTTTTGAGTTTTGAGTATATAAAATACTGAGAGCAATAGGCTGATTTCTCAATTGATGAGGACATTTAGAGGGCTAAGGGATATTGCCAAAATACTAGAATTCTAGTTGGTTAGAAAATAAAGGAAATGTCACTCAAGGCTATATTAAAAAAAGAAAAACAAAAAACAAACAAACAAAAAAATTAATGTCCAACAACTAATTTTAGATAGCATCTTTCATGAGTCTCAAAACACTTTATTAACTCATATAACCTTCATCTTCATAACACCTCAGTGAGGTTAGAACCTACTAACAGATGTTGTCAGATATTGCAAGCATAATTTTATATTTGAAAATCTGTATCTTACTTTACTACTAGGGAGGAAAGGAGATGTAGTAGGTTTTCCCTCATAGCCCTCCTCCAACAAATTCTCTCTCTCTCTCTCTCTCTCTCACACACACACACACACACTTGAATTCAGACGTCAAACCAGGAAGCTGTGACATGGCAAACTCAATCCACTCCATATCTCTACAGCTGTCACTCACAGAGAAAATAACACAGTGAGGACAAGCTAATGCTGTACTGTGAAACAGCTTCTCTCAAAACAGGACACATGAAAACAGTTCAGAGAGAATTTCAAATACCTCCTTCAAACAGCTGTTTCTAATGGCTTCACAGGACAGATTACACATAAAAAGAAATGAGGACATCGTTTAGCAACACCACTAATTATCTGCAGTTTACATATATTATCACATTTAATCTTCATAGCAACTTTTTAAGTCTGATCATCTCAATTACTCAGATGACAGTAGAAATTAAAAAAAAAAAAAGAGAGACAACTTCCCCCAAAGTCCCAAAGTCACAGGGGCTGGGAAATGGCAGTAGACTTGACACCACATCTCAATGACGCTGTGAATTCTCCAAAGCCATCTCCTATAACCACCAGAATAGTATGCAAATAATCACCTATAGAGCTTGTTAAAAATACAAGTTCTAGTTTATTAGCTCTGAGGTGGGACCGACCTGATAATTTGCATTTCTAACAGTGTCTCAGTCAGGTGATGCTGAAGCTGATGCTGGTGAGCCAGAGACAACACTTGGACTAGGGAGGCCCTAGGATATACACTTTGAGGGTGTTTCTCAAAAGGTGGGTCCTGGAATAGCAGCATCAACAGCACCCGGGAATACTTTAGAGATATAAATTCTCAGACTTTGAGATCAACATTGAGTAGGATTCCAGCAATCTGTTTCTTAAGCCTTCCTGGAGATTCTCATGTACATTCAAGATTGAAAATCAATAGTTAATGTGTGGCATTTCCATTACTGTGAGCAATATAACTATATACAGACTGCAATGATTCTTAGTTGACTACTTGTGATTTTTCTCCTATTTTCCCAGATCACATTTTATAATTAATCTGAAAAAATTTCACCAAATTATTAGTTAAAAATTTGTCTGACCTGCCAGGTACATTGACACACACCTGTAATCCTACCTCCTAGAGAAACTGAAGCAGGAAGCTCGCAAATTTAAGGACAGCCTGGACAACTTATTGAGATCCTGTCTTAAAATATAGAGAAGAGGGTGATGTAGATCAGTAGTAAAGCACTTGCCTAGCAATTGGGAGGTCCTGGATTTGATTTCCTGTACACACACACACATACACACACATACACACACAAAGTAGTCTGGTCAGAGAAAAGCTGTGACTATAAAAGTGACCTCGGTCCTTTGCACTCCAGTAACACTTCATCACAGACTGTGGTGTGCAATTCAGGATCCCAAAGAGACATCACTAGGGTGGGGAGGGTGGGATGGGAATGACACTTGCCTCATTAATTCATTAATTTCTTCCTCTTAAATGAGTAGGAATTTTTCTTTCTCAAATTGATCTCCCTACACTATGCCCAAACCTTTTGTGTGATTTGCAAAGCAAACAGTTTCCCAATTTTATTCTAAACAGTAACTAAGAAATAAGCATTTTCTCTTAATTTGCAAAGAAACATGTCAAATAATTAACAAACACACAAAAAAAGATAGTTATCTTAGATCTCCAGTTGGGATGAACAGTAAAACTCAGAGGAAAATTATAGTGCTTGAAAGACTCAGATACATGAAAATGAAAGACTTTAATTGGATTCATCTAAATAATTACAATCTTCAATCACCACATTTCTTATAATAAGTAATAAAATAATTGTGCACTGAGCTATGTGCTTTACATGAATTATCTCATTTAATCCATACAGCACTAGTACAAACTAGATACTGCTTTATCCCCATTTTAAAGATTGTAAAATAGGCTTAGAAAGGAGACCTTAATTGCTAAGGGTTGTAGAACTAGTAAAAGTCAGAGCTGGGATTTCAACCCAAATCTAAGGGATCTAAAGCTAGACCTCTTGATATACATGATCTATTCCACTACATATGTCAAAGAAAACACAGTGGAAAAATCTAAGCTTAAAAGTATAAATGATGTGTTCTATATTCTCCTGGAACCACTGACCTAAATCACTGCCCTGAAGACTGCCACAATGACCCAAAGTTATCCTCCCCATGGTCAAACCATCCTAGATGAACTTGGGACTTCCCTATCACATGATGGTTCCTGTTCTAACATTTTCTTCCCCTTCATACACAAGAGAACTTGGTAATTTCTTGCCTAACCCGTAAGAGAACTTGGTAATTTCACCCTACTTGTTCCTCAAAGTCTCCCAATTCAGATAGGCAAAGATCAGGTGTAGGCTGACCTCACTGCCAATCGTTGTTTGAGCTCTCCACAGCCAGGTAACTGGGCTCCCTTGGAGAATCATGAAGAGGCAGTAGAAGAAAGTTACTGGAAAAAAGAACATTGAAAGAAAAATACAGAAGCTTGGGACAAAGCCATATGCCATCCAGTGAAGAATCAGAAGGGAGGGGAAATTGAAGAGGAAGTGCTCTGAATATCCATGAGTTTACAAAATTTACTTAAAGATACAGAACAAACCAGTAATGGAATATGGGAAATTTGATGCCAAGAGCCCCCATTTCTCCAGTAGAGCACTATAGGAAATCCATTCTTTAACATCCTATTTGCTCATCTAGCAATTCCTAGGCATGCCAAGACACAGTTATTGCACTTATCTCATGGGGACTTAGTTGCACTGAGATTTCAAAGTTTTACCCCAGATTCTGAAGAGATTGGCCCTGTAAAGCTTTTTGGGGGAAAAAAAATTGCCTCCTCTTTTATAATCTCCAGGCAGAAACATCATTCCATTGTAACAGATGGAATTTCTCAAAACAATGGGACTTATAATTATTTTCTCCCTACAATTATAATGGAAGGCCAACTGAAACTGATTATATTGCTCAGAACAAAGCAATATATCTCTGTCCCTTGCCTGAAGTCATCGTTAGAGATACGAGCCCCTTGCATCTGTAAGGAACTTGCATTGGAGCTGGTTAGTTATGAGCCGACATTCACTTCAAGCCATCTGATTGGTTCAAATAACTTTAATGACTCTAACAAAGATGAAGATATTAAACAGAGAACTCATTATTAGTCAGAAGTCTGCCATGTTCCCTGCTGTATAATTAACTCCTTTCATTCAACACATTTAAAATAGCATCAATGAAGAATATTTAATTACCTCCCTGCAGAAGAAGGTCCTGACTCAGATTCAGTAGCCAGTTTCACAATGAAGTCCAATTTAAATTGTTCTTAAAATAATGTGCTCACTAACTATAGGGGAAGCTTAAGTCCAGGAAATTTAAATCTAGGGAATAGATATTATACGACAGGACTGGAAGGAAAACATCTTCTTTAGTCTGTCATTTTTTACAAATTGTGTGAAGCCTTTTTGATGGCAACATATTTTCCCAAGGACTTTAAAGTATGTGGGCATGGTTACAGGAGGAAAAAAAGGTAAATCTGAAGTGATGAGAGAAAGTGTTTTATGAACATTGGGACCAGGATGTATCATATCGACAGTGAAGTATGTAAGATAGTGGTTTCCACACCAACATGACCTCAGTTGTTCATAATCCACCTACCAGAATGTGACATGAGATAGAAATCACAGAAGTGGCAACCGAGGCAATGCTTTAATTGTTTCTCCAGGGCTGAAAGGGACAGAGCACAGGTGATTCAATTAGATGTCCTTGTTTTCAGAGCACACAATCTTATTCAGAGAATACAGCACCTGCTCTACGGCACAATACATGTTTATTACCATGGCCTTTGGGAAAGTATTACAGAAGCTGAAATATTCAAAAATAAAGGGCAGGAGTATATATTAACTTCAGATGTGACCACACTTGTTTGCCATTCTGACCACAAGGACATTTTGTCAGAAGAGCAGGGCCATTTATAATTCTTCCTCCTCCTTATTATCGCCATCATTACCACTGCCACCAAACCTGCATAGAGTTCCAACTGCAGACATCAAAAGTGTCTGGTATTGTAGTAAACACTTGTTCAGGGCCACACTGTGTCTCTTGGAAAATCCTAGCTCCTTCCTGTTGTTCACAGACTCATCCAACTGTCAAAACATGACATTTTTTCTACTTCTGGAAGGGGTGAGCACATGACCCAACATTTTTGAGACTTTGGCAGATGATTGCAAGAATGGAGAAAAATAATTGGAGTTTATGCATTCAAACAGCAATAACCTCAAAAAGCTGTAAATTATTCTCTACTTCCTGGACCACTCTAGATAATTTGATTTTTTTTTTAAATCTCTTCTTTCACTCACTGACTCTGTGAACTAACAAAAAGACTTTTGAAAAGTTTCTAACTGACTTGAAGTAGACTAATCCAGGTAGTATCACTTGTAACCAAAGAGAATCACTTGATAGAAATATGTGGCCTAAAGAGGCATGGATTATGGTCTTTGCCCTAAAGAAGCTAATGCCTCAGTTGGGTAAAAATGACAAAATCATCTGAGACATGGTAAGAATGATATTAACTAAATGCAAAAAAGCAGCTAAAGGTTTTTATAAGAGACTCTGTGCAACAAAATACTGAAAAAACAATGTGTGTATTTGCATGTGTGTATAATTTATTGGCCCTTAATACATGAGTTTAATAATTCATATTTTCTTTAAGCTTTAGATAGAGATCTATATATATGATATGTGTATATATATATATTTTCTAGGATTTCACTCTCTTAATTAAAAGAGTAAAAGAATTACAGGATATATTATAAATTATAACTTTCTCTCCTGATGCCTATTAAAGAAGAATATGAACACACAGAAAATAAATTAGAGAGAATGCAAAAGGCAAGCAGAAATTCTTCATTTTTTATTTCATCTAGTCTGAAGAAGAAGCAAACCAGCAAATACCAGAACTATCATTCAATTTTCCTCTGAAAGCATTTTCTTTAATGGGAAAGAAAGAAAGCCACATCAAGCCAACAGTGACCTAGTACAAGAATATCTATGTGCAGACACAGAAATACACATATCCCTCAGTGCCAACAAATCCCTTTCCTTTAAAATAAAAATGCTTTAGTCCATAACCTAAGAGTACATCCCCTGTAGCTACAATCAACATTTTGAGGGAAGAGCAGCACAGTTCTTTGTATCAATTAGGAGAGCTCATGTTGCATGGCTGTTTTTTGCCCCACCTAGGACAGGGCAGGTAGGCAAAGTCCCTAGGGCAGTGTGGAGGTTGGATAACCTCAGCTGTCAATTACAATTTTTCAGGCAGGGTTGGTAACATTTATTTTGCTGTAGGGCCACACAACCTTATCTCCAAACTAATATTTTAGAAAATAAATAGAAGCAAAGTACACCTATCCTCCTTCAACATTTTCTATCCATTCACGAGAAAATTAATATTATTTTATGCATCAACTTCAAAGTATGCAAGTAAGTATGATTCATTATTAGGACCAAGTCACAGATTCCAATACTGCTAATTCATGAAGCCAACAATGAAGAGGGCAGAGGACATCGGTCTTGCCACTATCACCTTAAAACAATAGCTTTTCTCTGAACACTGGGGTAGCCTCTTCAGTGTGTATTTCTACTTTGCTTAATTAGCAATCAACTGCCAGGACAATTCTTTGAAAACATAAATAAGTCCTTTCATTCACCTATAAGGCCATATGGAATACAGTCCTGGTTGTCTCTTTGACCTTATTTCTCCCACTCCTGCAGGTTCACTGTGTCACTTCTAGCCACCGACATCCAAGCATCCCTCAAATAAAGCCAAATACCTTTCCCTTACAGCATAGTGATGCCTACTGTACACGCTTCACCGCTACTTCCACAGGGAAGCCTTCTCTTACTCCATCCACAACAGTGGCCCCCAGCACACTCTCCATTCCTTCCTACGACTTCATTTTTCTCCATCACATGCATCGCCACTTGAAAGTATATATTTGTCCCCTTAATGGTTTAATGCCAGCATCCCTGATCAGAAGACCATTTCCATAAAGGCAAAGACCTTTCGTTATTTTCTTCCTCATCCCCTGGGTGTTGTGCAATGCCTAGCACATAGTATGCATTTAATAGATGTATGCGAATGAGTGAAAAATCATACCATTTTACAAAAGCTTGTTGCTCCTTACAATTTTTTAAGATTGGTACCTAAAATAATCTTGCAATCATAGGCTCTAAGAGTCTGAGATGGGCACTCAGCATTACACATATTTGGCTCAAAAAATAATAGAAATACAGCAAGTTGAAGATAGTAATTAAAATCTTCCAAATGCCCTGCATTTGAATTAAATGTAAGGCTTTTTAAAATTTTATCTTTTTATTTTATTTTATTGTACTACCTGAGGATATCTGTAGATGCCTGAAAGTCTCAAAATATTAGGTCCACCTATGATTGGGACTTCTTTCCCAGAGCCACCATGGATGTTTCCATAAGGAAACCATCTTCTGGATTGGACAGAGGACAAGCAAACGTTGACAAAGACCAGAGTGCTTTATTTTGTAAAGAGGAGGAAATGAATGGGCATATCCCCCCCACCCTTCTTGGGTTCCCTCCATAATTCTGATTAGTCCATAAACTGCTGCAAGAGGACTCATTATCACAGCCATCTGAGGCCCTTCTCCAATAGTGGGAAGGACTCCACCCACTACATCATCTTAACCAGCAACTTAGAACACAGTGTCGCATAAAACAGCAGCAGACCTGAAAAAGTGCAGTCATTGCAACAGCACTGCCTACTAACCATTCAGCTCCACTTCTGCATAATTAAGGAGGTGGTTTATGACAGGCAATTGTGGCATTTAAAACATTAAAAGGAAAAGTAGCAGAACATGCCACACTGGGAGCTCTGTAGTCGCTGAACAGAGAGGAGGTAGAGAAAACTAAGGCTGAACCCAGAGAAAGCAGTCTCTTTTCTTCCTCAAGTCTCTTTTCCCTCCATAGTTTTTTTTTTCTCCTCCACAAAATGAGTAGCCAAGGGGATAATTTAGCAACTGGGCTTTTGCAAAGGTAGCTGCTGTGTGCTTAAATTACCAGAGAAATGCTTTCAATTGCTCCCCTTTACAATGAAAGCACTGCATGGTATTTTCCCAGGATTGGAACTTTGCACACAGCAGGAGGGTCCAGGGGATGCTGGGAAGGCAGGTTGGGGATGAAGAAGGATGGCTAATCAGGATAAAGCTCTAGTTTATCTAATTTTTGATGCATAATTAAAGAACAGAGAAAAGGCTGGTCACCTCCCTTAGTATTTCCCAGGAATACCTCTTGATAAAACCATTCTCCTAGTTAACAAACATTCAGTGGGTCCCTACTATGTTCTGGACACTAGGCTGAATGCTAGTGAATATGGAAATCAAGAAGAAATCAACTCTGTCCTCTCAAAGACCTCAGAGTCTCTTGAGAGTTAAAACCCAGTGGGGACAAGTAATGACCATAAAGATCAAGTGGTGAGAAAACCCAGAGGAAGGAATGTTGAAGTCCATTTACAGAAAGATTCTCAGAATTCACAGGCATTCAAGTAATGTTTCTGAATGAGAGAATCAATAAACCAATGGATCAATCAAATCATTTATAAGGAAAGAGCCACCTGAGCCTGGTCTTGCAGGATGAGTAGAAGCTTATTAGACAGTCTTAGCAGAGGAAAGGGCACCGTGAAGGTGTGTGAGCTGGAGAGGTCCCGGGAAGTGCCGAGTGTAGGCTGGAGCCACTGGTGGTGCACGACAAAAGTCAGGCTAATTTTTAAGCAGAAATTTGATATGACTATGTCTTATTCAGCTGTGTCACTGTGAGCAAAATACATGACAAGAACTACTTAGTGGAGGGCAAGTTTACTTGCGGCTGATAGTTTTAGAGGTCTCATTCCATAGGTGGTTGACTCCCTTGTTCTGGGCCCAAGGTGAGACATGCCACCTGGAGACAGGGCACGGTGGAGGAAAGCTGCTCAAGTCATGGCAGCAAGGAAGCAGAGAAGTGGAGGAGAAGGAGCCACAGAAGAGATGCACCCTTCCAGGGCAAGCCCCCAGTCACCTACCTCCTTTAGCCCACACCCCACCAGCCTATACTTACCACCCAGTCAGTCCATTGCAACTAGGATGCACTGATTAGGTTACAGCTCCCATAAGCCAATCACTGTGCCTCTGAACATTCCTGAATTAGCAGGATTTGGAACACAGCTCATATCCAAACAATAACAGACTATAAACCAACCAATGAACCAATAAAAGCTAAAATCAAAGACAAGCAAACTATTTATAAGCCTTTCACTGTAGCAGAGGCAGAAAACAACGATTAAGGTTTCCTTCAGCAAGGTAATTCAGAGATCTACAGATTCTTAGGTCGTTAACACATGCCCACCTGTATGAAGTAAACATGGTTGTATGCACCCACACATCCAGGTAACAAAACTAAAACCACGCTAAATTGCTACCACTCTAAAACACACATGCATTCTATTCTCTCACCAGCACACGTGGAAATGTAATGGAATATGAGTGTCTGTCTGAATCAAATACAATCTGAATGTCTCAATAATATTAATAACAAAACTAGCTAAAGTGTTTAGTACTTACACAAAAACACACAGAGCAAAAGCCTTAAAAATGTCAAATAGAAAAACAAATTCTTTGAGGTGTGTTTTCTATACTTTGGAAAGGGAACACATGTTCTTTCATATGCCTTGTTAGAGAAGCAGACAGGATGAGGGATAATGACCAATTATTCAACAGTGTGAAAAGCAATCTTGCAAATGCCTTTAAACTGTAGTTTTAGCATTTACTTCCTAAATCTTGAGGGTGATGTGAAACTTAAGGTGACTATCTTGAAAACTACCTTGGATTTTTCAAATTCAGGATTGACTGTATAGAAAGTTCCAATACCACTCTTTAAGTTTAAACTTGAGAGCATGAATTAATTGAAAAGCAATGTGACCATAAAAAGTTTCAGGCAGACCTCTTAAATTTTGTCCTTCCATTCTGCTGTGGGTTTTCTATGTCCAAGAGTAGCCTACCTAGGACATCTTAATCCCAGTGGTTTACTCCTGGTATACAGATGAATTATAGTTCAACAGTGAAAACAAACTGCAGAACCCTGAGCCAGACAGTGCTCCACGACTAGGCAAGTCTATGGAGAGGTTAGGAAATATAAACAACCCATCTATTGTGTGCAGAGCACAGGGCCATGGTTCAATGCACTCCCAATGCACATCTGTAGACAAGCATGTTACAAAGAAATCTCCTTTACATTTCCACACACATACAAAGTATGCAGCTTAATGCACAGCATTCTAAATTACTACAAGAAACACATTACAAGGCTTTTAGTTTCTGAGAGGGCACTACCCTGGTCATCCCTAAAATGTGTCTTTAAAGAGAACAGTCAGTCAGCCAGGCATAGCATGTGGTTAAAACTGAGTGTATGATTTTGGGAAAAACCCAGGATACCATACTCGTTGAGCTAAAAGGGAAATTTAATTCTCTAAGGGAATTATTACTTGAGTCAACAAGTGGTTTTGACATCTGACTCATCTAATGATAAAATGAGATCTTTAATATAAACATGACTTAGCTCATTGCATATTTATTCATTTATTTATTTTATTTCACTCTGGCCAAACATAGGCTTCTTGATATTTCCAGAAAAGTTTAAAGAAGGTGGTACAATATTATCTTAGTTTGCAAAACAGAAAGGGCAACACCAAGGTGTATCAGTTATTGGAGTATTAGGCCCTCTTTCCTTTCCTTCCAATTTTCTATGCTTTCTCCATTGGAGGCTATATTTATTGTCATTGGTCCAATTCTTAGAGTGAAGATGGGTTGCATATCTTCACTGTTGCCCCTCGTTCTTTCTTCAACGTTCGTGCCACATTTAGAAAGTCCTACAAGCATTGTGTACCCTCAGCAACCCAACACCAAGTCAAATAGCCCCCAACCCTACAGCCTTCAAATCAGCAGCTCACCAACCATCTGTGTTTTGATCACCTTAACAAATAAGAGATGCATGTCCAGAGAATGAAGGAATGCAGTCATTGAACAGCCTTCCAGGGGCAAGACCTTGGTGGTGTTTTTTTTGTTTTTTTTTCCCCTTTTCTCTCAGCCCCACACTGAATCATGCAGCACACCTCAGTGACTTTTCAAATCAAATTCTTCCCCTATTGCAAATTCTTCTCTATTACTCCCAGTTCTTGTCATCTCATATCTGGACTCTCACAGTAACTTCCTTGCTAGGCTACTTGCTGTCAGATTCACCCCTTCCTATCTCTCTGACACAACACTTCCATATTAATTCACTAGGAATATCCTTTGATCATGTAAATTCAGTGTTTAAACCCATTAACCACTCTCTCACCTAGAGGACAATATTCAAACAATTTAATCTGCTTTTCTAATTGAGCTTTTCCTATCCTTATCAGACTATTCTCCCTTTAGGTAAGCAGTTTGCAGGCAAGTCTCCTATTTTCTCACTTCCATGTTCTTACCCAAGTAGGTATCACAGGCTAAGTCCTGAACAACATCTGTTTTTCTAAACAAAGTTTTCTGGAACAGAGTCATAACTGTTGAATTGTTGAGACAGACTATGTGGCTT
Source organism: Xerus rutilus (assembly GCA_028644305.1). Taxonomy (NCBI): domain Eukaryota; kingdom Metazoa; phylum Chordata; class Mammalia; order Rodentia; family Sciuridae; genus Xerus; species Xerus rutilus. The sequence goes on from CM053401.1 coordinate 20,838,648, forward strand.
GCAAAGCCTAAGGCCAGCTTCACAGGTATGCAACCTGAACAGACACACAGGGTCCCACACAACCTCTTCTGGTTTAATGCTTTCCTGTCACCATTTGGAACTCTAATAAATGTGGCTTTGAACTTGTGTTCTCTAAGTGAAATTTGATGAAATAATTAAGCTTATGCAAGAGCAAGAAATACACTTTCTTTTTTATTTTTTTGTTACTGGGGATTGAACCCAGGAGTGCTCTACCACTGAGTTACATCCTCAACCCTATTTTATTTTATTTTATTTTATTTTATTTTAATTCAAGACAGAGTTTTGCTAAGTTGCTGAGGCTGGCCTCAAACCTGTGATCCTCCTGCATCAGCCTTCAAAGTCACTGAAAAGATATATGTATCTATGCTGATGTGTAATAAGAATATCTACCTTCTTTTCTTTTTTCCTTTTTTAACCACCCTATTCCAAATAGTGTTTGCAGTGCCCCATAAACACAGACTCTGAGAGATATATGAGGCACATTCATTGAGACTCAATGTGAACAAAGAATTTGTTCCATCAACTACTGGTAAACTACAACTCTGACAGTCTATAGAGAGTGTTTCCCATTGGAATTAAAACTTACTTGGAAGAAAGAAAACAGTGGCATTCTAAGAAACATAAATGACCAAAGAACCTAATCATACCCTTGCTTACTTGTTACTTCCATGAATTAGCCAACTACCTAAGCTGAAAATGAAGATGAAGAAGGAAAAAGAAAGGTGCAGTAATCATAGGTTTGTGTCTATGTTTTAATTTCCAGTCCTTTCTTATTTACTGGGAAGCCAAAGGAAGAGAACATTTGTAGAATGTGTGTATCAACATGTGAAATAAAAACAGCTGAGCTAGTTGGAGCAGTGTTTCCACGTGTCTGGTAAGAACAAAATATGTATGCACAGCATGAGCTGTGAAATAAGAAATGTTTTCTATTTTAGTAATTCTGCATAGGAGTTAAAATTTCTTATTTAAAATTTAAGACTAGCATGACACAATGTAAATATGGATGGAAATATTCATGGTAATAACTTAAAATTTAAATATTTCTTTTCCTAGTATGACATTAAATAGCAAATATAAAACACCATGACAAGTTGAGAGAGAGAGAGAAAGTGAAAGAAAGAAAAATACTTCATGTTTTAGTACTGTTAATGGCATTTTGTTGTTGCTTTATGAACAAAGGCTTCCATAATTTCATTTCGCAATGTGTTTTCAATTATGTAATCTCTGAAAAATGCCTAAAATATTTATTCTATGGCCCTTTACTGAAAATGTGCAGGTGCCTACCTAATCCTAATGTGATTACCTGCATGACAAGTTTTCCTACCTCCTTTCTGCCTATAAGAACATGTTTTCCTCAAGTTCTCACCAAAACTTTAGCTCCCTTTCTAAAGACATTTTTTTTTTATCATGCTGGGGATTGCGCCCAGGGTCTCATACACATACACTAGGTAGGTAAGTGCTCTGCCACTGAGCTACATTCCAACTGTTAAAAACTTTTCACATTCACCACTGGGGCTAGAGTTACTCTTATACATTTTATTTGTACATTTTATTTGACAATTAAGCATGCTTATCTTTGTAATTTTTATTGTAAAGCACTCTTAACTATGTAACTTACCTGATTATTTCCACCACTAATTAATTAAAAGCCATTCAAGACAAGCAACCATAAGTTAGGGAGAGACAAGAAGAGAAATCAAACTGGGCCACTGCTCTTGGACCAAAATTAAAACCAAAGTAAGTAAAGGCTTTCCTGATGTATACCCCCATGAACTCATCATTTTTGAAATTAAACACAGCATTAAGAATGGGTGGTGTACATACAAAGGCATCAGAAAAGGCCACTGCCCTCTAAGCAAATATAAGCTAAGAAGGATACACACACGTTTATTCAACATAATAATATAAGGCAAAATGAATTAACATAATAGGAAGTACAGGACAAAGTGCTATGGAAATTCAATGAGTTTTAACTGGAAAAGAGCAGAGGTTTTTATGGGACTGGTATGACATCTGGACTGGACTGAGTAGAAGGATGGCTAATTGACCCTTTAGATGTGGGAAGAGGAGTGTGGGCAGAGGAAACTGGATAAAGAAAGGACTGGAAATATGGATAATTGTGCTTGCTAGAAAATGTACTGATTCAATTGGTCCTTCAAAATTGTACCATCACCAGTCATTGCTGTGGTTGTTTCTGAGCCAAGGAGACCCACATGGCCATGGAGTTACTCCATGACTCATGGAGTTAGTAAGGGGAGTAAGTTCTAAAAAGGCTTAAACTCTCATCTCCCAAGAGTGGTCCTTGAGACAGCAATGTATATGGTGTTAAAACAAAATAATGAGTATGTATTAATGAGTCTATGTCAAGCAGAGTAAAAGATTCTTCAAAGCTACTGCAGAGATATACCCTCTAAAAATAAGGTCCTTCCAGAGACATCAAGAAAACACTTGAGCTTCAAATGCCTACTTCCCCTGAGCTGTCATTCAAAGGTACATGGGTGGGAAGTAAGAGGGATGAAGAGAAGGAGGAGAAACAAGAGCAAAGTTGCTTCTAATTCTCCATTTCAAGACTAGAGACTGAGCACTTTATTTTACTACTTTTTGAAACAGGAGCTCCAGACTTTTATGATGATGAAGGATGATGGGTTTGGGGTGGTCAGGAGGAGGTACAGTCAGAGAGAAGACCTAGCTGGAAACCATGCAAAAGGTGTTATACTCATGCAGAACATTAAAAAGAATTATTTTCCTTTATTCTGTTTAAAACCTCTGCCCACAGATAAAACTAAGAAGACACACACTCAGGTAAATAAGTGCCAACTGGCAGGGTTCTATAATCTGGCTTCTAACATTGCCATGTAGCTTTATCTCAAGGCAAACATGGATCTTTTATATTCATTTCAAAGAGGGATTTCTGGGCACCTGGAGGAAAGATGGGAATGAAAGAGGCAAAGATGGACCAAGGTCAGAGTCCCCCAATATTCTTTCTCTTTATTTCAAATGCCATTTCCTGAGAAAGCACAAAAGGTTTCCTGTTTCTCAAATCTGAAAGAACAAGTGAGCCGTAAGATGGGAGACTGAGACTGTTTAAAGGGTAAAGCCTCAAAGCTCAATGTCTCTGAGTCCACACTTTTTCAAGTTGTGAATTTTTCTTGCTTTGAGTTTCCTTATTCTACCATGGGGATAATGGTATCTACCTTCATGCTGTTTTCGTGGGGCTAAACAAAAATACAGAGAGATATATCTAGCCCAGTGCCAGACACATTGTTGGCACCTGATAAGCAATACTGTTGATATGATTTAGGGAGATGGACTAGGGACTCATTTATGCACTGAGGTCCTTGAGAAGGAAGGGGATGAGATTCAGCACCCTGTGGCCTCTGCTGCCCATCTGAAATACATTATCATCACTTCCAAGTCTTAAATTATGTAAAACACATCCCTGTGGTGCAAATACTAAGCAAATGGTAATGATGTCACTTTGGCAAGGAATGTAAATATCAATGCAAATGGACAGCTCTAGGAAAGGCAACTGCTTTTATCTCCTCACTGCAGCAATCCTCTCTAGAAGATTCAGACATCAAAACCACAATGGTAGAGGGTACGCACAGACCCTTCTCTCTGCCATTCCAGCAAGAGCAGCTCTTTTCCCTTTTGGAGGGCAAACAGCAACTATGCATCTCAAAGAGAAATCTTATTTCACAATTGCTCTGTCCTCTAACAGACAAGACAGCATTGTGCACACAGGCAAATCAGAGTGTGAACTACAGCACATATGCAAGGTGCCACATCTAAGTGGCAGGCTGCTTGCAGTCCTGGATGCTTATTCTAGGCAACACCTTTGGGGAACGGTTGACAGTTGCAGTCCTGACAAAAAAAGACCTTCTTGAATAAACATGTGTGTGCATCCACACACATACACACATTTTTATCTAGGGCAAAAATTCTTAGACTGTCTGCTTATAGAGTGCTACACAAAGCAAGATAAATTGGCAATTGCTATTAGGTCACTAAATGACAGTGGAGATTAGCAAATCATTTAACATCTGAGTCTTTACCTTCCTATTTATACGTAATTATAGACATTTTATTATCCACCACTGTTTGCTAGGAGTTTTAGAATCTATTGAGCATATGCCCAAACTCTAACACAGGAAACAGCAAAATCACTTCTTGATCAAGAGTTAACTGGGATGTAGAATTGGAGAGTGACAACATGTGAGGCAAACCTGGGCTCTCTGTCACCTTGTCATTGCTAGCATGGTGCAATGTTTGTCCTCAGCTTCCTCCTCTAGGTGTGCTAGATCAACACTTCTCATTATCTTTAGCATCAGAAATCCAGGCCAGGAAATCACAACTCTCCAAGAGGTTAAGCAAATGTCATTTTTTTTTGCATTTTTTTAAATGCAAAAAAAAAAAAAAGCAATAAAATACCTTATTCTAATGTTTTTCTTTTTCTTTTTCTTTCTTTTTATTTTTCACAATCCCATCAAGAAAGAGAAATAAGAAAGAGAGAGGCAAAGAAGGCCAATGAATGGGGTGGAGATGATAGAAATAAAAAGTCAGAGATAAATGTATACAGACAAATGCAGACCTTACATTTCCATGAATAATTCAGGATTCACACTGCATTGATATGTTTAGACAGAGAGGGCAGCTGGAGCTTTTAAAGGACAAAGACCTCTGACAACTGCTCCCTGATTCTTCAGGCTTATTTTCTTCTTTTATTATTCACACATATATATACATGTACATATACTACAAACCTACATATGATATATACGTACATGTTTCATATTATTACAAGCAAGATTATGTTTCAAGGATCAAACAAGGCTATCAGATTAGATACTAGGAAATTCACTTAGAACGCCACAGATATGTTCCTTTTTAGGAACAATGACTTGATGATTTTCTGACTTCGTTTCCTCTATTGAGTCCCAAATCTAACTACTCACCATCCTAAATATGCTGGACTTAATTGACCTACTCCTGTATCCCCTGTTCTTCCTGACATCACCTCATTACTAATCTCTACACCTCCTGCACAGTTTCTCTGCTACTGTTCCTAGGAAGCTAATGCCAACAAAAATCACCAACTTCTTTATTTTATGCAGAATTCACAGATACACCTGGAATCTCTAAGTCAATACCATTTATCTAAATGAGTTGAGTATTTTCTCTACCTACAAGCCTGTTTATTCTTCTGATTAATTGATACTTGGGACTCTGTAGGGAGAAGTTCTTGCTTCCCTGAAATTAAGTGCAGAAGTCTGTATGTGCATGTGTGTATATTTTATTCAACATCTTTTATCTGATTTTACAAAGAAGATAAGAGCCTCCCATCTCAGTTACCAAATGTCAAGTTGCCACAGAATGATTCCCTTCTCTAACCTACTATTCATATGGACCTGATTCTTCCTGCTTTAATTCAATAGTAGTGACAAAGTATCTGGTCAAGTTCTTTCCAGACAAAAACAAAAGGCAAATATGGCAAGGGCCTCCATACCTGAACTTAGATTTATCTAATGGTTTATTTTGAGAAATGCTTAGTTTCACACTCAAAAAACACATCCACATTCTTGCTTCTTAACAAATACTTTCTGCATTAACCAGGACTAGAAATGATACACACGATTTACTCTTAATTTACTTCCTTCCTGTGGAAATAAACACCTGCATATGCAAGTACTTCTGCAAAACATTCCATTATTAGAACTACAGTATATCAATATCAATAACAGTGTAACACTCTAAAAGTAGTGCCACATAAGTCATTAGCTCTTGATTCAAATTGTGAGAAAGAGTTCTCTTATATTGAGCATTAGTTGGCCTTTCAGTTTCTAAGCATGAATTCTATTTTATTCCACTAAATCTGTACCGACCAAAACAAAATCTTCATTTAAAATTTACCATGCAGCATATATATATAACAGATTCTTTCAATCCCACAACCATCCCCTACCATCATTCTGGTTATTCCTTACCTGGGCATCCTTCCTTCCTGTACTGTCATCGGCATGGGAGAGATTCAGTACAGAGCCTTGTCTTCAGGCTTTCCTCTTCAGAATGTTTCCTAGTTTCTGAATGCAGTGAGGTGCCTAAATATCATGCCCTCTATGGTTTGGCCTACACTAAGTTCAATGGAATGACTCACATTACACATTTCTTTGCACAGCTGATGGTCCACATGGAATCTATAGTTAGTTGGAGTACCCCCCCAAACACACACTTGCTTTCATAAATTTTTGTCAAAACAGATCTTTGCTAAGCTAATTGTGCTTATTGTTTGTTTTAATGTAAGAAGACAGATCTAGAATCAGAAAGAATTGAATTCTATTCCAGTTACATATTCAAGCCTATGATCTTAAACTTAATGTATTTTAATTTTAGTTTTCCTATTTAGAGAAAAATGCATAATTCCACATCATCAGTTCTTTCAAAGAATTAAGAAAGACAAAATGCCTAGACCTAGGGAAGGTCTACAAGAAATGTTGGTTCCATTTTATTACACTTCACAGTTGCAGAGGATCATAAACTTTTTTGATGCGATATCTGTGCCATCTATAAATTTGGTCAAATGCATTAAACATCTTCTTGTAAGCTGTGTAAACCAGGGAAGACTAGGTCAGCACCAAGGACAGTGTTCAAGGGCTTCCCACAAAAATGCTGCCAAAGCCACTTGGAGGGATTTGGAAGATTGAGAATAAATGGTTCATTTGTTTACTTCCTTCTGAGTTTTTTAAATTGCTAAATCATACAGATAAAAATATAGAATGTGAAAAAGATGATATTATATCATACTGCTTAAAATAATGTTTTATATATTGATTACCGTATAGTCTTGATACAAAGAATCACCCTGCAACTTTTCTCACAAATCATCATATATGTTATGTGTACATATATATGAGATAAAAATATTTTAGATATTCCAAGCTACCTGCCAAATATCCATTTGAATTATAACATAATTTAAGTGAACTCAATTATGTAAGTAGAAAGAAAACTTTTGTCTTAAGGTTGATAATACTATAATGAAGAATAGAATATCCTTACTTTAAGAAACCTGCTCAATGAAATTCAAGTAGTTTAGAAAATATGTTCCATTAAGTTATAAATTGTATCTAACAATGTACATTATAGCACCTAGTCAGAAAATGGTTTTTGTTACAACTGATGTTGAAATCTAAAAAACTTGTTTTTTATTGTCTGGGGGGAAAAAAAGAACAAAATACTATGTATCTGGACCTCTACCATATACATTTATGATAGAGTGTCAATCCAGGGAACTTAAAGGGCCAAAGAAAGGGAAAAATATTTTGATATTATGAGAAATAAAACAATTATGAGTGTCTGAAAAACTGCAAAGCCAAAAAGAAAAACAACCTGGATAAAATCATGTGGCTTTCATACTTGGATATGAAAGTGTAAATATGCATTCATTCAACAATATTTATTGAGTACCAACTAAGTACCAAGTACTGTGATAGATATTGACATTTAACGGTAAATAAAGAAATCATTCCTGACACTGAGCAATTAGCATGGGAAAAGTATCCCATCAAAAAAAAATTCTGCTGGTGGATTCAGTGATCTAATTTATCTACAATATTTTGATTTTCCTAGCTATATTTTTAAAGCTTCATAAAATAGGCACATCTCACATATTTATCATTCTTTGGACTGAACAGGAGGAGTATAGAAGGTTTCTAATTGCTCTATCATCTTATGGACCTCAATTTACCTCCCTTGAACCTGGTTTATTTATTTATTAACAATGCAGACACTGCACCAGCAATTCTGAAAGGCACTGGCCAGCTATAACATTTTAAGATCAAATTGCAGAATAAAATGAGCACTCAGTGTAGAAAAGTGGAGTGCTGCTGCCTGATCTACTGATAGCACTTCCTATAAGCAAGATTGCATTGTGTATTTGCTCATGGGTATTTGCATGTTTAATGACAAGTGAGTCCTGATTTCAGGAACAGCATTTCAAAGGCATGTTCTTACTGAACACGGGGAATTAAAAAATCGTAGTAACTATTTAGACACCCAATCAACTGTGGCAAAACCATAATACTGAATGTATCTGCCAAAGACCTAAGTTTTATATTGTAAACTGAATTATTTGTTAATGAGTTCTCTCGTTTTGTCAGTATAACTGTGATTTTCTATTATTATCTAGGAGCAGAGACATTTGTCATCCTGGGTACAAAAAATAAATTCACCTCTTCTGACTAGCCAGGCTCTTAAGCAAAATAGAGAGTGGTAAAAGGATATAGTATGCAGACTTAAAAAATAATGTTTTATTACTTGAGCATTCCAGGACATATCCTAACCAGACAGAATCCTGCCTGATTAGTAAGAAAATCAATTTCTTAAACAAGGACACTTATTAAGAGTGGGTCAAGAGAGAATGCAGTTCAAGCAAAGGTTAATGCTATTTCTACATTTAATTGCAATGAGGACTTTAAATATCCATAATTGATTTGTGCCATGATTATAACCTTGAGCCCACCTAAAAGCAACACACATAAAATTATAACATTGACAATAATTACATAAAAAGACCAAAGTCTATCTTAGGAAGGCTCTAGGCTCTAGTGGATGGGAGCAGAAGATCACATCTCACACCTTTGTACCTTGTCCTACTAATTGGAACACAGTTTTTCTTCCCTATTCCGTTACTCCAAATACAATCAGGTCCTCTAAAATATCAGATCCACTACTACTCAGCAGTTTTACTGCTGTTAAATACTAATTGTTAATTTACTTCTCTTGACAAAAAGCTTTCCCAGATCCTGAGCTTTACTTCATTGAATCAGCCTGTCCCGGGGATACAGCTAAACCTGCCTTTGATCAGTGTTTAATCCTTCTAGATGCTTAGGGTGTAGTTTAGAATCTATGAGAAAGTAATTATAAAGGATGTAGAACAGGCATATTACAGCCCCTGCTAGCACAAGAAGCCAACACTCAAAATTCTCTGTCCCTTCTATCTTCACAGAAAGTGGATCATGCTAAGGAATATAAAAGTTGAAAGCCTTGTCCTATTTTTAATTAAATGGGAATGTGTGGCTAGCAAGTCCAGTAGATTTTACTCTCTTTATATTAGAGGATCTTTCAAAAACAGTACAGTAATGTGGATGGGAAACCAGGGAAGATACACTTTTTGACCTCCATATATTGACAGGCGACCTTGCTCTAGCATATATTCCTGGATAACTATGAGAAAATATTACCTGAGAGCCAAAGAGCTATATAACTTGGTCAAAATAAATGGAACAGAGAGAAAGAAATAGGACATCGATATTCAGTGATTAGAGGATAAACCACAAGGAGGAGAAGGTAATGTTTAGAGAGGTGGAAGCTAACATAAATGGGAGTAATGAGGCAAGAAATTATAAAAGAAAAATATGAATATTAGAAAATGTTCCCTGGTGGACAATCACAGGAATAGGCAAAAATAATGATAGAAATGCTAAAATGTCCAATGATTATTTAAAATTGACCCCAAAGAACATTCCACAGAAATCAAAAAAGTAAAACAGGCAAGCTCACCTCTAGTTCTAATTTCCTGAACTTCATCCTACAGTGCATCCAAATAATACTGTATCACTCAGTATCAGTACTGTCCGACTGCAAAGGGACAACAGCTTGAGAATAGTGCTAGGCTTGCAATTGTTACTGCTTTGTTGTGGAAGCTGGGTGACAATGCTAAGTAGGATGGCAACATTTGGGTGGCATTTCAAATACAGCATGTCACAACTTTCCTCACCTGATGGACACAGTAATCATCTGGGCATTGGATACAGAAAAGCAAGTCATGGATCCACTTTGTGTAGTTCTGGAATAAGATCATGAATCGAAATTGTCCCTTCTTTCCCTAACCACTTCTTCCCATCTGCTCATCCCAGCTCCTGCCTTCACTTTTGTAAGTGTGAAGGCTCCTGAGCTTGGGAGCTGATGCTGTTACTCCTGACTTGAAAGAAGGCATGTTTCAAATTGAGGGTGAATTTAGTGTTTATGCCTTTTCTTTCTTTTTTAAAAAAATTTTTGGCCTTAATAATCTCATTGTTTGCCCAATATTCCTTTGAATTTAGTCTGTGAAAATCCTCCATGCAGATTTTCTCTGACACTATAATGTCATGAACACATCACACCATTACTAGCACTTTTAAGGCTTGAAAACCATCTTGCTCATGTCGCCCCAATCACCATCAATAAAACCTCTAAGGGCTCACCACCCCATGACGTATGTGCAACTACTTATTTATAACATGGAGACATTTACAACTGTACTAATGCATTGAATATAGAAAAGCATACCATAAACTAAATGCAAAATAATAGAATAAAAAATACAAATTGACATTCTAAAAATTTCACTATCCATGCTCTCTCCTGTACATATGCCATTTGGAAGCAACTGCTCTTCATATTGAGTTCTCCTCAAATAGAGGGATGCAATTCTGTTTCTTAGGTTTTTCCTTCCTGTTATAAGCTGAATTTTGTTTTCCACCAAAAGATACAGTGGAAATACCAACAGCCAGTGCCTTAGGATGTGACTTTACTTGGAAATGAGGTAAATGCAGAGGTAATTGGTTAAGATGAGGTCATGTTGGAGTAGGAATGGCCTCTGGTATCTGTTTAGGAGGAGACATGGGAGGGTGCAATGCCATGTGACAGTAAGGCAGAGTTTTAAGAGCTGCTATTGCAAACCACAGAATGACAAAGAGGGCCAGCAAGTCACAGAAAATTAGGGGGAGACAGGAAATGATCCTCCCTAGAGCCTGCAGTGGGGCAGTGGTCTGCTCACATGTTGATTTTGGACTTTCAGCTTCTAGAACTGTAATACAACACATTTCTGATTCTCTGTGATAGCATAACTAGGAAACTAATACACTTCCTAATGCAGAAAGACTTCCTAGTTCCATCCAAACAGGCTATGGTGAATGTTGCCCAAGTTGAATGTCCCCACCCCAACAATTCAACTACTGGAGAAAGCAGGAGAGAGAAAAGGATCAAGGAAGGAAAAGATGAGAGGAGAGACAGAGGGGGAGAGAGACAGAATAGATTACACAATGATAAAAGTCCATATAATAGAATAGTTACCTTAGAAGAAAAGTCTGTATCTTACAATGATCAACATGCAGGGCCAATAGCCATTGGAGTGCACTCAGCTAGTTATATCAATTATTAAAATGTTAAAGTACTTTCATAAATAAATGGCAAAAGGTCACTGCTTTAAGCATACCCCAACCACAGATCATCTTGCCCCTTTCCCCTTTTTCTAAATGGTCAATATTCTCAGCAGAAGACTCAACACAAATGATAATGATTAGCCGTAGATTCTATTGATTGTATAATGTCTTTAATATGATCCCTGCCAAGGTGCCCAACAGAGAGTGGATTTCTTGTTGACTATACAAGCTCTACTTCCAGGACCCATATGGGAAGTACTGATGAAATCCCTTTCCCATGCCCATTCTTTACTTAGCATTGGCACTGAATGTTCATTTTGAGTCAAAAAAATGAGGTGCATGTATAAGGTTGAAAACCAGACAACGTTTGTGTGGTTCCCTAGCAATGTAGACTGATGTTTTTGTGGTAGACTGACAATGTAGACATGACATTTTTTCAAGGTTTTCCATCATATCCTTATCTTAAGACACAGACAAGTAGAGACAAAAATAGGAACTACACTTTCCCCTAATTCAGAAGTCACTCTTCTCAGCACTGCCTAAGTTTAGAGATTCATACCCAACAAAGCAATGGATTCAGCCTAATTAATTTTGGTATCTAGTGATTTTAGAGTGCTGTTTGCATGTGATATCATCTGTAAATGTATTTCTTATTTAACCATCTCCCCAAAGGGCCATATCTTTCTCTTCTTTCTTTCTAGTACCAAATAATAGCCCACATTAAGAAATAAAGCTTTGTGTAGCATTGAAATGTACTAAATAAATTGTTTTCCAAGGCATGACTTCCTTCTATTGTAGCTCGTTCTGGCTGGGCTAGCACCAAGGATGGAGTTACCAAGAATACACTCAGGTTTTACTTTTTATGTCTTATTTTATATTAAAGGACAGTAAGACCAAGAATATGATCAACTTGATAGGCAATGAAAACTTCATAAATCTTGCTGGACCAGGAGAAGAATCTGGTGTTATTTTTTGTAATGCTTTTCTGTACTTTGGCAATTGGTACTCTGGAAAATGATTTATTCAATGACCAGTGGACATTCCTTTGTGTATAATCAATTTTGTTTTGACTTTTTATTTGTCACTTTACTTCTGGTGAACTATGCAAAGGGAGAAGGGTTTCCCTTTCTTTGTCACCAAACTATATGTCAGTCAAAAGTCTCCTAAATAGTTTCTTCAGAGAGACCCCATCCTTTCTCCTAATAGAATAGAACATTGCTCCTACATTTAGAATGATATATAGTAGTACAGTTTGAACACTTCAATCATTGAGATGAATTATTTCCAAACACCTATCTAACTCTACCGAAGGAAAAGACCAATAAAATTGCCATGAGAACCTGTAAGTTTTCCCTATTTTTAGCAGACATATTTTAGCATCAATGGACTGAATTATGCCATTATAACATTACAACTTTAGCTGTTTCCCATCATGTTTAGACAACTGGAATCAACAATACAGAATAAAAGATATACAACGAGGGAAACTGGACATGTTAAGATGACCTGAGAGTTCCGACATGATTCACTGGCTGCCAAGTTCCAAAGAAAGACCAGGCTCTGGAGGAAGTCACAGGAGATTAGACAGACCAGAGACATACCAGGTAATAAGCTGGTATTCCAGTGAAAGATTTGAATGCTTTCCTTATGCTATGGAGAATGAACATCAGCAGCTGTACACAGTGCATATTCTTAATATGTTTTCTACCACCTTCTTAGCAATAATCATATCTTTCTTCTAAGACAAGAGAGACAGTTTAGCCAGGCGAAGTGGCGCAAGCCTATAATTCCAGTACTTAGCGAGACTGAGACAGGAGAATCGCAAGTTCAAAGCCAGCCTCAGCAACAACGAAGTGCTAAGAAACTCAGTGAGACCCTGTCTCTACATAAAACACAAAATAGGGCTGGGGATGTGGCTCAGTGGTCGAGTACCCCTGAGTTCAATCTCTAGTATGAAAAAAAAAAAAAAAGAGAGAGAGAGAGAGAGAGGCAGTTTAGATTTTATTCCTTATCAAGCTCCCACCTGCTTCTCTGATGTCATTCCATATGGCATCATATCTTTCTGGAATATCTACAAGGCAGTCAAGATAAAGACTAAGAAAGAGGCACAGATCACCCCCTCCCCTTAAAAATATGAAAGACTCCTTTTCTTAGCACTTACATAGGCTTCAAAGGTGGTTTTTACAAGCAAGTCTGAGTATAGACATAATGTTTTTGGGAGAACACCATATACAAGGCTAAAACTTTCTAGAGAACTCATTAGAAGCCCTGAGGCCAGCTTTGCCTTCAAAGACTTTAAGGTATGGCAGTTTAATTCCTCCATATGTAATGGCAACCAACTCACTGTTGAGGTTGGTTACACAATGGACTTGAGGACATGGGGTAAAGAGAGGCTAAGGGTGCAGAAATAAAACCTTGGCTACAGGTTATAAAATGTTGAAGGAAATTCCTAACACACATAAAAAATGAAATGCTATTGTGGGTTGCACTGTCTCTTGCAGCATTCACATGTTGAGCAGTAACCTTAAAGGGGACTGCTAGAGATGGGGTCTGCGGGCCTCAATCCAATATGACTAGTATTTTTATAAAGAGGAAGAGGTTGAAATGCAGATACACACAGAGGAGTAACCATGTGAAGACAGAGGTACAAGAAAACCATCTACAAAGCAGAGAGAGGAGGCTCAAAGGAAATCTGCTCTCTTGACACCTTAGTCTCAGATTTTCAGACTCCACAATGATTAGAAATAAATTTCCATTGTGTCAGCCACTCAATCTGGTGCTTTGCTATGGGAACCCTAGCAAATTAATACAGATGGCCCAATCTGAAGAAGACTGAAGACTGCTAGGAAACACAAACAAACAAAAGAGTGTGGGAGGGGGAGGGGTGGGCACACTGAGATAAAACTTCATGTCCAAACTGAACTGACTTATGGGAAAATAAAGTTAGAACCAGAAATTGCTGGAGGTGTTGAAGAACTAACCTGCTAGGCATATGCAGGGACTTGAGAAGTGTGTCCATCAGCCTCAGAGGAGCCCTCAGATGACTGCCGCCCTGGCCAGGGCCTTCACTATGCCTCGTGAGAGGCCCTGCACCAGAACCACCCAGCTAGGCTGCTCTGGATTTGTGACCCACAAAACTGAAGGAGATAATTGTCTTATGCTGCTAAGTTTAGGGGTAAATTTTTGTGAAGCAACAAACTACAAAGATACCTGATACAATCAGAAGGAACTCATAGATTTTAAAGGCCAGCAGCCAAGGGGTAAGCCTCAAATGTCCTCATGTAGCTAAAAGGAGTGTGAAGGAATAGGAACATGCAGGTGACAGCTCAAGCTTTCAAGTCAGTCTTATGAAACTCAAATCCCAGTTCTGTCCCTTTAATGAGACCTGAAGTGACATACTTTATCTTTTTTTTTCTTTTTCTGTTTTGCATATTTTTATTTGTGCATTACAGTTGTACATAATGGTGAAGTTCACTGTAATCATACATGCACCCAATACAACAATATAATTTGGCAAATATCACTCCTCAGTATTTCACCTTTCCCTCCCTTCCTTCCTCCCCCTGGTTCCTTTCCTCTACTCTACTGATTTCCCTTTGATTCTCATGGACTCAGTTTCTTTATGAGGAACTGGAATGATAAAAACAATACTTGTGCATAAGAAGGAGTAAATGAGATCAATTCCCAGGGCCCAGTGCACTGTAAATATTTGATAAACAGTCGGGATCATCATTAGGGAGGCAAAAGAATACTAAAAGCTGAATCAAATTATTTACCAAAATCAACTACTTTCTGGAAGTAGAGGGACTAGCCCTTCCCATCCCTTCCCAAATGACCCTTCTTAAGGAGACAGCTCTTAATAAGGGTCAGTGAAAAGAGGCTCACCCTATTTGGAGAGTAAAAAGGCTGTCAAGTTTAATGAACTCAATAATGGGGGAAACTGGAATCTGTTCATCAACCACAACTGTCCATGTGGTGAGGTCTAGCTCTTCCCAAAGCCTGAGTCCCCAAGTGTTAATGGAAGGTGCAGAGAAGAGTCAAACAAGATGCTATCTTGCAGGCCTGATGAGATTGCAATTTGCAGACAACTGGGGCTTATCTCTGATGATGAACTAAGTGTCAGGGCTTAGAGGAAAGTAAAAAGCAAGCCTCCTGGAGACCTTGGAAAGCTAGTGGCAGGGGACAAGATCATCACCTGCAGAGCTCTGTGCAGAGGAAATGAGTTTTCTGGATAAGATAACAATATTAATGAATAGCCATTAAAAACAGACAAGCAAAAAAATGACCTTGTGTTAAAAATACACACACACACACATATATATGCATGTATCTTACACACACACACTGCACACACTCTCACACCTATGTATATATCTGCCAAAGCAGCAAGCACTACCTTTAAAGTTAAAGGTGCTCTCTCTCTACAGGTATATATATGAACAAGGAAGAAACTATATTTAAATTGAATTTGATCTTACGTATAACAACAGAGTGCAACCAACAGATGTGGAGTAAGGTGCACCATGTCAAGAGCTAGGGACATGAAGAGGTATTATAATAAAGCATAAAAAGAAAATGCATAAAAACAAAGAGGCTTCCACAGGAGTGGCTGCATTGTCTTAGAGGGAAGATACAGTCTAGCATGGCCATGACATCTTGTTTGTAATCTCCCATCTATGGCTACATTAATACAGGATTCATGTGCACCAATCACTGTAGAAAAGCATCGAGCTGACAAAGCATCCCAGTTGACGGAGAAGCTCTGCAGTGGTGCAGAAGCCTCTAGAGAAACAGAAAACCACCTAAGTTTTCAACATTCGCTCATTTCTTTTTTTTTTTTTTTTTTTTTTTTTTAATATTTTGTTTTTTAGTTGTAGATGGACACAATGTCTTTATTTTATTGCTTTGTATGTGGTGCTGAGGATCGAACCCAGGGTCTCACGCATGCGAGGCAAGCGCTCTACCGCTGAGCTACAATCCCAGCCCATCAACATTCGCTCATTTCAATGATGGAATCACATTGCGCATTTCTGTCCTGCCTGGTGGCTACTTCACGCTGGAATATGACTGTGCCTTCAGGTTAAAATAAATAAACACATGAATAAATAAATGAATGAATGAATGAATAAATAAATAAATAAATAAATAAAAAGTTTGTTCTGGAACATAAGATAGTATCTTATCTGATCTGGAAGCCACCTTAGGGATATTTGATAAACTGAGAGCAAGTTCCCTCACTGGATGGGTGAGGAAACTAAAGGCATGAGAAGTGAAACCAATGGACTTGGGTCACAAGACAACTTCATTCATTTGCTGACCTTGGCCAGTGGTATCTTTAAAAACTCACAAAAATGTGAGGAAGTCATTAGGTGAAATGGAATAATTCAGAAAATGGCTGAAGATGGAGATTCGAGTCCAGAAACACACACACACACACACACACACAATCACTGAGCTTGGAGGCTTCATTCTGCTCTGAGTGTATTACTTTGACAAAATCATTTACTTTCTATGAACCTCAGTTCCTTATCTCAGAAATGTTTTACTCGCTTAGATAACCTCTAGGCTTCCTTCCATCTGTGAAATATCGGGACAAATGCCGCTTACCTAATTTAACTCTGTGTTTGTTAAACAAAAAGTTTCAAAAGATTTATTGGCTATGGAATCTCTAGGCATTAGAAAAAAATGTCCTACAAATAAAGTAGGTAGGATTCTGCAAAGGCATTTTGTTCACAGTGAAAAGAGAGTCCTGCATGAAACTTCATAAGATAGTTCTTCATAGTAATTACAGTAAGAATAATAAAAATAACAATGACTGGCATTTATTTGAGCATTTACTAAAGACTTTATAAGCACTTTACACATATTAGCTCTAAAATCCTGACCACGCATAATTTTTTAAAATTCCCCATTTCACAAATGAGGAACATGATAAAGAGTTTAGAGTAAGAAACTTGCCCAAGGTTACATGGCTAATAAGTGGCAGAACTGGATGTCAGTTCCAGACATCTGCCAGCAGAGCCAAGCGGCAATGCACTGCTTCTGGAAGGCTGCAGGGTGGAGGCCCAGGCTCTGCAGTTTGCTTCTATGCCTGTGAAGCTAAAGATGGTTTAGGGCCAGAGTATCATGTATCTGTTCACCTTAGCACCAAGCAAAGACCTATAAGTATTAAATAAAGGCTTATTAAACAAATCATATTAACAATAGTGTTAAAGTACATTAAAATGGGGACAATCCTGAAGAATCTGTGAGCAAATAAAGCCAGTTAGGCCTCATAAATGACCCTAATCTTGCCTGTTTTGCAAGCAGAAGCAAACTTAATTTGACATATTTCTCCTAAGTGTTTAAAGTAAAACAGAACTTAAGCTGACTCAACTAATCAGAGGTTGCCAACAAACATATAATTCTATAACTTTGGACTTTCCTGTGGGGTAGACTGGCAATGTTATAACTGCAATCAATCAAAAATTATTTTTTGTATTTTTTCTGCATACTTTATAAAAGCCTAGTCCTCACGCTTCTTCAGTGGAGCCCCTGTGTCCTTGCTGGTTTGGAGCTGCCTGATTCCTGAACTGCTCTTTGCTCAAATAAACTCAAATTATTTTTGAGGTGACTCAGTTTACCTTTTAATCTCACAGCTACTCACATACTAGGATTCAAAAAGGTGACAGGTAGAAATGAAGGGCTCTTCTCATGCCACAACCTCTTAGCTCTCAACTGTTTATTGGACAAGTTTAACTGCAAAATGCCTATAGGTTGGGATTGACTGGCAGGCAAGTATTTGAGGAACTCTGACACTCACCTTGCAACTGAATGAACAGTCCCCTAATGGGCCGGAAGACACACAACTATTCTCCCTTGGCATTTTCATCCTACACGCTCAGTTTTATTCACTAAACACAATTTATCTCACTCTCCTTTTTATGGTACTACACTCCTCAGAAGGTATGACTTCCTTGCTCATTTAGATTTTAGGCAGGAGTTATAATGGATTATGAGAAATTGTGAAAATACTATGTATACCCTAAACCACAAAGCAGATGTAAAGAAGATGCATTGTTCTTGCCGATGCTCACTGCTGTTGTTACTGCCAGCAGTGTCCCTATCCTACTACTACTAAATAACTACTCCTAGAGCCTAAGTCTCAGGTGGGCAGATTGTCATTTCCCCTAAGACAACTACACCTCTAAAGACCTCAGGCAGTGCCAACTACTGGCCTCAGTTGACCACAGGTGAATGACTTTGACCTTGGTCTTGGCTATAACATCTGATAAGCAGTAAATTATTCCACAAAGGATGTTCAGTGTCAGGAAGAGAAAAGGCCAGAAACAGAGGAGGCATTCCCGTTAGCTACATGGCTCTGGTCATGACCTATTCAGACCTCATTTTCTGTACCATGAGCAACAGTGGCTAGAGAAGATGTTAAATTAGAATCACCAGGTGATCTAGGAAGTCCCTTCTGAGTCAGAAAGTCTTCACTCCTTCATGGTCTTTAGCTTCTTCCTGATAACACTGTCAGATCAGGTAGCTGGGGATTTGACCTGTCAACGACTGAGATTTTCCAAAGAAGACTTGGGCAGTAGCAGAATTAAAAACCCCTTAACAAATCTTTAAAGCACTGGAAAACGGTACCCCTTATTACCTTCAGTCTTGGAAAGGCAGGCTGGTATGGTAGCAGGGTATGGGCTTTGGGGTTTGGATGCCTGAGCTGCGTATTCTTGAGCAAGTTACTTAACATCCCTGAGCCTTAGTTTCTTGGGGCTGATTATATATATCTTATAAAAATTTTTACACAAATTAAATGCTCCATATATGTAAAGCACCTTACACATGACAAGGGATCAATCAATCATAATTACTGCCATTATTATTACAACCCATGGACTGTGAGGTATAACAATGAAACACCAAGGAGCCACAGGAATGGACATAAATACTCATACAGGTTGCCATTTGAAATGCTTGATTGTCAGAAGAAAAGGACATGTTTTCCTGTCTCCTTTTAGTAAATATCTCTGGAGCAAAAGAGCTCATGGCCAGAAATCTGGGAGACTGAATATTATTCACCCACTCAATTTGAGCTCATCCTAATCAGAGCTGGATTCTCTTTGACTTCCCTCCTCCAACTTCATATACACATAGAGCAAATTCTAAGACTTCAAACGAGAAGCCACAGACTTTTCATCACATATGCACACAGGCTCTGCCACACACTGTCTTCTGATATTAATCCCACATTGTCTTCTGAGAACTCAAATAATTTGTTTGAGCCCTGCTTTGGAGAATCAGGTGCTGTCACCTCTGAGGGATGATGCGCAAAGGTTTGATTTGCAGCTAATAGAAAAATCTATTTCTTTCAGTTTCACTTCTGTCACACAAGGACCATTGTGTTCCCTACAGGAGACTCCTTCTTCTTTTCTGCAATAACCATGGAGATGACAGATCTCAGGTGGCAATATGAGCTGTCTAGGTTGAGTGGCGCCTATTAGTTTTATGACCACTGGTTCAGAATGGCCTTGCAGTGTCCACAACCCAACTTAATGAAGATGGCTAAGACAGCTGCCGATGAAATCAAATTTCTCTTCTTCCTTCCTTTCCATCTTAAAGTCCATCAAACTTTCATCTTCAGCAACAAAATAGCTGCTGGGGCAAACACTCAGCCAGTCAATCACCACAGATGGTCCACACAATTGTCTTTGAAAAGTGAGCTGGGAACCTGGGCTTTGCTGCCGTGATGATGCCAAATGGCAGGGAAGGAAGGAGTGGAGAGCTTTGCCATCTTACTCTGAGTAAGAAAAGGCAACAAAACCATATAGCATGCTTAATGTGATATAACAAAAATAAAAATCCTTTGAAAAGTTGGAAGTATCACATATGTGGTAAACATTGTTATAATTATGTCCTTACAATGAATAACAGCTATTTTCTTGTTAGATGAAAGCAAGCAGAAATTTCCCAGGTAATGTAGCTCTGGTATACAACCCCATTCTCAGCTAATCTGAACTTTTGCTCTTTATAATTTCTGCTCTAGCAAAGTCCAAACTTTTCAAATCTTTACATTTTTTTGTTTAGGTCCATCTTAATTATCACTTTGGTGTGGATTGAAAAATACAACTAGAAATCCTCACAGCCTTGCATGCCTACCTCTTTGTAATGCAACTTTGGCACTCCTTCTGCTAAGAGAAGTAATCTAATTTCCTTCATTGAAATTGGATTGGCTCTAAGACTTGCTTTGACCAACAGAATGCAGCAAAATTGCTACTGTATGACTTCTAAGCTCTCAAGAGTTCTTGTTGCTCCTCTTTTGGAAGGCAGCCTGGAGGCCACTGGGTGCAGAAGCTTGAGCTAGCCAAGTGGAAGATGAGTGCTCCTATGGAGCATGATTACCATCCCACTTGCAGCATTCCAAACCAATGAGCAGAACTAGCCACAAGATATGTGAGTGAGACCATCTCAGACCATCAGGCAGTCTACCTGCAGCAACATAATAGACCCCATATGAGAACTGCTCAAGCTGGTCAAGCCTACATTGTTGACCCACAGAATCATGAGCAGCTAACATGCCTGCTGCAAACACAACTTATTAGAGCAGGTAATGTAGCAATAGCCCGCAGAACTATACTTCTTCTATGAGGTCTTCCCCAAAGACTGGTAGAAAGAACAATGTGCAATTAAAGAAGTTCAAATCTTTGCTCCAGCACTTGCTAAGTCCTGACCTTAAGCAGGCCCCATAACATTTGCATCTCAGTGCCTTTGAGGATAAAATGCTTCAAATTAAACTATTGAGGGGATAAGATGAGATAACACATTTAAGCACCTAAGTACACTGCTTGGCAGGCAGGAAGTACTCATTCTTCTGATACTTGTCACTTTCCACTTCAGTAGTTATTTGGGTAACTATAAGCTGTTAGATCTTCAAAGGCAAGAACCTTATTGATCTTTTTATCACTTGAAATATACGGTACAGTGTCTTACATAGGGTTGATATTCAGAGCATACGTATTGAATGAATGTTCAAGTATCCCCCAAGATACCAGCTTGGCTTCATGCTGCCATAGTTATTGAGCATTTCAGAATTGGTATAAGAACAGGATTGTGAGAAAACAGACTGCAAGAACTTTGGTTAAGTCTCTATATGTCTTGAATTCTAAGGCATTTAAAAGGGGGAAATTTTCTATGATACCCAAGATTCCTTGCAGCCTTACAGTTTATTTATTTTACTCATGATGTCAGTTAGCATTTGCTGAATACTTAGAAGTGTATATTCTGTGCTAAGTTCTTTGTGTGTGTTAAAGTTTTTAAACACAGCAACCTTGGCATACAGGCTTTATTATGACCATAGGAATCAGGAAGCTGAAGTCAAGAGCAAGGGTTTGTGAATTTGGCCCATCTGTTTTTACAAATAAAGTTTTACTGCAATATAGCTGCACTCATTTTTCTACCTATTGTCTGTGAATTTGCTCAACAAAGGCAGAGTGAGTGCTTGTGGTAAGGCAGCTGACCTAACCCATAAGCCAAAGATATTTATTGTCTGGCTCTTTAGGAACAAAGTCTGCTGACCTCTGGTCTCCTGTCACCTACTGAGGACACAGTGCTCAGCCGTACTCAGGTGTGCACAGTTAAAAGGATCACCTTGGATCTGCCAGTCTCTGCTGCCTTTCCATCACCTCTCTCGGTTAATCATGCCTTCATCACATCTGATCTTTCAGATAGCTGCTTGCAGGCAAGTGCTTGCTGAGGAAGAATTCTCCAAACCTCTGCAAGAGCAGCTGAGGAAATATCAACCACTGCACCCCGTGTCTGTGTTCACACATCTCGTTAAGAACATGCGATCATCTGGCCCCCTGTAGCTAGAGGCCATGGAGCCATGCTCTGCACTAATCGAAAACTAAAGAATGAAAAGATTTGCTTTCAACACAAACTTGAATGACTGGAATTACATCTTTATTATCTGAAGTGGGTGCTTGTGACTTGTCTGTCCTCACCTGTTCTGGCATCAGGAAGACATACCACAGAAATTAGCCTCTGGCTGGTCATCTCATTATAGGCCAGTTATAGCTCATTTTTAGAAAATTTGAAGGATATAAAATCAACTTGCTAATACAAATACATCTGAGGTTTGCTATGCATAATGCAAAATTACCTGGTGCTTCAGAAGTACTGGGAACAGCAGAGATATGTGGAACTTAAATAAATGGAACCCATTAAAAATTCACAGAAATGAAGACAAACATCTCTGAACTAAGAAACTACATTGACTGGGAAATGTAATTGAATGTATAAAAAGAAGTGATAATTAAATGGTCATCTTTTCAGAAACAAGCCTATCCTACAGAAGGGCATGATGTAGGAACGTAGAACAGTACTTACAAAGTTGTGAAGCTCTATACATGTAAGAGGGGTAATGTTAATTTTTCTTTGTCATTGTTTATGATTCTGGTCACCAGTCATTTGGGGAAACAGTCCCTTTGCTGGCTTTTCATAGCATTGCTTTGCCACAGTCACACCTCCAGAAGTTCTGATATCCCCTTGGAAATGTTCCTCTCACATACCTCCACCTTTTCAGCTTTAAAATCATAACCTGTCTTTATTACCTTTTCCTTTGATAGTTTTGAAAGTCCATCAAAATTCAGTCTTTTGTTATCCAAATTTAGCCTACAGGGAACTGCCAGAACAGTTTTTAAATTCATTTTACTTATTTATCAAACACTGAAAGATGACCTATTTGTTGCAGCCCAGCTATTGTGATAAGAGCAAAAGACAGATGTGGTCTCTTACAAGGGTTGCCAAACAAAGCACAGGATGTCCAGTTAAATTTGAGCTTTGGATAAAAAGAAAATATTATTAAATATAAGTACCTACCAAATACTGCATGGGCCATTACTTGTTCTGAACACAAAGTAGGTGATTGATCTCAATATAAAATTGAACTAGGTGTCTTGTATTTCTTTGTTCAGTCTGGCAACCCTATCTGGCTCTTATGGGATCTACTTAGGAAATAGATGATTGACAAATAGTCTCAAAACCAGATGTAAAGTAGCAACTCTAAAATGTGCAATGAGGGAGAGTTCTCAAAGGTTAGGAGAACCAGTATTCTGGGGATCTAAATTTCTCAAGGAAATTGAAGGGAGGCTTCCAGGAGCAGGCGATAAACTAGAGACCTTAGGTGTGGTAGGTGTCAACCAGGGGTAGCAGTGAGGAAGCTGCTTAAATGTGATGGGCAAAGGTTTCTGCAATGGGAAAGCTTTGTCATTATTAGAAGGGTGATGAAGAAAGAAATTTTTGTTTGGTTTCTTTGCTTTTGTTTTGTTTTTATTAAGCAGGAGCATTACAAAACCTGATTTACATTTTGCAAAATTACAGCACCCTCCTGTGAGACTTACACGTCACCTTCTCACTTACTTGGCCTTTTTCCTCACTTGTCAATGCTAATAATGGTGAAAGAATTGCAGGATGATTGAAAGGAGCAAATCATGTAGTGCAGTAGTACTGACTCCTAGGCTGCAGATGTTAAAGGTGCCACTGTTCTTATAATGCTGTTCAATATCCTTCCTCATAGAGCCTAACTCCCTTACCAGTCTCTCTCCCAATATTCCCCTATATGCCCATGGCTCAGCTGACTGAGTCACTGACCCATGAACACCTCTCTGATTTCTTTTTCCTAAATATATTTCATCCTCTCTTCTGCATACCTGTGGAAATCATTTTGCAAAATATGATATAAAGTTGATCTCTCCCACAAAGCACTTTTAAATGACCTAATTGGTTATGACAGTTTCCTTTTCTAAATCCCCATAGTTTTTACTTATGTTTGTCATACTATAATGTTAAGATATTTTGTTCTTCCATCTTCAATTCACTCACTAGATTCTTCTATTGACTATTATCAAGTACACCTTTTAGAAAAGCAAAACTATTTCAGCTATTCAAAATATAGGCATGAATAACTCATTCTTTACCCTTAAGAAAATAAGACTCCAGTGAGAAAAAACTCTCATCAGTAAATAATTATAACACAATATGGCATGCTAAATAAAATGAGAGTGAGCTCTCCCAACAAGGCATGTACCTCTTGTACGCAGAGCCCAAATCTTACTCATATTAAAGTAACTGGCACCTAGGATAGTGCCTGGAAAAGGTATAAATCTTAATATATGTTTAATAATTTTAATTAGTCAGTGAGAAAATCATTATGAAGAAAAAATACAGAAGGCTGAAAATCTCACTCTGCCAACGCAAGGTAAAGAAAATTGTACAAACTAACTACCATGGAGGAAGTTGTAATGTGAGCAATTAATAGAAATGGATCTAATAGTAGAAGTTCTCAATCAAGGTATTCAAAGTCATAGAGTTTGAAAGAGTCTAGTGAGTGTTGGCATTAACATGCTGGATGGGAGTTACAGATGAGGGGCATACGTGTCAATTTTCATCCGTCTTCATTCAGCACATGTTTGCTGAAATCCACTCTTTGCTAGTCACATTTTCAGGCACTGGAGAAACGATCATGAACAAGAAAGAAGAGGCCTTTGCTCTCAGAGCTCAGGTCTAGCAGGTCAATGGAAGCAACACACTCATAAGGAACATCATGGAGATTTTCAAGCTACAGCGAAAAGAAAACAAAGTGATACATTGGAGAGAGATTTCAAAGAGTGTTTTTTACACTGAGTCATTAAGAAAGGCTCCTGGCTGGGCGCAGTGGCGCAAGCCTGTAATCCCAGCACTTAGGGAGGCTGAGACAGGAGAATTGCGAGTTCAAAGCCAGCCTCAGCAACGGCGAGGCACTAAGCAACTACATAAAACACAAAATAGGGCTGGGGATGTGGCTCGGTGGTCAAGTGCCCCTGAGTTCAATCTCCAGTACCAAAAAACAAAGAAAAGAAAAGAAAGGCTCCTGAGGAAATGACTTCAAAGTTGAGCCTGACGTTAGAATAAGAGAGAGTGACCATGTGGCAACATGGATGAAAAATTTAGACAAAAGGAACAGATAACATAAAGGCTAAATAGTGAGAAAAATATGGACATGTTCCAAGAATAAAAGAAAAAGATTCAGACAAAGGTCAAGGTGGTCAAAGATCATGCTACGAGATGAAGACAGAGATAGTAGAGACTAGGCCATGCAGGTTAAGGGGTTAGCTTTTGTTCTGGGTACAGGGGAGTGACATAAACTGATTGGACTTCATCTTATGGACCAAGGGGAGCCCATGGGAAATGCCAAGATCTCTTTGCTGCTTCAGGTGAGTGAAGCATGGATAGGAGGGCAAACAGAGGTTTAGGAATGTCCTTTAAGGAGGGTTGTTGCCCAGCCCGGATGCTGCAGTTGGGGATGCTGTGGGGACGGAGTGGGTAGATCTATCTAAGCATTACTTTAAGCAATTTGTAACTACACTGGAAGTCTTTGAGGGCAAAGTCCACATTTCACTTACCACTCTAGAACACAGACCAGAGTCTTGAACTGCTCACTGAAAGGATTCAATACTTAGGTGTGAAGTCCAGTGCATTTTCTCTGCCCACACTATTCTTCACTACTGAAAAGCCCAGAAATTCTACACAGGTATGAGGTCATACAAAGGGATCTAGTGGACAGAAGTTGTGTATCAGCTCCACTCTGTCATTTAATACTTGAATGATTTGGTCAAGTCATTTATGCTCCTTTT
>CM053401.1:20867023-20944741 GCA_028644305.1 Xerus rutilus
CAAACTCACAGAGACAAAGCTGGTGGGCCACTTAGAGATCATGAATTCCCTTACTTTGCAGATGAGAGACTATAACCAGAAAGATTTGGTAGTTTGTCTAAAACTATGAGTTGAAGGGAAAGCCTATAACAACTGTTGAAAACTGTTTCCCAAGAAAAAGTATTTCTTATCGTAGATCAAAAATGAGGAGAGTGAGTCACCAATGGGCTCTTTTGTCAATAGAGGGGCTCTCATGCTGTGATCCTTGATTGAATATGTCACCATTCTTTGCCAGCTGACTCACTAGTATATGAGTAAAGGCTGTTTTGGAAAGTCTTCCCTGGAATGTAACAGGACATGGGTATGTGGGAAACCATCCTAATCAGTTGTTCTCAGTATTTGGGAACAGGTCTACATTTGCATAGATGTGCTAACCAAAGTCCAAGAGAAGCAATGGGCTAACTGCTAGAAAGCAAAACTTGCAAGCAGTCTTGGCGTTTTACTTAACACCTATTTGCTTTGTACATTTGTCATTTAATGGTGTCATAGAAGAGAGAAGGGGGATGAGACAGGAGAGTCTGGTTATCTGTAGAGATCTAAACAAGTGAATCACTTGACTCTCTGAGGCTCAATATTTTTTTTTCTTGTGAATTCATACTAATTGTAGTACCTCTCTTGGAGGGTGGTGAAAAAAGATTAAACCAGGTAAACTTTAATTTTGCTTGGTGCAAAATTAAAGTATACTGTTAGCTGCTAAGTGCAGAAGACACTATAGTCCTTTCAATCTATCTCTGCTCTAGGCAGAATATAAAAAAGGTCCTTTTAAAAATGGTTCAATATTCCATTTGAGAAATCTATGTTGAGAATTTAAATATTAAAAACCCTGGTCTGGATTCAAATTATTTGGATGTCCAAACTAGTTCTGCCATGCATTATCTACACAATCTCAGGCAAGTGTCTCAAACTTTCCATGCCTTAATGTCAGCATCCTTCAAATGGGAAAACAGCTATACCTATTTCATGAGTTAAGTGAACTAAAACCTTTAGAAAACTCTCACATACACTGAATAAATTAAAAGAAAAAATAGTATATTTTAATAGTCATTAGAGAGTAAAATAGATATTAATATCATTCTTATGAAAGCAGAGTATCCTTTCTTAAATTTATTTTATCTAAGAAGTTAATTAATATATAAGGGAGGCCAGGCATGGTGGTACATGCATGTAATCCGAGGCTCAGGAGGCTGAGGCAGGAGGATCGCAAGTTCAAAGCCAACCTCAGCAAAATCAAGGCACTAAGCAACTCAGTGAGACCCTGTCTCTAAATAAAATACAAAACAGGGCTGGGGATGTGGCTCAGTGGTTGAGTGCCTCTGGGTTCAATCCCTGGTACCCCACCAAAAGAATATATATATATATATATGTGTTTATATATATATATACATATATATATATACATATATATATATACATATATATATGTATATATATATATAGACATTCAAAGATGCTCTGTAATCATGCAGGGATATTGTTGCATGCAAAGAGAAGTGCAATATTTGACTAATGGGAAAAAAGCATACAATGAAATCTTGGCTATCTAATCTCTAAGATCCTCCCTCCACCTAATTGTTCAGGAAGCCAAATTCTCCCATTAGATGGGATTTAACCCTTTAATGTTTTTTTTTCCAAACTTTTAAAATGATCAGAGTGCTACTAAAATTGTCCTCAAGAATCTGAGAAGGCTTTGTTTTATCTGCAATCTAATTGTTTTCCAGGGCCTTTGGGCTTTTATTAAAACCAGAGTTTCAAAGCAATTGTAGTTATTCTATTAGTTATCAATTATAAAGAAGCCCCAAATCCCTCCGCTGCCTATTACCATTTGCATGCAATAAGTCTGGAATTTCAGGCTGGAAATTAAATGAACTATAGAAGCATGTTGAACATTTTTAACCAGCTCCTTTTATCTGGAGCTACTGAGGCCCGTTCCAGCCTGGGGACACAGGTTCACTCTTCTTTGCTGGTTATGGCTCCTATTCTGAAGTTCCCACCCAGGACCATGTCCCTTGAGATGCTCCCTTGCACCTGAGCACTGCTTCAAGTCTTGCTTGTTCTTCATAAGAACAGTTCTCTGCATAGCAATTTCGGATTTTTAAAAATGCTCATTTCACGTGGGTGTTTGGGCTTATTTCTTACTCCTTGTTTAAGTCTTTGGTGACAGCCAGACCTTCCTGTCTCCTCCCCCTTCCCTCTTCTATGACACCATCAAATGACAAAGGTACAAAGCAAACAAGTGTTAAGTAAAACACCAGTGCTCTGTCAACCTGCTTTACTGCCTAGCAACCATGGTGGTTCACCTCGAGTTGGTTTTCATTTTAATGTTCCACACAGAGAAACAGCCTAAATATATATCCCCAGTTCCAAAGCATATAATCTGCAAACTACAGGAACAGGCGGATCATTTCCATTAGTTTCTCATGTAGCAAAAACCACCATTTGCACCCAAAGCATGTAATTATATTCAAATTTTGAAAGACTGCCTTGAAAATCATTGAAATTCATAGTTTGGGGGAAAGGCACTCAGGAGTACACATGGTTGTTTGAATGCAGGGGGTGAGAGGTGTATTTCAAAACAGTAAAAGAAGGAGGGCAAGGACAGTATCTCAGAAAATGTGGCTTGCTGGTTTCTAGGGTCTTTCTGTGTACATAGGTGATCAAAAGCTGACAAGCAAGGGGTCAGCACTGGCTCTGGGGACATGTCCTTGAATAATAACTGGGTTATGGCTTCCAAACGCAGAGCAGTAACAGTTGCATAAAAAGGTTATTTCTCATAATGGGGGGAGGGGATAGGAGTTTATTGGATTAGACAAGGGGGAATGAAGGGAAAGGAGAAAGGATGAGATTAGCCAAGGCAATAGAATGAATCAGACATAGCTTTCCTATGTTCAAATATGAATACACAACCAGTGAAACTTCACATCATGTACAACCACAAAAATGGGATCCTAATTAGAATAAGTTATATTCTACGTGTGTATAATATGTCAAAATACACTCAACCATCATGCATATCTAAGAACAAATAAACTTTTCTTTTAAGAAAAGGTTATTTCTTTTTGCTGTCTATTGGGTAAGACCCGATCAGGACAGGAAGTGTCTTAGTGCACAGGACTCTGAATCTGAGCACTTTCTCACACGGGGATCTCCTATACAGAAAGAGGAAGTCTTCAGCACATTCCAAGAAATCCTATCCCTTACCACAAGCACCTATTAGAAGGAGGATCATGGTGAATTATTTTAAGCTTAAGGCCACAAAAATTCAATGCTGGCTGAATCCAAAGTTATAGGACTTCATCTGGTTAGGAGGAGATTGTTCTGCAGAAAGAGAGGTGGGGAACCAGGCTGTCATTTGAGAAATCCTTGAAAGAATGACAAGTTGGGGACTTGGCATCCCACTGTCCAGGCTCCTCACTGAATCTAACACTGACTGGATGTCCTTGGCCAGGCACTCACTTGGCCTACATGGCAAACGGACGTGTCTTAAATTTATTCCCAAAGTTCTACAACACTGCTGTTGTGTTTTGCAGGGCTCTGGACTTTCCCAGCCCTTTACCTCTTCCATGAGCTCACATCCCTCATCTCCTAGCATCAGAGTCAATTATGTGGCACCCCCTACTTCCCTGGGTTGGAATATGAACTGCATACTCTTGTGGATACTTCAGAAAAGTGTGTCAAATGCACTAGCAGAACACTTTGGTAACCTGTGTGCTCTATTCCTAAAAAAAGAGTTTGGTATATTTACTTTCTGTCATTCACTTGAGCAGACTTGCTGGGTGGCACAGCAGAAAGATCAGGAGCTTAGTGGTCAGAACCAGGTTTGAATCTTGGCTTTTAACACCATATTACTTCAGTCAAGCCATTTAACCTCCCTGGGTTTCAATGGTTTGGATTTGTAAAATAGTAGTAACTTTATTAACTTCAGAGTGTGTGAAGTGATGAAATGATATCTGTAAAGCAGATTGAAATGAATTGAATGAAATGATACCTGTAAAGCATGTGTAAGAGTGCCTGGCACATGGCAGGTATGCTTTTGGTTTTGGCACATGATCCAAGCAAGTCTCTCCCAAAACCCTAACTGCAAGTAGAAATAAACTGCTTGCTGTTTATAAACTCCATTGCTCCTCTGCCTCCTGCTCTGAGATTGCTAAACACAGCAGAGCAGTTTAAACAAAACACACAGCTCCTTTCTCGTATTAATCAGATGTGTTTAAACTAAAGCTGCATTCTTCCTATCTCAGTGCGACGCTGAGGTAAGGTTGGATGGTGGGCTTTATAGCATCGCAGTGTGCCACTCTTGTACATTATGCTGCTTCTCTCTGAGGGAAAAAGAGAAAACCTGACTTGTGGCTTTGGCAAAGTTATTATGATAGTCAAGAAAATAGACCTATAAAGCATTGGCAGACCTGTGGAACTCAGACAGGTTTAAGATGCACACTGGTGTCTTTAAAGACATGTGGATCAGAGAATCATGAAATCCTAGTGCTGAGGAACATTTGGAGAGTTGGTCTTACTCAGCACTCTCATTGTGCAAATGAGAAAGAAACGAAAAAAGGAAGTTTCCCTCACTGCAGGATTAAGGCAGGCAGGCGCGTACACACACACATGCATACACACACACACACACATGCATACACACACACACACACACACACACACACATACTACATCCCACACAGGAAACTACAGATAAAGAAAGAGGATAGGAAAAAAAATGAAGATATCATTGAATGTCTAAAAGTTAAAAGATGAATACAATAAAAAGACATAATGTTACATCCAAAGTCACAGAGTAGGTCAGAAAGAAAACCCAGAATAAAATCTAGGACCCTGCACTCTGTTGTCTCCATCAGAATTATGGTTTTAAATTCAGGCTCCAAAAAATCAACTCTACAGGTAGTGAAGAATTATGTGTTCCTGTCTCCTCTGTAAGCTTAGCGTCTTGGAAAGTAAAACTACAAAAAATGACCTTAAAAAGAGTTCTCTATTTCTAGAGCTAAAGATTGTTATCCTAAAAAAGAGTTGATTTTTTTAGTATAAACTAAATTAAAAATTCTAGTTTCTGGTATACACTGAGCATAGACATGTTTGAATTGTATACAAGTCATTTACTACCAATGGGACCTAATTCTGAATCTCTAAATGGTCTCCAAATATTTCTTAGAGACCTCTCAATTTTTATTTCACAAGATCTCTGAGATTCTAAAGTGGTTTATTATAATCTGTGATCCCTGGTTAAAATTTGCCTACTATGGGTTTCTAGCTAAGGAGACACTTATCTTAAGTCATAAACTGACTGTCACAGGCTATCTTCTTCTAGTGAATGAACAAGAAAATATTCATTAAAGTTTCCTCATCTGCATTTCCCCAAAGATGTAGCAGATAAATGCAGCAACCCCTGGAAGATTACTATCTATCATAGATAGAGAAATGGGAGGACGAATTGATGTGCATTTTTTAACCTCAATCTACCACCTAGCAACTTTGCACAAGGTATTCAAAGAGGGTAGCATTAACATTAAAATATTTCTCATAACATATTTAACCTGTTCAGTGATTTACAAGGTACAAGTCCCAACTTGTTTAAGCTTTCATACAATTCTGTGTATATGCATGGTATTAATATTAGTATTCCCAGTTTAAAGATGAAGTTGAGTTTTAATCAAGTGACTTTCCCAGGGTCACAAACCACAAAGATTAAGGTCTATTTCCTCTACTTGTAAATCCTGTGGTTGATTGGTCCCACCCCACCTAATGCCACCATGTCCATTAGAACTCCATTATCATTCATCTTTTATCCTCATGAGCACAAATTCTCATAACTATTTATTTAGAAGTAACTGAACACAGAAACAAACAAATAAAAATATTTATTCTTTCCCCAAAAAGTGGAAGACCTTACTTGGGATTTAAAATAACCAGAGCTTCATAATTTATGACATATTTTCTCAATCATCTCACCTAAGTATCATGATTCTGTCATGAAGTAGACAAGCTGCCTCCTGTTTATATTTTAAAATAAACTTTTATAAGATAAAAATCCAACAGAAAAACAGTGAAACTGACACTTATTTAAGAGCCATATTTTTTACCTGCCAAAAAAAGTTATCATTTGTACTTAATTTTATTTTCTTTAGTTAAGTATGAAAAGTGGAAAAAGTTGATGGTGTGTGTCTCAGGAAAGGAAAAGAACTTGCAACTCCAAGTTCTAAAGGAAGTCAGGGGGAGGGTTGGGAGGTCTGACTGAGTGTGTTATTAGATATAGGTGAGGAAGCCCTGGGCTAGGGACATGAGACTGTCTGTAGAGCTCCTGTCTGTATAGACAGGATTCATCTACATGCACATTGAGGTCAGCACTCACCAAACCTACTATTGCTATTTTACCTAAATATATATAAATAGAATTTTTCTTCTTGAGACATCATTTTATAATTTTTAAAAATGCTTCCACAGTCACTGAGGTTTTATTTTGCCATTCTGGAGGTTTAGCATAAATTCATTAAATGGTACAGCTTTACTTCTGTCCCAGGGAATGGGTCCCTGGGTCTGGGGGTGAGTTATAGTATAGTGTCTCCTCAAAACTCATGTGTTGAAGCTCTATATTCTGGTGCCTCAGAATGTAACTATATTTGGAGATAGGACTTTTAAGAAGATTATTAAAATAAAATGAGGCCCTAAAGGTGGGTCCTAATCCAATTGGATATGTGTCCATCTAAGCAGAGAAAATTGGGATACACAAAGACACCAAAGATGCAAGAACACTGAGGAAAGAGAACATAAAGAACCAGTGAGAAATGGTCATCTGTAAACCAAGGTGACAGGTCTCAGAAGAAATCAAACCTGACACCTTTATCTTGGACTTTCAGCCTTCAGATCCACCACTAAATACTTCTTTCCTATTTAAACTATCCAGTGTGTGTTATTTTGTAACTACAGCAATAGAAAGATAATCCTGCCTCCCAGGTCACCCAGGGTCCTAGAGAGGCAAACTTTCCCAGATTTGATAAACTAATTCAGATGCAAAATGAAATATATTACCTCTTCCAGATTCAAAACTGATATTAAAGGAATAAAGTTCTTACTATGCAATTCTCTCCATCAGCCAGTTTGGTGGAGGGTTTTATTCTCTCCTCTAAAGGGAATTGTTCTCTTTTTTCTCCTCTCTTCCTGTGCTACAATAGCCCTCACCTCTACCCTACCCAACCACATGTTAACAGTCCTACAAAAATTTACATTAGGATATTATAATCCTCCCATAAAGGCCTTTTAAGAACAAGATTATCCCCAGACCCACCACTTGCCAGCAAATTTTAGAGAAGAAAAACAATGCAGATAGAGGACAAAGAGAGAAGGAGAAACCAATTTAATTCATTCATTACCAAGGCTAAAGACATATAAATCTTAACATTTTATCTGTCAACCAACAGTCTGAATTATTCAGTGTACCAAATCCCCAGAAGGAAAGCAGAGAGAAAGTAGCTGGAAAGCAGCTGGCAGACAGAAGAAAGTGCTGGAGAGATCAGAACAGAACAAGCCCCATGGCTGGGAACACTTTGAGGTGGGTCGCCGTGACAAGGAATGAAACTCAGGATTTATTCCAAGGACTCCTGGCTTCTGTGCACATGCAGGACCACCACCACCACTTCTACTAAGAGGGTGTCAGCTGGACTTCTGCCCTCCACCCCCAGACATGCACAAACTCTGGTTTCTGAGCAAGAGGCTTTCCTCCAAATTTAGACCACATGTTTTCCTTTTAAGTAAGTTTTCCAAGAGTTTTATATCCTCACCTAGTTCCACCAAATGTCTAAGTCATCAGAAAAGTTTGCTATTTTGTGGAAGATAAAAATAGAAGGTCCATACAAAACCTAGAATCCTCAGATAAACCTCCTTTTAAAATGATAGATGTTAAAGCATTTTTCAGGCAAATGAACATCGGTGTTCCAAAAGGTGAGAGAGAAGGGGGAGAAAAGGGGGAAGAAGGAAAAACCATACAAAATTCCTTTAGCAAACCAAAGGCTGGTAAACAAATTTTACTATTTATGTGTTCTTTTCCACTAAACTACTTAGCGCTTTGATAAACATGGAAATGTGGAAAGTATGGAAACAAAGCTGAGGATAAAATATAACCTGGAAGGATATTCTGAATAACAGGAGAATGTAAATTACATTTTATAAAGAACATTTATATTTTATAGTTATATTATTTAACTTGACTTGGTATGTAGACCTCCACCCTCTCCTTGTACTTTTTAAAATACAGAAGCACTTGTGGCTTATAGTGACCCACATACTTCTAAAATGATTCCTAACTGAACACCTAATACCATATTTGGTTCTGGATCCTTTGCAGGTAGGAAGTGCTCAATCAGTGTTAATTGATTGACAGTTGAAAACAGGAATGAAGGGCTAGAGGAACTAAGAGAAGGGAATATACAATGAGGAAAAGAGTACTAGATTTCTGTTAGGAAGGAAGTTAATTCTATCTTAAAACACAATCCTAACCCAAGACTGTTTGGTGTACACCAGGCACGTGTGATCTTTTTTCTCCCCAACTCACCAAGGAATTCAGCTTCCTCTAGGCTGTTCTGAGATAGACTTTGGGAAAATCTATAACATAATCAATTTTCTAAAGATCAGCACCAATCTTGTGGATAACAGAGGGGGTGAAATGCCAGCTGTTTGGAGGATTTTTTGTTTTCTTTTATCTGTTGTAGCTGGTGAGTCGCATTATAGGGTGGGGTGGTTAGGAAGGGGAATGGTGGCAGCTCTGAGGATTTTTGGCTTCTCAGGAATTGAGCAACAGGAGCAATAGTACTTTTAAAAATTCTCTTGAGTCCAAAGAAGCTTCTTGGATTGAAGGCTCCAGTTTTAGTTTATAACAATGAAGGGCAGACAATGAAAAGCATTGCTTTTGACTGAGTGAGGTTGGTGGTAAAGCATCAGAAACAACCCTTCGCCTCCTGGAGCTGAGCCTCCTACCACCTCCACCAAAAGATTTTTCAAAACAATTGCTATTAACTAGGCCTTTGTCTTGGACTAGGGGAGAGCAAGTGCACTCCAAGAAAGACTGAGAGGTGAATTAGCAAAGCTCTGTGGGGTCTCCTGGTCTTTTTAGTTAGAGATGCAAAAGGTTACAGCTGGGATGCAGGAAGGCAGCCAGAGGTTAGGGCATCTTGTTAATTGCTGCTTTTCTTGATTTCAAGCTCAAAAACATTAATTAAATATGCAAGGAGCCTACTTAATATAGATGCACTCACTCTCCAAGTCCCAAATCAATGGGGTAGGACTTACTGAAAGAGGACACTGAAGAGTTGAATTCATGAGCTTTCTTATCTTAGCCATGTCAGACTCTGGAGTTCACTGCATTCTGCAGCTCTGCTGGATCTGAGGGCCCCTTCTGGGGTATCTGGCCATTTGCTTAGTTTCTTCTTCTTTTCCATCACACTGAATCTCATCAGTTGCAGGTTAATGAGAAAGTAGACTGAAACCCAGTCAAAAAAGATTTAGAGGATGCTGAGCAACCAATCCTTAAAGAAATCAAGTAAGTGCTCAACCCCTTTAGGAAAGGTGGGGGAAGGCAGGGAGAGAGATTGACCCAGGAATCCCAGGGAAGTACTGTTCTGCAAATTCCATCACTTACTAGTAGCAGCCTTTAACTGTTTACAGGCTGAACAAAAACCAGCAAGACCATGCCAGCCTATAACCTCTAACTAAGGCATAATCTTCATCTCCCTGCTGATCATTTACACTAATTAGCAAAATTCAGCTAATTATCACTGAGCGTTTCCGTGTTTAATTATGGCTATTAGTAATAGCCTGTCTGGCTTCCCCATTACCCACTTCCCTCTTCTTTTTTTTCCTAACTCTTTCCCCAACCTGTTTCCCTCTTGGGACCTAAGTTTCCATTTCAATGAAATTGCTTTTCTGGTGGATCTATTTCTTTCCTACATTATTTACTTTATTTTATTTTATTTATTTTTTGAGAGAGAGAGTCTACACCAGATTCAGCAGAAGTCAGAAAACAATCACTAGATTGCATCAAGCTTTTGAGTAGTCCCTCCTCCCCATCAACCCATTCTACCAACCTTACAAGCTCTGAGCTGCTTGATCAATGCATCAAATAAAATTTAAAGAGAGAAAGAGACAACGTGTGCACTGGCATTTTTCTCAGTGTGCTTCCACTTCACACTACAGATAGCACAGTGCAAAAGCTCACAACTCGGAGGCAGTAGAAAGAATCAACTTTGGAACAGGATTTGCATGCTATAGGTCTTCAAAATACAAGCAAAGCAAGGACCTCTAGTGTGGTTCCTACTCATGCTCTCTGGAGGGCTGCCCCTGCAGTCTCTCTCAGTGCTTCCTATTATTCCTCTCATCATCGGAATGGAGTGCATAGTAAACAAATAAGGTAGCTCCTTTCTTAAGAACAGTTTACTACAGCAAGCTCCTACCTTAACCGCAGACATCACCCTTTTAGAGGCAGCCTGCTCAGAGCTGAATATATTTTTAAGAACCACAGATCTCTTCCTTCCATAGCTATGCAGAAGGGTTGTTCAGAGAAAAACATAGCATACCTGTTTTGTGGAGATGAGCCCATTCATTCTGCATTTAATTGAAAGATCATTTGCATAAATGGTAGAATCAAAGTTACTATCATCTACATTTGGGTGAAGTATACATGGACAGCCTTGCACATATGGCTTCCTCTCTGGTAGCTAGCAATATTAGAAGCCCAGTTTTAGTGATCCTTGCTTTTTCAAATAGATGTGGGCAAACATGAAGCTGCCAAATTGAACAATAATGGCCTCTGGTTATTAATTATATTTTCTGCCTTCTTATACTCAGCTACTCTCCCCTGACCTTTACCACACAGACAACTTTACAGCAATTCAATCAACTTCAGGCTGAAGACTAAATGATGCCTGCTGTCTGCTATTTCTCCACAACTAGCTCTCAAATGAGACCAGAGAAAGGAAGGGTGAAAGCAAGGTGAATGAATAATTTCTCAACGTGTAGCATAGGGACTTGTCTGATAAGTTGTGTGTCATCAAGGGGGGCGAGGGTTGCAAAGGAGAGGGAGGTGTTTGTGCAGTTATGCTGGAGGGAGCTGAGGAGAGAGGAGAACCCTTCCGAGAAGACTGGGCAACGTGAGCCTTTAAGAGAAAGTGGAAATCTTCTTCCCTCATGCACATGCGATGCTTTTGATCATTCTAAATTCCATTTTGTATGCTTTTCCCACCCTTGACACTACTGAAAGACGAGTGGGTTAAGGAATTGCTATGCCCCATTAAAAGGATAAAGAGCAGAGAGACCCACCGTGCCCTCCTCGAAGGGAAACAGGGGAGCGATAGATAGAAATAGGCACTGAGTGATGCTTGCTGCCATGGAAATGGTGCTCGTGCTGAGAGTGAGACCCCGGCGAGGAAGAGGAGGAGGAGGAGGAGGCTACATTAGAGGAACTCCACACAGAGCTGACGATACATCCCCAGAAGAGGGACCAGATTCCAAGCGTCCAGGCCGGCCGGCGGGGAGGGCTCCGTCTCGCGTGGATTCTCAGGTGCATGGTCAACGCACTGGACCACTACAGATGGGCAGTTTAAATTCCAGCCAGTGAGAAATAATGAAGTTCATGATGCCCAGGGGCCCATCATAGTGAGAGGAAGAGTTGCCCGATTTGGGGAAAAGAGAAACAATAAGAGGTTTCAAGAAAACTGATGATGAATCAGTTAAAAAAAAAAAAAAAAGATAAAAGACAAAGCCCCCTTTCCGGGAGCTGAAATTTAGGACGCCAGAGTCCACCCAGGTAGAGCAAACCTCCTAGGGAGCCCCCGCATGCCACACATGTCAGGGGAGGACCGGTGAGGCTTCCTCCTGATCTCTAGGCACCTTGGGTCTGATGACTTAACTGCACACTCCGAGAAGCCACACGGGAAAGGTGGAAACGAAGAAAGAGGAGGAAGCAGCAGGAGACTCAAGTAGGTTCAAGCTAGTTTATCCCAACATCCAAGGAGTTTGAACATTTTTTTTCCCTCTTTCGACTTCCATCAGATGCAATGCAGAACTGCCAGGCAAAAGGGGGCTGGAGGTGGAAGAGTTCTCTTGTTCCTGAGAGTCTCGGCGGAAGGGTGCGGAGGCTGTTAACCCTGCGCTTTCTGGAGGAGCGCCACCGAGCAGCCGCCTGCTTCGTGGGTTCCCAACTGGATGAAAAGAAGACAGCAGCAGCAGCAGGAGCAGCCACAGAAAGAGAACAAGAAGGACCGGAGGGAAAGAAGATCGCGGAGCAGCCACCCAAGCCAATGTGGCACGAGGCGGAGGGAGGTGGGTGGGCTCAATCAGAGCAAGCGCTAGAGGAGGTGCCCTGCAGGCGGCAGAGGTGGCCGAAAAGCGGGCGGGCGCCTGCAAAGTGCGCGGAACTGGGAGGCACAGGTGAAGTGAAGCGAGGAGTTGGGGAGCCAAATTCACAAATGGGCAAGTCATATGCAAATAGCGCACTCCTGAGAGCAAATCAGTGCAGCCCGAGCGCTCTGCCGAGGGACTGGCTGGCTCGGAGGAGGGAGGGGCCCGAGCGACCTGGAATCCCGGCCCTCCCCATTCAAGTACAGGCTCGTACACGCCCGCTAGCCTCCCGCGCACACCACTCGCCCGGTAGTGTGTGTGCGCTTCGGCGCGTTTGTGAGTGAGACCCACAATACAGACACTGCACCTTCCTTATCACCCTTCCCCTGCTCCTCTGCCAGGCGCGTGCAACCAAACTCGTGCGGTTAAGGCTCCTTTTACAATTTTAAAAGAAAAATACTAGCGGCAGCTCAGGCCAAAGTGGCCCCAAATGGAAGTAAAAATAACCCCCTTAAGTCAGCGGGAGCGCCGAGATGCTGCAGGCTACTGGGCTGCAAGCAGCCACTTTTCAGCCATGTGTCTCGGGGCCAAGATACTCAAGGCCCAACCCGCGAGGTGAAAAGATGGAATCTATGTCCTAGTTCTCGAAATGAAGGTGATGGGATAGCCCAGGAACCCCGAAGTGTAGGGATCGGAGACTAGCCGCCCTTTGATCCAAGAAGGAGACTTTCACTCCAGATGGAAAGGAAGCTCTTGGAATTCAGGACTTGGTTAGCGCTGGAGCTGGCAGTGCTGGTCAAAGAACTTCAGGAGGGGCGAGGGTCCCAGGTCTGCGGGCGGAAGAGGGGATAGCTGGTCTGTCCAGGATTTGTCACGGAGGTTCTGCCCCAGGTGGGTGAATTATCTCCGGACACCAAATAGAGCATGGTGTTTGTGTCGAGGCTGAACCTGCAGAGCCCCAGTGGCAGCGCCTATCCTGGCCATCTGTGACTCCAGGAGGAAACAGTCATATTCTGGACCAGGTGGCGTTCACTTCTCCACTAGGCATGCTGAGTAAGAAAAGCAAATGGAATTACAAGCGTCCTGGCCTGGCGCTTTACTACTTCATTCTTGCTGGCTTAGACGTCCATCTAAGCACTAATTTTTATTCAAAATCCATTAAGTTTAGGGAGAGATAGGGATGGAGGCTGAGGGAGTAATACTTGCTAGATACATCATATCCACTATATTTAGGTGGCATCTTTAAAAAGATGCTTATAGCACCTATTATATATTCCTGCTCTCATTTCATCCCCCTCCCATGATAAAGAGCAGGGATTAAGGCAGTCCAGTGCATCCTTGGGACACCTGAGAGATGTTAAGGAAGTAGCTTTATGTCTTTTCAATATCTCAAGATAGCAAATCTACAGGTGATTTGTCCTCAAGGTCAAATATCAAGTTTATTTCAGAATTTATGGTAGTGCCTTGGCATATTGATTCTGAAGTTGATGTTCTCCTAAATCTCTGAGCTGCCCACAGTAAATGCTGTACTGTCATCCTAACTGCCCTGGCTCTCAGCTCTAGGGTGATTCAGGATGTACAGCCTTCCAGGGAGTTGTCCCTCTGACAAGATCTCTCATGTGGGTGGAGACTTACACACAACTTAAACCAGCAACATGTATTCAGGAACATCACAGCAAGGGTGGGGTGGTATATGGACATTCAAACCTCAGTTTCCTCCTCTTTAAAGTATGGATAATTCCTCCTTCCTTAGTTGGTTGGAAGTTTTAAATGACTATATGTGTGTGTGTGTGTGTGTGTGTGTGTGTGTGTGTGTGTGTGTATGTATATATATATTTTTTTCCCATCCATCCATCCATCCATCCATCCTCTGGCATAGCACCTGACAAATAGCACCAGTATTCATTGTTCATTAGAAAAATAACCTGAAGCTCCAAGAAGGTTAAGTTCATGTTTAGGGTCTTATGTTGTTATTGGTAAAGTCATAAAAAATACCTTAATATCTTAAGCATCTTTCCTTAAAGCACATGATAGTTCCCATTCAACTCAGCTGCTTTTTGATTTAGTGCCTGAGAGAGTTCCCCCTGCACTTGTGATTCTATGTCATGGCCTTAAAGAGATCTAGATGGCAGACTTCTTGCCTAACTCTCCAGTTCCATCTTCCACCAGACTACCTTCTAGTCGCCCAGACCATCTTTCTGCTGTTTGAATGTACCTAGCTCTTTTCCAACCTGAAACCTTTGTGCCATTGCTGGTCCATCTCATCTGGAAGGTTTTTCCACAATATTTTTATGTGATTAGTACATTTCAAATGCCACCTTCTTAGAGGTCCTCTCTGGCCCTCACTATAATTAGCCACTGCCACTCCATAAGGGCATTCCTCCCCTTACTCTGTTTTATGTCCCTTACAGCATCTGGACATTCTGAAATTATTTAACCTGTGTATTTATTCAGGGTCTAACCTCTTTAAAAGATTGTGAGCATCATGTTAAGTGAAATAAGATAGACTCAGAAAGACAAGGGCTATACATTTTCTTTCATATGTGGAAGCTAGAGAGAGAGAGAAAATCAAAAACAAAAACGGGAAAACAAAGGATACCTTACAAATAGAAGGAAGACCAGAAGGGTAAAGGAAGGGGATAGGGGAGGTACTGTGGATTGTGATTGATCCAATTATGTTATGTATATGTACAAATACGCCACAATGAAACCCACTGTTCTGTGTATTATGCATGAATTAAAAAAAAAGAAAGAAAAGATGGTAAGCTCCCTGATGGCTGGGCCTTTGTCTCACTATCCCCTATATCCCTGTGTGGGGGACAATAGGTAGCACATAGTAGGAGCTCAGTAAATGTCTGCTGAATGAATGAATCCAATGAACCAATTGCCAACTTCATAATCACATGTTCCTAAACTGTTTCATGGACCCATTTATCTGCCTTTAGTGATATTGATCCCCAGGAGCAAGTTCTCCAAAATTGATATGCAGAACACCTACCTACTTAATGCTTTTCTTCTTTACTAAATTGGACTGAGCGTTGGAGATTCTGTTTTGACTTTATCCCAAGGAAGCATGGGAGGCTTAGATAGCCCTTCCAATTAATTCTCTGCTAAATAATAAAATGAAAATAAATCCTTAATGCAGTATAAAATCTGCAAATGCTGCTGGTGTGTCACAGTTGGAACTATTCATTTTACTTGTCAACCTTATAATTTATTTACCTACTTTCCACAAAATGTCAAAAGAAGTAGGTGCGAATTTGAGTAAGTCAGATTGCATGTGTGGACACAGCTGAATATTGAAACCAATCAGAGGACACATACAAAACTGATTTATTTCACTTTTCCCACTCCAAAGAACTAACTTATAATCATCCTGATAAACTGCATGCCATTCTTCCATATGTCTTATTAATATTTTCATATGCACCCTGTCCCTCCATCTAGTTAACACATTACTATTTAGATTTAATTTCTAACTCCCATTCTTCTCGGGTCTATTAGAGTTTAGATTCAGCTGACATTTTAAATATATTTTTTTGAGATTTTTATCTCCAGTGATACCTCCTAAACACTGCCTGCAGCTAGAATCGTAGTGGAAGGATTGTCCTCACCCATCAGAAACTGCCCTCACTCCTCCTGAGTTCTCTTCTCTCGTGGGCCCTTTCAGTGACAACACTTGGGGATCAAGTGCACAAGGACAAGATAAAGATAAGAGTTCACTTTTAAAATGGAAGAGAAGTAGATTTAGAAATTTTCTGCTCTGCACAATGTTAGCTGAAAAGCATAAATAATTTCACAGGAACAAGCAGGCATCGCCCCACTTGAACAAACCCCTGTAAAATCCAAACCAGACCCTATGAAACCTTAAATTTCTGAATGGAATGCAGATTGTTAAAATCCACATAGCTGGATCGACTAGGTCAGTAACTGAGTTTCTTTGTTATTTCAGAATTTGGCATCAGACACTTCCTTTTTTCCTCTTTTAATCTTCCTATTTTCTTTCTTGGGGAGTCTGTCCCAATGTAAAGAATCTTTACCCTTTGCTTCTTTGCCTTGTTTTGTACTCTGCTTCAGCTATAAAGCAGCCTAAAGAATCTTGGCTTCTAAAATAAGCCTCGTGATGCACTTAAATGTGTCAGGCGTCAGGAACCTAATGCTAAGATGCCCTGTCCGTCATCTCTCACAATACACTCCGTCTCTGCATATGGCTCTTCTCACTTGGACAGCACTGACTTGCCACTTTGCTGTCAGCAGGAGATACCTGTCAAGTTCACCATTGCAGATGCATCTAATATGACTGTACAGACCCAGGAAGGACAGAAAGCCTGGGACAGGCTCTTCACCTAAGCCCTTAGGTTAAGACCCTCTCTTTCCAAAATTAAAGAATAGAAATCTAGAAATATTTACTTTACTTTGTCTCTCTATGCCAGGCTCCAAAAGGCAATTTAGGGGGGAGAAAAACAACTACAAAAAAAAAAAAACCACACAACTAAACTCTCATAATGTGAAATGAAATAAAAGTCCTGAAAAAATACAGGTGACTGTTAACATGACTATAAATATATCCATGAGTTCCAGTGACACCATAAAACAGTCAAACTTTGCTTTATTATATGTCAGTAGATTTATTTATAGCCACATAATTCATCCTTCTCCTCATTTATTTAAGAAAGCCATCCTACAAAAAAGCAGATTTTGATTATATTTTCCATTGGGGGGTATAAAAGAGAAGCTTTATTCTTCTAAACATCATTCCTACATGTGTTTGATTTGTTTAAAAAAGGGACAATGACAGCTTTGTATTATTTTGTAGTTTAGAGAATGCATATATTGCTTCTCTTTCTTTAACTTACCCTACTTCTAAACATACATAGTTATCCCCTTGTCCTCCTTGTGGCTGAACTAGGAATATCAGCAGTTTGAAGCTTCAGAAAAATCTCTGCAGGAGATTTTCCAGATCTTTTGAATTTGATCAGTGGGGTTGGAATATTTATTGCATTAGAATTTTTACACATTTCTTCAAGGACATGAAAAATGTGAAATGTTCTTTAACCAAGTTCCTTTGAAGTCCAAGGGAAATTATTTTAATACAGAAGTGGATTTTTTTTTTCTTTCACTCAAAGACAGGGCTCAATTAGTTCCTCATAGAGATTTATACCCCTGTTAGTCTCCACTAAGCTTAACATTGGATATCAGAGATCTAAACTATCCATCCTCAGCACTGTGGCAAATCTCTATCCAGTTTTGAAAAAGCAAATAAAATGAACTATTGTTATATAATTACATAAAGAATAATTGCATTTATATATTTATAGGATAAATTTTCTAATCAAAGATTCAAAGGACACTTCCAGGGCACATAAAGATTTAGATCTTGGACTCTGGTGTTCCACTGCCTATGTTCAAATCCTGATTGCACTAGTCTCTTGGTGCTTTAGCTTTTTCATTGTTAGATAGAAATAATTATACCATCTATCTAATAGGTTTTTTGTGAAGATTTAAATAACTATCACATGCAAAATGCACATAAACAGTGCCTGGAACATAGAAAATAATAAATGTCAATAATAATTACTGTAACTATTATTCTATTTTTATGATTATCCTCTTTTTTTCCTCCTTTAGAGTTATCCCTGCAAATGGTATTCTCTTCTTATTTATACAGATCTCCAGGAGAATGATTAAAGACAAAGCTCCCTCAGCAACTCCAAAGCAGAGAGTGGGAAAGCTACCCAACTCATTGAATTTTCTTTGCTCATCTTCTACAGAAGAGAGAACAACTTCCTCATATTCTCATCACAAGTATCCTTCAATCCAACGTTAAAACAAAAGCAATTGCTCCCAGAATCAGAAAATGGTAACTACCAAAACCCAGTATTATTTTATAATTCTTTTCAGAATAGAGTTGAACTTTCAGGATCCCAGTCTGCTTTGGGATCTGGAAAAGCTTACTGGTTACATCTCATTTCTATCTCTTCATTGTCTCACTTTTTCTATTTTTTGGGGGGGGGTGGGGGCAGGACCGGGGACTGAACTTAGGGGTACCTGATCACTGAGCCACATCCCCAGCCCTATTTTGTGTTTTATATAGAGATGGGGTCTCACTGAGTTGCTTAGCATCTCACCACTGCTGAGGCTAGCTTTGAACTCTCCTTTGAATTCTCCTGTCTCAGCCTCCCAAAGTGCTGGGATTACAGGAGTGAGGCACTGTGCCTGGTACTTTCTTCTCTTAAAAAATAAATTCTAATGAATTAACCTTCTCTCCTGGAAGATGCCTTCCAAATCCTTAATGATTTCCATTGGATTTTTAGGATTCCA
This sequence comes from Xerus rutilus, assembly GCA_028644305.1. Taxonomy (NCBI): domain Eukaryota; kingdom Metazoa; phylum Chordata; class Mammalia; order Rodentia; family Sciuridae; genus Xerus; species Xerus rutilus. The sequence continues at coordinate 20,885,717 of CM053401.1, forward strand.
TCATTTTAAAATAGCTTTATAAAGTTATCAAGAATGTACCTCTGAACTAGTACTGACAAAAAGCCATGGCTGTTGCCCTTCTCTTGGGGGCATTTAATTCATTCCCTCCATGAACACTCCATTTACACTTACTGTGGTCAAGACACTGGGTGAAGTCCACAAGACTAAGTGATGAAAAATAGATTTCAGGACTGAGGAAGTAAATGGTGTAGCAGAAGAAATCCCTATTTAACCCACCTAAAACCAAACCATAAATCCCATTCATATATATAGCTTCCCAGAAACAATACATGCTAGAATAAAGGTTTTTTAAAAAGCACACAGAATAGAGATAGAATTAGTCTGCTGCAGGAAAAAGAGGAGTTGTGAGGAGGGATTCACAAAGTGACATGTGAACTCAGTGTCAGAGGACTGGAGTTTGAATCCTGGTTCCACAGCTCACTAGCTGTATAGTCTTGGGCAACTTCCTTCAACTCTGAGCATGTTTCCTCAAAAGTGTGACACTGAATAATCTTTACATCATGGGACAGTTTTGAGGATTCAATAAAAAGGTATATTTGAAAAGAAGAATATATATTGATGTTCACTATTACTTTGAATCAGACCTTGAATGCTTTCAAATAGGGAAAGAGGAACATAAGCAAGGGCATCATCAAGGTGGGGAGGAATTCTCCATAGAGAGCTCCTACAGAGGCAAGCCTCACCCCACTTTCCTCTTGTCCACTGACTTAGAGAGCCTGAGGAACATGAGAAGGGGTCAACATTTTCTTTCAATGCAAAAGAAATATATCATGGAATAAAGGAAGGCAAGAAAAGCCAAGGGAGAGAAAGAGTAAGGAAAGTGAAGAGAGGAGTGGGGAGGGAAAGCTTCACAAGTTAGAAGCCATTCTTTATTTCTAATGCCTGGGTTTCCATACTCAGAGATGTTAAATAGATACCATAATTAATTAAAAAAATAAACTATTGCATACATTGGAATTTACCTTTGCTTCATTTATCATGTAGTTATTTTTCAGATACTAAAATACCTATTGGATTCAATTTCACAGGACTTGTTTAATTCTAAAAATATCCTAGTTCAAGCATTCACCTCATTCAAGTTTCTACCTCACTCATTATCCACGAAGAGTACATATTCTAAGGTAGAGGGACAGAGATCTAAAATATATGATCACTTTCTCCTTGATACAATATGCTATTAAATTCAACTAACAGAGAAATCTGGAAGGGGAGGGAGATGAATGTTCTCTGATAGAAGGTGTTAAGTATTATCTAAGCAGTTTCAAATATGTTTGCAAGATGAGTAATAAGGGCATTTCTCAGTTGTACTAAGGATTTAGCACTTTTCAAAACTAATGGTGAAGTTAGGGGCTGACGTGAGTTTTATATCAAAGGTAGGAGCAACAGGCTCTTATCAAAAATAGGTGATGACACAACATTAAATAATATTTTAGATCGATGATTTCCATGTCTTTAAAGCCTATCACCTAAAATCTGGACAGATGGAAGTAGTTGGTCTTTTCTGTCTTACTAAACACTGTTCTCTTAACTTACCACATCTGTTTTTATTGGTTATTTTATATCTGGGTCCCCTACATGATTCATAGAGAAATCATACAGGGAGCCAGGATCTGATCCTAAGGCCAGACAACTTGAGCTCAAATCCACTATTCATTAGCTGTGCAAACTGGGACATGTTGCCTACTCTCTGAGAAACTTTGTTCTCATAAACAAGATGCATATGATAATATCTCACATCTTAAACTTACAAGCAGTACCGGGATCAAAAGAGATAATAAATGGGAGATTTATAGAATAGTATTGGTGTGTATTTAATGAGTGTTGGACAGAACATTTTTTCTATACCTAGAGGTAGGAAGGGGACTTCAAAATATGCAAGCATTACTTTAAAAAGAAGTATTTTCCAACATTGGGAGCCTATACAAAATCAGAAAGGATGCCTTGCAAGGCAGTGAATTCTCTGTCAACTGGTACTTCACAGGTTCCCCTACATACATTGAAAAAAAAACAAAACTCTGAAGTGAATGAATAGTGCATATAACTTCTAACTTCCCTTTCAAGTTTAAGATTATGTGATTAATTTTTTTTGAAATTTTTTCCCTCTACTTTTGCATGTACTCAAATGTTATCTTTTGGGCTTATTTTGAAGTCCAAACACAAATCCTGGATGTTGCAAAGATTATAACCTGACCCCACTTATTGAAATTTTATGTACTGTGGCTAGAAAACTTAGACTTCTATAAAATCAATCCAAATTAAGCAGTATTGTTACACTAGAACTTCATTTTTCATTATTGCATGCAGTACGAGTTATCTCTGGACATATTAACAATTTCATGTTTCTATTGTAAATACCAAAACTCTTTTTTTCCTACTAGCAACACCTACACAACTGCTGTTCTTGTGATCTAAGAGGGCAGTTTTCATTGGTGAAGAGTTCATTGCTATGGGAAGAACATGATGGCTTGATTACCCTTTTGTCCACTACCACTCCACAGGAAATCCTGGTGGACTAAACGTAAATAAAAATGAATCACTCTAAATAAAGACATGTGGCTTGAATATCTTGGGACAGAAAGTAGAGCATCTTTGCTCTTTCTAACCATCACAAGGCTATCCTTTCCCAGTGGCTGATACAGACAAGAAGGAGAACGACCATACCCTGAAATCAATATTCTAATTAATGCACTTGGCAAATGATAACCAATGGAAAAAACGATATGGGAATGTTATTATCAGACAAAATGGGCCTTTCTACAAAAACATTATTACACCCTCAGGAAAATGATCAATCTAGGAGATACGACAGTCCTGGAACTGTATGTACCAATAAATACAGCCTCAAGATATATAAAGTCCAAAATGATACATTGAAAAAAAGACAAAACAAAGCCATGATAAAAAAACAACTCCACTAAAATATATCATACTAAGTGAAGTAAGCTAATCTCAGAAAACCAAATGCCAAATGTACTTGTTGATAAGTGGATGCTGATCCATAATGTGGGGGAGGACACGGGAAGAATGGAGGAACTCTGTTCACAGGAGTGGGTGAGGGGAGGGGGCAGGGGGACAGTAAAGATGGTGGAATATGATGGACATCAGAGCCCTAGCTTTATGTATGACTGCATGTATGTTATGATTCTACATCATGTACAACCAGAGAAATGAAAAGTTGTGCTCCATCTGTGCACAATGAATCAAATTGCACTCTGCTATCATGTAAACCTAAATAGAACAAATAAATTAATTAATTTAAAAATATATATGCTCCATCGGAATAGATGTTTTGGCTCTATGTTCAGTGCTCATTATCTAGGATGTAGAATAATGCTTAACACATGTTAAGTGTGTATTAAAATTTGTTAAACAGATTTACTATATTCTCTTTAAAACTAATAGGATAAGTTGGAAGAATAAGTAACAAGGCCATAGCTAATTTAAACAGCATAATTACTGGACCAGAAATAATGGATTTATCTGTAACCCTGAATAGAAAACTACCAGCTCTATCCTTTCAAGGACACATGGAATATAAGGCAAAAAGGACAAATACTGAGGAATCGATAATTACATTCCAGATCATTTACCTACAATGAATACAGTTTAAGTCAGTTACAAAAAAAATCCCACAAAATTTGTGATTAAAAAATTAAATGACAACTCATTTTATCAATGGAATGAGATGCTATCTTTCTCTTGAATATAAATTCATATGTGCTTAGAAAACAGTTCTATGTCCTTAATTATCCTTCCCAGTATACAATGGAATATTAGAGTGATATTTCTGGAAAAGAACCTACAACCTAATTATACTCTCATTCTCTCCTTTTGTTTGCCTATAACTATGTTCCTCACAGGTTTCCCTATATACGTGTGAAAATACTTGCTCTGTCATTAAATGAAACAATGATATGCAAATGATGGTCTCAGTGTTGGCTGTTAGATAATAATTAGTTTGCCAATCTCTTGTGCTATCTTGTAGAATATTTAAAGTAAAAAAACGGTTTCATATAGACAACTTTCATGTGTGTATATGAAAATGAAATGATACCCAAAGCATTTGCATGAGATTTGGTATTTATTGCATGACACTTGAGCAATTTATACTTTAGAAATTATATAAACCTTGTCTTCACTAATTGAAAATAAGAAATACAACAGGGGGTCACATTAAATTAGTGAGTAATAAATCATACATTCCATATTCAGATACCTCACTGCTGTTCATAAAACTACTAGTCTTAGGAGATACAAATAAAAAAGGTTTACTCTTGTGTTCCTGTTACAAATGAAGCCAAAGTTCTGTTTTTCTCAGAAGTTTCTCCTTTCCTTTTGGAGGTCACAGTGATTCCTCAAAACATTTACACTATCCTTGTTATTATTTGATAAATAGAAAGGATATCCATTTCCTGAGATTTCTAGTCTTTACTCCCAAAACCATGATCCTGACAAAACCAATTATAATTTTAAAATGTACTGCCTAACCTGGGAACTGAAATTCCAGGAAAATGCACCTCATGTTCTTTGAGTTTTTACACTCTGAAAGTGAAAATCCTAGAAACAATATCCCATAAGAGGACTTTGATATAATCAATACCATCTGTAACAATGATGAGCATGAAAGCTTACCTTTCAACTACAAGAGGAAGTCACAGAAGAAGGGGAAGAAAAATACATGTATATAAGACTTAGAGAATCAGACGGCTTTGGAAAAGTTATGTCATAGGAAAAAACCATAACTTTGTCCCTTTAAACCAGATTTTGAACTAATAAAGAAGGGCCTCTGTTATGTAGGATTTCCAGTTGTTTAACATACAGTGGTCAAAAAACAAATTCACATTCTACTTTAGAAATGAAAATGCCTGGATTTCAGTCTTTGGATGTATTAATTGTTAAACATGTGGCAATTCACTTAACTGTAGGCTATCTCAGATAGTCTCAGATTTTAAAATTTTAATGTTTATAGTAGAAATTGAAGCTAAAGAACCATATGACTTTGGGATAATAATACCTTTAGGAGTACCTGTAACTTCTGTTTATTTTCCCACCACACCTCTCCTGCCTATCTTAACCAATCACCCACCTGTTGATTTCAAGCAAGTGAATACATGTGACAAAGTATTTACTGTGGATTCCTAAGGAATCAAACAGAGAGTTCACAAGGGAAGGATGGTAGAGGAAGGGGAGGGCAGAAGTTTCCGGCAGTAAATGTCTCAGCTCAATTCAGGCACAGAGGGAGCCTTTTCATTCCAGGGAGTATGGAGTGGGAGTGAAATATCGCAGAGGGAGTCATTGTGCCTGATAGATGTAATTTCCTAAAATGTATACCTTGCCAGTGTGCAGAAGATGAGTGGAGAGAAAGGTCAGTGCCTCCCAAGTAAGAAGGACAAAAGGACAGTATTCTACTGGGTGGTGCTGTACATTCCTGATAAGTCTGAAATATCATTAACTCACAGACTTACTCATTCCTAGGTGAACAGCCTTAGGAATAAGAACATCCAGCGATTTTCTAATCCTCCTCTTGAACAAGTCTCTTCTTTAGCTCTGACTGGTGAGAGGGAGCTGGGGGTGCAGTGTGGAATGACTGTTCCTTTGGAAGTTACTCAGTAGGTTGTGATTACTAAATGTGGCACTGGGGGAGCAATAATAAATAAACAGACAAAAACTACAAGAAAGTCTTGGCCTATTCTTCTCAGCCCCCACTCTCCCACTACAGTTACAGAAAAACTCAGGAATAGCAGAAATAGCAACCCCCAACTGCCCCCATCCCACTTACCAGATGTGGAAGAGGCTTGTGGTTGTTTGATTTACATCATGAGAAGATGATTACATGCATGGCCCAAAGAGCACTTATAAGTTATTAAAATTTATTGTCCCCCAATTCACTCCATCACCCAAGACGTACACTTGACCAGTACCTTTGATGACTAATTCCAGCAAAACTTGATCAGGAGATAGGGTTGTTAAAGATGTAACTGAGGTTAAATAAGATCATGAGAGCAGGGCCCTAATCCAACAGAATTAGTGTTCTTCTAGAAAGAGGAAGAGAAACAAGGAAGATATAGGCAGGCACAGTGAAAAATTTTAAAAAATTGGCCATGTAAGGACACAGAGTGGCAGTCACCAGTAAGTAAAGGACAGAAGACACCTCATGAAAAACCTAACCTTCTAGCTCTTTATCTTGGGCTTCTTATCTCCAAACTTTGAGTCTAGGTGTTTAAGCCACCTAATATGTGGCATTTTTATAATTACAGTCCAACTAAATGAATACAGGGTTGGCAATAGTAATGGTTTTTGTGTAATTACAGATATTCAGATCCAAAAACAAACTAAAGCTCATGTGGCCCACAGGTTCTTAGCAGTTCAAGAACTGCTAAAAAGAAGGCTGCCTCTTTGTACTCCTTCTTGGGGATATTATTTGTATTGAAGTCTATGTAAAGTGTGCCCCTTATATTCGTGTAGTGCATAATAACTTCTATGGCCTAAAAATGGTCTGTGAAACTTTTTCCTAAAGATACATTTAATTTTATCTGTAAATGTACTTTTTCTGCCAAGAAGATCTAAAGGTTTTGAGATTATAAAAGAAGTTTGTGACCCCCCAGATGTTTAAGAACCATTTATAACTTCAAAACCCTCATTTTATAGATGAAACCTAGAGTAAACTGAATCCTAGAAAGGAATATTGCACCAAAATGCTGAAAAACACCATTAAAAATAAGATCAAAATTTCTTACCTACTAATAAAAGATATCAAACCATGTTTTCACAGGAATTCAGCATTGTGGCTGAGCTCAGCTTAGACAGAGATATTTTTCATCTTTCCAAAGTGTATTGATGTATACATAATACACTAATTTTAGCATCTTCATTTAGATATTTGGGTTGGTAATTTTTTTTAGCTTATGAGATACTTAGTTTATGTTGTATAAATGTTGTACTCTAAGCATGACAAGATGGAGTTAATAAGAGAATCCACTAGCCAGGTGCCGTGGCACACACCTATAATTCCAGTGTCTCGGGAGGGAAGCTGAGGCAGGAGGATCACAAATTCTAAACCAGCCTCAGCAACAGGAGGAGATAAGCAACTCAGTGAGACCCTGTCTCTAAATAAAATACAAAGTAGGGCTGGGGATGTGGCTCAGTGGTTGAGTGCCCTGAGTTCAAATCCTGGTACTAGAAAAAAGAGAGAGAGAGAGAATCCACTAAAGGATACTTTTTAAGACTCTAAATTATAGCTTCTAAATTGCTAGAAATGTTAATGTGAAGTCCTTGAGGAATGGTCATTCACTTGAGGAATGGTCAACAGGCAGTGAGGGACTTGAGTTCTATTTCCTAGTAGATGATCATTTAGACTGACTTCAGACAAATAGTCCAGAGAAAGCATGATACACACACTCACATACACATAGTCAAAGTGTCAATCTCCTAACCTCCAACTTCAGAGATCCAGCAGACTGAGCCCCAGCAATAGCTACATAATCAGGCCCTAAGAGCAGACAGGAAGTAAAGGCTGAGAGCCTGCCACCTCCCCCCTGGCCTTGTACCTAGCAGTGCGATATTGATCTAGGAATCTCCACTTTCTCCAGGCCTGTGTAAATGTCAATAGCCATTTGCCTTTGAAACACAGAGCTCTTTCTCGCCTTGCTTTGAAGGGCCTCTATGTGTAATTCTGGGTCAATGTTGCCACTCCTCAGTCTCATTTATGTTCTCCTTTAATTCCTAAAACAGAAATAGGCATTTAGACCTTTAATAGAAACTCTATGCCTTTGATGAACATTTGGAAAAATGATTCTTCTTCTTCTTCTTTCCCTCTTTTGTTTCCCCCACCTTGTGTCTCAGAATTCAGGAAGCAGCAATTAGCCCCAACCTTACCATCCATATGTCAGGGCTTAACAAGCATAGGAAGAAATTTAAGAATGGGGCATTTCACTTATTCTTTTAAATAAAGTTGTGAGCAAGAGGGGCCCAAGAAAACAGGCGCTTATGATTATTTTATGAAATACAGACTGACATAGACTTTTACACAATCAACTTTATATAATGTATGAGCCAGCACTGCGAGCCTCCCCATTTTCTCTAAAACTTTCCCTAGCCTGAGTTTCCTGTTGCCGATGCCTTGGATACCTAGAAACATACCTGTGCTCCAAAACCCTGCTTCCTTCCTCTCTCCCACCTCTGAAAATCATACAATGGGCAGGGTGCATTTGGTCAAGAGAATAGTAAGAAAGGAAAAGTAAAACTCATGACTACTAGCCCCAAAGCCACAGACCACACTTCCTCCCCCATTAGAGCTACAACTTGCCCACAGGTTTGGGTATCACTGGCAGCCAAGGAGAAGATGATTCATTCTGAAAGGTATATCATTGCTTCTCATCCCCTTCTAACTCTCTATTCTACAGGCATCTGGTCCTTCTCTCATATTCCTCTAGCATCTTCCATATCTCTGATTTTGATCTCACCTACTAGACTTTAGTTACGCTTCTCTTTCCTACCAATTATAAGCCAATCAGCATCATCAGGCCCCACTTGCATGCTTCCTCCTCCATGGAATATCCCCAAATCCTCAAGTCGGAACAAATCTCTCCTTTGCTGTGCTCTTTCTGACTCTTTAGTCTGGGATCACACTGATGTGCTCCATGGAGGCAAATTTGCATATGAACCTGCCTCCTTTCCTTACAGGGTACCTTGACTATGGAGTTGGCAGGTCATTCAACTTTGCTCACTTTTCTGGTTCATATGGGACAGGGAGCTTAGTAAAGCATGTTGAACTGAGTTGAATTTTGTTCTGCATTTTCTCTTCAGTAACTATCGGAACCTTACTTCAGCTTCTACTCCTTCTCTCCTTTTATCTCCTTCCCCAATGCTTGTATTATTCCCCTCGAATACATCCAACCCTCCTTCAGCCTCTCCTAGCTATCCACCCTAGCACTGTACTTCATCCTTTTCCAGTTAGAACACTTTTTGGCCCATGAGTCCCTTCTTAAACTCACTTGTGATCCCGGATGCCAGAACTACAATGGATGGACTAGGAGATAGGTGGTTGGGTAGCCCAGACCTTGTTATCAAATCTGGAATGGTGATAAATGTGCTGTTGGTATCCTAAGCTAGAATCTCAAATATACCTAATTTAACAAAACCTTTCCTCTGTGACCAGGTACTCGAGGATAGTAGCTCTAGACTCAGACATGGGGAACAGTCTGGGTTAGTAGGTACTTGAGTTCTGGAAATAGAATGTACCATTTCTCTAGAAAAACGTAACCTGAGCTCTGAGAATCTATAAAGTAGCTTTGAAATGCAAGCCTTTCAAAAACCGGGGCCTGCCTGCTCTTCTGTTACGCTGTAGGCGGCAAGTGGGGTGGTGGAATGACTATAATATTGGGCTTTCTAATTTTGTAATGTGTCAAGGATGCTGAGGAACTCAGCCCCCAAACTGAGAAATGCAGAATAGCACCAGATACTAAATCATGCAGAGACAATATACACCTATGTTGTGGGAGGCAGTGGGGGTGGGGTGAGGGATTTGTCAGAAGCGCTCCCCGACAACAGGGCTCTCTGCTTTCTGGTTTAGCCTAGTTTTATGGGCCTTAAATGGGAGAGAGTTTTCTTTTCTTCTTTTAAATTAATTTTTAAAATTAATTTCTTTATTTCACTGTTCTATTAGGGATATGTCATCCTTCCCACATGCCAGCTCCCCAAGACTTGCCTGTCATTTTATTCATTCTTACCTCATCACTGAATTGTAGCTAGAATCTGATCAACTAGAATACAGAGAGTTGGACTCTAAAAATATGAAGTGAATGTGTATTTATAAGAAACATAACTTGCATCTCTCTAAGGATATACTTAAGTTCTATACTTTCACACATCACCAATATTAGACAAGTGTGAAAAAGTAAATAAATTTACAAGACTTGAGAGAATATTTCAGGGCAACTGATGACCTGGATCATTATACACTGAAGAGAGTTCATGCTTCATCCAGAAGACACCAGAATATCAACCTTGAACTCCATATTTACTCAATTTTATGAATCAAAGTTGAAGAAGAAAAGCTGAGTATAAATACATATGGGAAAAGCTAAAGCATTATTCTATGGATGCTGGAGCCACAGTAATGTTTCCTGCAGAGGAAGGTCTTAGGAAACATCAGAGAAGCTATGAATACTGGCAATAAAACAAATTCAACTTGAGGGACAGTTTTCTGTAGGGGATCATGAGAAACAGAAGATAGGAAGAAAGGCTGGGAAGACACAGTCTAGAAGAAAAACCAACACCTCCTCTCCTACAGCAGTAAATAGCAGATAAGGACACCTGCTCCTTTTACACACTGTGTTCCTTACTCTACGTCATGAACAAAAGCTCACCATCTCTGTCCCTCCCGTCCTATCAAGGTACAAGCTAGTGCTAGGATGCTGGCCCCTTTCACAAGTGGCCAGTTGGTGACTACATAGGTTGTTCTTTTCCTCTACATAGTGGTCTCTTATCTCTTTCTGCCAATGTCTTCAGCTGAGATGCCTACAGAAAGAAAAGATGAGGAAGAAATAAAACACATGACCACACTGCCTCTCAAAGTCAGTTTGTCTGAAGGAGAGCTGATCCCACTGTGTTTCACACAACACATTTCTACTTTCTTCTATTCTTCAACAGGGAGAGGCATGCAGATTGAAGGAACAGACAAAATCTTTTCTAGAAATTCAAACTTTACTTAATCACAAACCCTCTGTTCTCTGCCTGTTTTTCCCTGAGGTAAGTGTTTTTATTCAGGTGTCTATTTCACACAAGACCCTAGGATGAGGAGAGCCCAATGTCATCTGCAACCAGGATGAAAGAGCTAGTTAACTTAGTTTGTCACCAAAAACGAGTCTAGAACAGAGACTCCTTTTATTTCGTCTCCTCTGGAAGAACTGACCCTCAAACAAATTATGATACTACGTCTTTTGGAGATCCTCTGGTTATTAAGTAACAGCTAAGATTTCAGGAAAGGAATCAAATCTGAGTTTATAATAGATTTTTTTAAAAAAATATGAGAAATCACAGTACATACATTTTATGGCCCTAACATAGAAAGTTTTAAGCATGATCATGATATGAGAACATCATATTAGTTGGTGGGGGTGGAATAATTTACTATAAGACAGATAAAGAGATTGATACTACAAATTCTTAAAAATGTAAGCAAACTTGATCCTACCATTTTCTCCTAGGTATTACTATTTTAAATAGATCAATTCAGTACGTACTTTAAGAAATGCTTCACCACTGTAATTCAAAATATGATATTTTGTTATGACATAACAAAATAGTCATAATTTTTTCTAATCTGTTTTAGGTAAAACTATAGAGAAAAATTTAACATTAAACTTGAAATATCATTCTCATTGTAGAATTTCTTGACCTGTATGTCAATTTCTCAAGCACAATATTATTATGTTATTGGAACTGCAGGTTCTTGATGTTCCTCTTGCTTCATACATTGAAAAATAAAATGTTACTTGTTCTGAGTTTGATATAATGGTCTTTCTGAGTTACTAGGTCATATCTTCTTCTAATTTTTTCTTATTCTCAAATGCACGAACTTATTCCCTCACTTTCTTGTGAGTACAAGTTTCTGAGAGGCAGCATTAACTTCCCAATACCACACCACCACCACCACCATCAGCACCTTCAAAATCATCACCACCACTGTCACTACCTCCACCATCACCACCTCCAACGCCATCACCACCACTATCACTACCTCCACCATCACCTCCACCACTACCACCACCACTACCAATGGAAATTAGACAATCACAGTCCATGGAACTTGGAGCGTGTGCCTCTTTAAATAGCTGACATCTGGAGGAACTATCTGATACTTGTTACTTACACTCCACTCAGCATGAACGGAGGTTGGCAGGGAATTTAGCAGCATGTCTTATTTTTAAAATATCTCACACCTCCTCCTCGGCCTCCCTGCCTTCAGAGAGAGGTTCCAGCAGTACACACTTAGCTTCTGCTGCATGAGCCTACCACCTTTTCCCCAGACAAGCAAATGCTTTAAAAGGAGGGCCCAAGCTTTGATCAAATGCCAAGGTGGGCCACCCAAATTAAATACAAATAATCCAGCTGCCAAAAATCTCTTTATTTCAGGAATAAATCAAGAAGTGAACCTCCTAAATCTAAAATCAATCTAACAGGTGTGTGCTCTCTCTCTCCACACACACACACAGACACACACACACACAAACACATACACACAGTAAAGCTTTAAATGTTGCCTTATAACACTCTTCCAAATAGTTGTTACTGCTCTTCTTCTAAAGAAAGATCATTAGCAGGTTAAGAGAATTAAGTTGGCTTGACAAAATTAATGGGACTTTTTAATTCAGTTGTGACCTGTGAGAAAGCCACCTGCTTTGCTTTCAGCAGAATAGGCTGGCCAAAGATCTCCTTCCCTATTTATTCCAGCAGTGATATCAGGTGAACAATCTCAGGAGGTTAATGCTGAACACATCTGCGCCTGGAGAGTCTATGTCTCTACACAGTAAAAACAATCTCTAATATTTGGTAGTTTCCTTTGGGATCTCGAAGACCAAATCAAACTGAGAGGCCTGTGGAAGTGCTAGGGGGCGCCCTACTACAGGAAATGGCACTGGTGATTTAGCATAGAGTCGACAGGATTGGGGAGTTCTCTGAAATTATTAACAATTGTAATAAGCAGTATTAGAAAAAGTAGCAATACCCAACACTGACTAATGACAGCAGAATAATCAGAAGAAGGGCTAATGAAAACAACTCCAACAGTTTGAGGATATCACCTCTTCTTGAAACAACTCATTGTATTCTATGCAATCAAATTCTATAATTCCTTACAACATTCTTTTAGGTGGCCAACCTATTCCTTCGAGAAGAGAGAGAGAGAGAGTGTGAGAGAGAGAGAGGGAGAGAGAGAGAGAAAAAGAGAGAGAGAAAGGTGGGGGAATAGACCCACACAAAGGAGCATTTAATACAATTAGGCACAATATACATCCTCAAGCAATCCTGAGATGAAGCATTGTCTTTCCTTGTTCCAAAGTTGGATTTTTCCCTATTCCCCATGTTGGATGTGGTATTTTTAAAGTCTCTCTTGTTATGAGTTCCCAGTCTCCTTAGGTCAGTATTCAACCCTAGATCCCAGATATTAAAAGAAACCCACTAGATTTACTCTTTTCCTCAAATACAGAGGTTACCAATCTAAGGCAGCACTACCAATTAGCTTCTTGAGTAGAGATTTAAAATGCATTTTCTGGAGAAGAAAATGTGATGGTTATTACCACAATTCCCATCTCATTGGTCTTCAGTCACCAGCCTCACTGTTCATCAATTTCATGATCCTGGCTAAATAATGCAAGGTTAAAAATTACATGAGCATTTGGAAATAAACAACGGCTACTAAAAATAATAATTAGTATTATGTTTTACTATCTCGATTTTTACCTGACTTAACTCTGAGAACAACTTACAGTAGCTATAATTATATACATATTGCAATATGTTTATTGCAATATGTGAAAATCACAGGAAACTGTGATTGAGAAAGATTAAGTAGCTTGTCCAAGGTTGCAGAGGGTAATTGGCAGTATTTGGACCTAATATCTCATGCTCTTAAGATGGCATCCTCTTAATTTGTGCCCTATATTGCCTTTTTAAAAATTATTATTTTTTCTAATTAGTTATATATGACAGCAGAATGCATTTTGACTATTTTTCTTTTAATCATGACCTATAAAACACCAGTCATGATAAGCAATCAGAATATACTAGCTGTCACCAGCTAGTATAGTTCCTGACTGCTATGAAGACCTGGCTTATGATGGAGAAAGTTCAGAGTACCTCTCGAATGTGGTGGAAAATTCCTTTCCAGCATTATAGAGGCTGGCAGCATTGTAGAACCAGATGGCCTGGGACACTTCCCAATACTGTGACTTTGTGATTGTTTCTGTGCAATGAGCTTAGGAAGACTAAAAGAAGAGTTCAATTTCAGAGTAGGGTCAAGGAATCCAGGAAAGCTTCCAGAAAGAAGAAATAATTGAGTTGCATCTTTAAATGGTCAGTTCTGAAAGGAAGAATGCCATCATTCCCTTCAGTGAGACAGGTGTTAAATCAACACTGTCCTTCTAAGACATTATGCAACTGGAGACAAACTCGCCAAGCCAAAGTACAAGAGTGAAATAAAAGAGAGGTTATGTCAAAGTAAGAGAGAGAAAAAAAATACAGAGAGGCAGGAAGGAGGGACGGTGGGAGGGAAGGAGCCTGTGGCAGCTAAGGCAGCTTGAAGCCAGTGTGATAATGAGCTTTGCTGAGAGAAGGGACCACCAGAAACCTAACTTACTCCTTGGCCTGCCTATGTGCTCAGACTGTTTAGCATAAATTGCGCAAAGCCTGAGCATGGAGAAAATAAAGAAACATATTTAAGGTGAAACCTTACTTCTGTTTGAGCCTACAAAGCAGAAGGAGGAGGTAAAATATTGCTTTTCAATGCCTAAAATTGTTTCTGAAAAAAGTCACCAAGGAACCTCATTAAGTAATGGTCTTTGCAAATGAGCTGGTTTTCCACGTTACTTGAGACCAATTGCTCTTTTGTTTTTCTTTTAACAGATAACAGACAGCTGAAAGTGAGTTTCTGCCGCACAATCCTTAGGATCAACTGGAATTAACAAAGTATTCTTGGCACGTCACTACATGCCATACATGCTTGTTGACTGTGTGTTACAATAGCAAGAGCCATCTTGCCAGGTCGCTTTTCTGGGAAAAGCACAGGGCACTTTTGGAACAGGGTCTTCAGATTGCCCCTAGGAGGTCATGAAGACACACATGACTCTCAGAACTTCCTTCTTTATTACAGGAAAAGGGTTGGCCAAGAGAATAGAATTTCTACATGAAACATAAATAATGAAGGGTATGTTTATTCATTTTACTGTTTTATATAGATGATCTCATGCTAACCAAATGAGACCCAGTTCATGAGTTGAAACTGAATTTACCAGTGTAGTCCACTCAGAAGAACTCCACAATTTGCTTCAATTCTTGGAGCACCCACCCTCCTGATTAAAACTAAGTTTAGCTTTGCTCGGGAGCTCCATTCCCAGTTTTCTTCTGTAGAATTCTCTGAGTGGGAGAAAGGCTTCTTACATCTCTCAGATTTCCAGTCTCATGCTCTGGAAGCCATGTGTTTCTGTTCCTAAAAGCTTGTATTCTGTTCCCCAATGGAGCACCCACGTCTAGACTACTGTCTTTAAAGGGCCTTGTCACTCTATGGCCAGTGGTAAAGTATCCTATCACAATGCAGTCCTTCTGAAGACCTTTCCCATGGAAGAGCAGTAAGGACCACAAGAAAAGGTTATTTCCTTTGCAAACAACTTTTTTCCAAAAACACATTGAATGCAGGTAAAGAAGATCCAGAGCTCTTCAAATCTGTCTTGAAGCCACTTCCTTTTTCTCAACATGCTATTCAGTCTAGGCAATGTGTCAGGCTATATCTTCATTCATAGGGGAACCTCCATGCTTCTCTCCTTCTAGACTAAGCTCTCTGGGTGCTTTGATTCCTCACATAAATCTCTATGTGATGGGACTTCTGGGGGTCTCATGTAAATTAATGGCTGTGGCTAGGCAATTCTTGTGGTGTGTCCTGAACATTATCTTCACAGTTAAGGAGTTCTCCAAAGGTTCTGTGACAGGGAGGAGTCTCATCTGTCCAGAGCCCAGAGGAAAGTTGTGTTCTAATTCCACAAGTACGTGGGAAAGCCTTGTTGCTGACTTCACCAGCCCCCAGTCCTCTGTGGCATTTGTCACTGCTTTGAGAGGTCTCATTCACTTCTTTGGGTGAATCTTAGTTTTCTCATACCCTCTGAAATCCTATCAATTCCCCTCCTATATCTGAAACAGTTCCTCATATACTATCCCTGGTCAACCCCCTTCCATACCTCTATACACACAAATATCCTCTTTCTATGTACCTTCCTCTCCCTTAACATCTAATCTCCAAATTGATGTTTAGGAAACCATATATGCTAAAAGGAGATTCTGCTGCGACCTTAATAATTGACATGATAGGAATCAAGATGTCAACCACAAGATCTGACAAAATAAGGAGAAGGAATCCTGTTTTCCATATAAATATTCTTGGTTATTAAAAAGGAAAATGACAGAAATAGATAGGGTAACAAAAAAACAAATGAAAAGTAAATATATTTCAGTTTTAAGCCTGATAAGTCTGAAAGGTTCCCTCCTGAGGAGAATCCTCTATTAAGATCTTGAGAGATAAATTTAATTTTTGCTTATTATGCATTAGTGTTATGCCAATCACCTTGACATTCAGATGTACCTCATTGGAAGAGGCAGAGGTGTAGGCATTTACAAACTAATAGACAAGACCTCTAGTCAATACAGTAGGATATGGAGTAGTCCTTGTTTTGGTTGAAGAGACTGACTACCTAGTGATATAAGTTCTGAAGGGGGGTGTTGTCAGGTAGGTAAAAATGAGAAAAATGGTGCAATGAACCTCAAAATTTCCCATTCTCAAACTTTTATTTTGTTTATCTTCCACCATCTGCCACTTAAACGTGTGTTCTCCCCAAGGCTTTAACCTCAGTGATACTGTTCCACATTCTCTCCCTTGATGAGCCCATGTAAATCATCCTATGGAATTGGCTCTTCTAAGTGGAGAAGCCCAGAATCTACACCTCAAATCTCATCCATTCATCTGAGCTATAATGACCTGCTGGACCTCTTCTACACATGACCATTTTCTTTACTATTTTCCACCACTCATTTTACCCAAAGCTTATTTTTGTGTTCCATACCTCAGTCACTGATGACATAATTTTTTCATTTATCCAGGCTCTGAAGTCTAAATTTAAATTCATTGATAGTCTCCTTTTCTCTACTTATAGAAACTATACCATGGACTCTCTACATAGTAGCACCCAGCCCTGGCTCCTTTTTCCCATTCTCAGTGGTAGAATGCTGAGACTCACTCAGACTAATGCAGTTCTTAGCTGCCAATCCTTTTCTTGAACAAGGACTGTTACATGCTTTCCCCAGAAAAGTATTCCTGGTACACAGCTCACGTAATTTCAGTCCATTGCACAAAATCCTCAGTAGCCACTCAGTGCATACATACGGCAAGTTTTAATTCTGCTTTATGGTTTGCAAAATCTTCTGCAACCCAGTCCTCCCTTGTCACTTCAGCCTTAGCCCTCAATGTAACTCCCTCATTCTTACCATCAGACCAGAACAAATCCCCACTTCTAGGAATTTACCCTCTGTGTCTTTTCCCCCATCTTTATCTTTGGCAGCAGGATCAGAATTTACTATTTAATGGACATTGTGTCAACTGCCAGATATCAAAGATATACAAAATGATTCTTTCCTTTAAACCACATAAAGTCTATCATGTATACAAATGGTTGGGACTCTCTTAAGGACTTGCTCAATGTTGCCACCTGCATGGAACTGTATCAGAATTCTTGATCTGATTTCTCATTTCTTTGTCTTTTCATAGCATATCTTACCTCTGTGATAGCATTTTAATGCTCTGTCTTAAACAATATAATTGTTTCTTTTATAGTACTGAGGATTGAACCTAGAACGTTGGGCATGCTAAGGAAGTGCTCTAACACTAAGCTCTAACCTCAGCCCTCTTAATTTTATGTAGAGAATGGGTCTTGCTAAATTTTCCAGGCTGGTGTCCAACATAAGATCACTCTGCCTCAGGCTTCTAGGTAGCTGCAGTTAACCAGTGAGTTTCTTCACTACTTGGTGTCTGGGCTTCTTGTCTATGAAAACAAGATAATAATATCCCTAATGATTTGCAAGAATTAAGCAATTACTTGTGAAAGCCGTAGAGTATTTGTAGGGAAAAATATTAACTTTTCTCTCTCTTTTCTTCTTCAAGGGCAAGGATTTACAATATCCTTTGTTACTATCACATTTTCCTTATCAATTCAGTTTAGGAAAATCCTATCTTTCATTTTCCTAAAATTCACCTCCAGTTTCATCTCCTTTTCATTTTCTAGTCACTTTAGCCCAACTACTTTAGCTCTTCCACCCATTCAGTGTTTCACATTTACCTAGTACCTACTTTAGTTCAGATTCTCTAGAACTTGACCCACAGGAGAGGGGACATGACAACTCTTTTAATGTTAGTGCATACTTAATGCTTTTCATTAGCTAGCACGTTTTACCCAAGGAACACCAATGGTTTAGATAGATGATGCGTGAAAGAAATTATGGTAATTCATTATTTCAAAATTTAAAAACAAACATTTTAGAGGCAACAGTTCCCCTCTGCTTCTGTGCATGCTTAGTGGGTTGCTTTTTTTTGTTTTCCTTCCAGATCTATGTTCTTCCCTTCTTTGCCCTGCTGGAGAGGCTGACCCTATAAGTTATATTGACCACATCATAAGTAGTCTTGGTTTCTGGATTGTGGTGTATTTGGCCAGAGTGCTCAGTAAGAGAGACATTGGACATTTATTCTTCTTTCCTTCCAGATTTTTCTCTGATACAAAAGAATAGTGCAAGTAGCTGGACTATAGTATGTAGGTTCAAAAAATGATTGGGCCTACTCATGTTCCTATAATCCCAATCTCTTCTTTGACAAAGCTAAGGATAATTAACACTTCTCAACTTCTCACATTTTCTCACCCTCAAATGTTTCACCAGCCCCTGCTAATGTCCTTACCTTAGAAAGTTCCCTTCATTAACTACTTCTTCTAAATTCTTAGAGTAGACTTATTTTTTGTTTTCCTTTCAGAGCCTTCCATTTTCAAGTTTTCAATTTGTACTTTCTTTGGTCAGTCAACTTTACTGAACATCTACTAGGTGCCAGATGTAGTGATAATTTTATGCCAGAGAAAATAAAAGGCATTGGTTATTCACTGACAACTCATACTTCCTGAAGACAAAGAGAGTGTGTAACCATGGTCCACTGGAAGGGGAATGAAATAGGTTGCTTCCAGAAAGAAAGACAGCATGCCATGATGAGCCTCTTAAGTTAAGGGCTTAGGTTGTATTACAACCTGAGGTCTTTGAAGGGTCATTGGAAGTTTTACCTGGATGCAGAAACTTGACCATTGCAACCTATAGATATCATTAGATCACGTAGGCTTTAGGAAGCCCGCTCTGGGGACTAAAGTTTTTGTAAGCACTTGAAAACATCACATATTATGAGGAAGGGCGAGTAGGGAGTAGTAAGATATGAATGTAGTGTTTTCATAAAACCCAGCACACACACACACACACATGTGTGCACACACACACACACACACACACACCCCTTAAGGTTTTGAAATGCGGAATAACAAGTGGAAAAATTCCCAGGTTTTCTGGGGATGAAAGACATGGCACTGAAGAGCAATATAAATACAAGTTAAAAAATAAAAGAAGTGTATTTGTATAAACAAAATAATATATGAAATTACATATATAATATGAAAAAAGGGGTAGGAAATGGATGCAAAGAAAATGAAAGACAATGTGACAACTACCTAGATTTTATTTATTTATTTATTTTGCTGTTTCCATCTTCAAATGAGACTGAGAAAGGTAAAAGGAAAAATATGTATTTTGGAAATGGAAAAAGTATGTGATAATTGTATGCCAGAGAAAATATGTGTAGGGAACCTTGTTGGTCTTTCCTTGTAGAAAAATAAGTGCTGTGGGAACTTCCACAGATGGAAGAGTTTGATGAATTTAGGGAAAGTGGACTTGTGGGAACATACCCACATTTTTCTATTTCCACCTGTAAGGATGGTGATAGATATTTTGCTAATTTCTTCTTCACATCTTCTTGATTTAGTGACTTTCAATGCAGAAGTGAAAAATAAGACTGCAGGTCTTAGAGGTAGAATTTTCCTTTTGGTCCATGAGTTGCAATTCATTGGTAATGCATCTTTCACTGGGAATGGAGATATTTAAGAAGCAGGGGATGGGGAGCAGTGTTAAGTAGAAAGTATGAAGGGAAGGAAAAGAGATATTATAATAAAATATCATTATATTACAACAGTTAACTTGGTATTTCCTTTACATTTACTTTAGAGTGTGGTTTGCAATATAGAATATCTCTGGAATTTAATCAGATAATGCAAAATTAAAGGAGTAGGCTGGGTTCAAGAATTCAAGCATGAGCACATTTAGTTGTTATTACTAGAATTAGTCATTGGCTTTGGTATTGGTGGGATGATAGGAAAGGGTGGGAACTGCAGCTACTAAAGATTGCCTAAAACAATGACTAATGATCTATAGCAAGTTCTTGCCCTATGAGAATGCAAGTCTGATACTTCCATGTTTTCCATTTTCCAAGAACAACTCATTATTTTCATTTTAATGGGAACTATCTCATTTTAAAATGTTGTCTCAAAATTATTTCCCAACCTTGTTGCTAAACAAAACAAAACTCAGTCCAGTACTTCTGTGTATGAATTTCTGCCATCAAACTTCAGAATGGAGCTAACCTGTGTCCTTCGCTTTTTATGACCTCTATCTTTTTTGAAAATAGCTGTCATCAAAAGAAGGCCATGAGGTGAGAAATGCCACAAGAATGTGTCTCAAGAAAAGCTACCTACATATTTGGAGATCACAAGGGAAGCTTGAGGTCTATGCTAGATAAAGATAAGCCTAGCCGGTTCAGTCCACACCTCTAACCCCAACAACTCAGGAGGAAAGCAGGAGGATTATGAGTTCAAACTAAGCCCAGGCAACTTAGCAAGACCCTGCCTCAAAATAAAAATTACAAAGGGCTGGAGATGTATCTCAGAGGTAGAGTGCCACTGGGTTTAGTCTCTAGTACCAAAACAGAAAATTTTAAAAATTTAAAAAGAAAGAAAGGAAGGAAAGGAAGAGGAAGAAGAAGAGAAAAAAGAAGGAGGAGGAGAAGGAGGAAAAGAGGGAGGAGAGGGAGGAGCAGGAGGAGGAGGAGGAGAGGCAAAAAACAGATAAGGCTGGATGTTACTAGGTGGAGAGGACAGGTTTTTGTCTGTGGCACAGAGACTAACAGGGCCACTGGACAGAGATGATTCTACCACCTTTTGTATTAAATGCTCTCACTAAGGGTATCTGATGGCTTCTTGAAACTATTTCATGAGTGAGTAAGGAAGGCATGTGGAAAATTCTGGAACTGGGACTCAGCCAGTCAGTCCGGCTGGATTAGATACCTAAGCTTCCTAGGCCAAAACTATCCCTGACTCGGCCAAATCGTTTTAGCAGAATGAGCAATGGAAGGAATTCAACTTTCTTTGCAGTAATGGCATTTTTTTGTTTTTTGTTTTTTTGTTTTTCCTAGCACCAAGAATATGCTAATTTTTGAAAAGTTTCCCTTACAGTGTTAATTGTACACTTTAGAAGAAAGGACTGGGAAAGATACATTAATATTCACATACTATTGTATGTTAAAAAAGTATTTTTAAATTTCTTTTCCTCTTCTGGTTCTTGTGAAATGTTTTCAGAGGCAGGACTGTCAATTTTCAACAGGAATGGCAACATTATGGGAAAAACAGCTGGCTGGAACTAGAGGACCAACCTGCCCTGCAGCACTTCCTGTGCCAGTTCACCACTTCCCGCAGTCCCTGACACTTCACCACGCATATTCTTCCCTCCACCCTTTTGTCACACCTCCCCTTTTCCCTTCAAAAATGATTCATGAACACTTCTGTGGAATGAACACTGCCCAGAGATGAAAAACCATGCATTCCAGCCTCCGTGCTGACTAGTACAGGGGTAGAAATTAAAACAAACAAGGACCAATCAGAGGAAGGAATCTGTAACATCATGTGTGCCAGGCATGCTTGCAACAGAAACAAAACTCACATCATCCTCAGAAACAATGGTATTACTCGATTCTATTTATCAAGCATTCGTGATATGCCAAGCACTGTGGGTTGCATGGAGCTAAGTCATTGAACTCACTCATTAAGATGTAGGCTTTAGCATTTGTTGGTTTACTGATGAGGAAGCTGGGGTTTGGAAAGGATGGATATCTCAACCCAAATTAACTGGAAACTTTTTCATTCTTTCTTCTCTTCCATCTCTGTACTTTCCCCCCTTTCCTTTCTCCTCTTTTTCTTGTTATCTCTCTCTGTCCTTCTTATTCTTGTACCATCTCTCATCCAGTCTCTGTGGATTCTGATGATTTAATGACATAAAATAAGCAAAGCATGATACAAATTATGTGGCAACATTATAACTTCTCAGTTACTGGTGGCTGTTACTTTCTAGGCATCTCAGGAAGGCTTTTGTAGAGGAAGTAGTGCCTGACCTGGAAATGGAAAGATATTCAGGTCAAATAATCGACATTTTTCATTTCATATAATATTTAGTAGGAACTCTGAGAGATGTGCATCATTAACCGTACCTTTCAAATGAAAAAAACAACAACAGAGAAAACAAAAAAACCAAAGCTCAGTAAGTTTAGGTAACTAGCCCAGGGCCAAAGAGATGGCAAGCTGAAGATGCGAGACTAGGACCCAGTATCCTCATTCAAAACCTAACCTCTATCCACTATTGACATCTCTGCCCTGATGGATTAGACTCCATGGTTGAAACCTCTCCACCTTTAGTAAAAGCAGAGTCAGACACAGAACAGATGCCAGCTTCTTGTAAATTTTTATTCGCTGGAGAGTAAGCTTTCCCTTAGAGACTTAAAAGACACATAAAACTGTGTAAAAATCATTTCCTATTCAGTGATGCTTCCAACATGTGCTTGTGTCTCCTCAAGTAACTGGAATAATTATATGAAAGGAAGGACCAAAAGAGAAACCTGGTGCAAAGAGTGTTTGCAGGGAGGTCTTCTTAATGAGCTCTCTGCTCCGTACATTTTGTTGCCTGTAAAGGGAGGGTGTGAACAGAGCCAGTTTGGATCTGCTAAGAACTAATCCAACTTACTCCCATCAATTATACCGAATTTTCTGACAAACCTCTGCTGCTCATACGAAATTTCTTGACAGGATGCTAATAAATCTACCTGACCTTGTCACCACCCCCCCTCAATATGCCAAATTTGCAGCATTCAAGATAAATAACATTCAAGCATTATGAGGCTGAACTTGACTTCTCAGAATTTCCATAAGGCTCTGGTAGGTTAATGAGAGAAAAATTTTTTTTTCTCCAGCATATAAAATAAAATGCTTGTCTTCAGTAAAAGCACTAAATTGGCAGGCAAGTGTTTTGCTGTTGGACACAATCTAGATTCCAGGGAGCATAGAATGAAGGAGGAGCTGGTCATGGCCTATATATTATATGCACAACACAGTGCCATGCTGGAGAAATCTATAGGTGACAAGATAGAGCTCAGGACAGATAAACCTTACAAAGCCCAAGGCCAAGATCTTGGGATTGTCTTGTCATCATCAAAGCTGCTATCCATGGACTTATCTGCTGCCTAAACCATTAACTTCCAGTTGTAGAAAGGAAAACATCAACCACTAGACCCAAGCCCATTGCCCAAGGGCAAACTTGATTACTGAGTCCAAGAAGATTAAACAATTTTGCTTGGTGATGTTTCTATACAATAAACATAGTGAATGATACTATGTCATCTTTATTAAGAACTGACTTCTGGACCATGAAGTCATGAGTTCAAATCTCTGTTTTGTCACTTGCCAAGTATATAGTTTGGTGATAATAATAGTACATATTCCATTGGGTTGTTTTAAGCACAGGATTAATTGTGACAATACACTTAGGCACTTAATCCAACACATAGAAAACCCTCCAAAAGATTACCATATAAGCCGGGCAAGGTGGCACACGCCTGTAGTCCCAGCACTTAGGGAGGCTAAGACAGGAGGATTGTGAGTTCAAAGCCAACCTCAGCAATGGTGAGGTGCTAAGCAACTCAATGAGACCCTGTCTCTACATAAAACACAAAATAGGGCTGGGGATGTGGTTCAGTGGTTGAGTGCCCCTGAGTCCAATCCTCTGTACCCACCCCCCCCCAAAAAAAAGATTACCATACAGACCCTACTCTTAGATAGTCCTTTTCTCAGGCATTCCATCTCCAGGAATCCCTAACCTCCTGAGTCCAGTGGGGCTGGGTGCTCATCTGCTCTGCTCTCATGATAACCTGCATGTGCCTCTAACACCACATTTACCAAATTATATTATAAACTCTCATTCTGTATGCCGCTTCTAGTAGATTATGAAATTCAAAAAGGTAAAGACTGTAGTTTTACATTTGTATTCTATTGTATTTATCTCCCAGATCTATATAGTACCTAGCACAGGGGAATTCTCAATGTTTGCTGAATTGATATACAAATGCATTAGCTCATTTTGCTCATCTGAAACATAGAAAAGACTAAAAGTATTCCTGCTTCTAGGTTGAAAGGCCAGTTGAATAAATTGTGTCATATTAACATCAACTGAGATTTTTCCTGGTTTGTTTTATTGTGTTTTTCTCAAAGAAATTATGGGAAGAGGCACTCTTAAGGTCTTGTGTGAATAGTATAGTTCCCAACAATGGATACAAAAGTGTCACAAGCCATCAGAAAATAGCCTCCATTGCTCTCTCAGCAGAGATAGGTAGTGAAAGAACCACAGGTTCTTTCTTGGGAGATTCTTGCTGTGAAACGAAGCTTGCGTCTTGCAGGGCTCTGTGAAATCTGACTGATGCAACTGAATGGGACTCCCATCCTCATTTCTCTACCTTGTGCTTCCTAATGACCTTATCAGAATAGGAACCCTCATTCCTCCTCAGCCCTGTAGGCCCCTCAGGAAAAAAACAGAGCTGGGCACGGTGGCGCATGCCTGTAATCCCAGCACTTAGGGAGGCTGAGACAGGAAAATTGCAAGTTCAAAGCCAGTCTCAGCAATGGTGAGGCACTAAGGAACTCAGTGAGACCCTGTCTCTACATAAAACACAAAATAGGGCTGGGGATGTGGCTCAGTGGTTGAGTGCCCCTGAGTTCAATCCCCCGTACCAAAAAAAGAAAGAAAGAAATTAAAAAGAAAAAACAGAACTAAGGAGATGCCATTAGCACCCTGGATCAAAATTGCAGGTACCTCTAGGGGGAAAAATGATAAGGACTTGTCACCTGGAGCTGAGAACCCCTACCTCACCTTTAGGTCTAGGGTAGAATAAGTAAACCCCATCAATGGAATCCAGAGCCCCGCAGTTAAAACTCCCTATAGAGCTGCTGTAGGTATTTATCTGAACGATTTTGAATGTTCACAAGAGTGAGTGGACATTTGATGATACTCCAGGCCCAAACAAATGCCCTATTGAGCCAGTGTCTTGCTGACTCATCTGGTTCCTCTTGCTGTTGTCAGCCTGGCCTCCAATCTGGCTTGCCTACTTGATATTTTCTCTAGCTCATCCTATAGGAGCTAGGCTTTAGCTCTTCATAGAAAATTTCAAAAAGTTAAGAGTCACTGGAGAGTAAAATGGACCAAATCATAGTGCTCTATGGTATGCACATACAAATACGTAACAACAAATCCCATCACTGTGTATAATTATAATGCATTCATAAAAAGAAAACAAATAAAGAGCATCATGGAAAATAAAACTTTTAGGAGCTCACACTTTGTTCTTAGACAGTCCTGGGCTCAAATTACTGGTCATGTTACCTTGGAAAAGTTATATGACCCCTGTTTTTCTCATTGGTACATAAGTGATAATGATAGTTATTGACTTCATAGACTTACTAGCAGGATTGTGAACATACACATAAAGTGTATGTAAGTTTCTGACACAAGATAAATTCACAAGTAGCATAACCTTTTTAATGTTGTTTTCATTACTGGAGACTTTTCTATTAGCACTTTGGCCATGATTCTTTCTGATGAAACCACATACATAGCAACTCAAGGTAAAGGACCAATTGACTTCCTGATTGTTATTCTTGATCTTTCCACAGCAATCTTTTAATTTGTCCTATCCTAGAGTAGTCCACCTGCCCATGGGATACCACCAACCACAAGAATCCTGGTCTGACAAAAGGTGAATATTTGTACTATAGTTTCTCTGGAATTTTTGTCATCCCTATAAGTAAATTCACATATGAATTTAAAAAGAAGTTGTGGATTTTGGAAAGATAAATACATAGAAAGGGTAGAATACACACATTTTAAAATTTTATTGCATAGACTCAGTTGGGGGAAATGAGATTTCCCTTCCAGATTCTCCACCTTCAGAGCATGGGTGCAATGAAAATGCCTGTCAGGGAAAGTGATGTGTTTAATACTGCACCAGTCTTAAACATCCACAGAGATTTCTGTGAATTGCAAATAATTCCATCACCTGCCCATATTACACTGCTCTGTGTTTTATCTGTAGTGGGATGATATCAATATGTCAAGCATGAGGAAAAGGATGCTTCATGAGATTGATGCAGAGAAGCACAATGACAAGCACATAAAAAGGGCAGGCAAAAGATGCTACCAAGTTGTCAGAAGAAAAGGTCATGATCTTACTGGTGTGCAATGAGTTTATTCTTTTCTCATCCAGGGTCTACACACTGTCAAGTTTCTTTAGTCTTGATCAAGGATTTTAAAGAAAATAAAACAACACTTACTTACAAAAGACCTTTCAGTAATCAGTAAGTACCTGAGAACTGAATAATAGATGAAGGTTCTTGAGGACTCTAAGGGAATCAAATATCAGTATTCTAAGATGAGCCTGTGGGTTCATCCCAAGACAGGCCAACTTTTCAAGACATCATGGAGGTAAACTTCTTTGGGACCTAGAACATGATTGGAGTGGATGGAAGTAGATTTTTCCACTTATTTTTGTACCCATTAAATAGAATGAATTTGCATATGAAGAAGAAAGAAGGAGCTCTTTCGTACCATTCTTTTTTTTTTTTTTTCCCTTTGTTCTGACTGTGGAACCCAGGGCCTGTTCACTGGATACGATTCTTATGAAAACACTATTAGAAAAGAGGACTTGAGATCATTTTCTTAAATCCTTACTCATTAGGTACTTTGGTATTCATTACTTCTTTGCTTTTTTATAACAACATCTAAGTGGTCTTTCTGTTTTTTACATTTTCCTCCTTTATTCCACCCTAGTCAAAGGCTCCCTACAGCATTCTGAAAAAAGTCTCAATTCCTACAGTTAACATTTAAATCCCCTCAAACCATCTTCTGCTTCTTATTATCCACAGTGACTTCTTTATATATGAGTATGCATGAAATTAGCTGACTTGATTCATATTCCCAGGACTTACCCCACACCTCTCACCTTTGGGTGCTGGTCCTACTATTCTCATTACTGGGGATGTCTTCCTATGTATCTTCACTTCTAAGAACACTTCTTATCCTTGAAGGGCCAGATCAAATAAAATGTTCTCTATAAAGCCTTTTCTGGATCACTTCTGATTTAAGGATTTATTACCTCTGAAATTTGATGATATTGGACCTATATCTCATTAATTCATTTTAATTTTGTATTATAGTTGCTTGCATAGAAGATGAAAGCTGAATGAGGGTAGGACTTACATCCTTTGCCATGGTCAGAAAGTGAACCCAGCACTGAGCAGACCTCAGTAAATATGTCTTGCAGAATGTATATGGTAGGTGCTTAATAAATCATTATCAGTGGAATCAGTAAATGAATTTGAGTCAGGCCTAAAATGCTAAGAAGAGTTTTATTATCAAGATGAGTTTGTAAAAGCAGGAAAAGAGGAGAAAGAAAAAAAGGAGGAGAAGGAAATTTCCAATAGGCACCATAAAAGATTCTAACTTCTGAAAGTTTTAACTTTCAGGACATATAAGTACAAATAAAAACTTCTAAATGTCCAGCGAATGATCTTATGAAGAAATATTCTATTCTAACTTCCTTTTCATTCAGGTCTTTCTAGTAGGGAGTAGGGATGTGATAGGGCACATTTGCAGAAATTATTTCCAACATGTGCTTGCCTTTGCTGGGTTAGCTGCATTTGTGAATGCTATAACTAACAGTCACCTGGCACCCAATAGAGCCTTGTCTGGAGGTGAAATATTTCTTGGTGAAGGAACCATCTTACAGCAATTTTAAATGGGGCTCCAAATAACACAGTAAAAAGCCAGGTATTCCATTTCTGTGGCTGAGCAACACTTCAACATGGTGACAGCCAGCCACTTCTCCCTGTGGGAATCTGTGTGCCTGCACATGTTGCACATCCAGGATTCTGACCGTCTCTACAACCATATAATGTTCTTCCTATGTTTATCATTCTTCCCATATGTCAAACACCTATTTCTCTGATTCTTTACTATCAAACTCAAATTAATCAAAATCTCTCATCATTCAAACTAGGTCATTGTAGAATCCTGATTATTTTGAGGACATTCCCATTAACCATTACATTTAATTATCACAACATCCCCATGAGGCAGGGATGATCATTATCTCCATTTTATAGATCAGATAACTGATGTTCAGACATTAATAGACTTGTGCACGACCACAGTCATTAAAAGACAGGTTAAGGATTTTAATCCATGCATAAAACCCTAATCTCCCCAATCCAAATCTCACTCTCTTTCCTCCACCCTAATATTGGCCATAATTTCTATAAGACTCCTCTAGGATAAGGTAGATGGGCTCTATCTCTTTGCTTCCCCCATCGCTTGACACTCAGCCCATGATTAAAAAAAAAAAAAAAAAAAAAAAAAAGAATCCTGTAAGAAAAAGGCACTTCTTAGTGGAATGACTAAATGAGGGAAAGTCTGTTTTCTTTTCTGATTTCCAAGTGAAAAAAAGAGGGAAAGGGGACAAAGACATCTTTTCACTAGGATGCTCTGCCCTGCAGCCACACTGTGCCTCTCTAACTATATCACCTAATGGATGTCTGCTTCTCAAATTATCATTTCCCCCTTTGGCTGTCCTCATTTGCATTCTCTCTGGTTGTGTTGAATTGAGAAAGCTCTCTGTTTCTAATATCTCCAGCTAGCTGTCATCTCCCCTGTTATCTTCAACCACCAATTTTGCAACTTGTAATCTTAATAAATGTATCACTGTAGTTAGCTCTTCAGCCCTTACAATACTCTAAACAGAATCTGGACAAGGCCTGGTCCTTTTCTAAAACAAGTGTCTGCCTCTCTTTCAATCAGCTCATTGCTATTCTCCTATCCTATCCCCTCTCCTGCATTCCTCAGCCGCAATGAAATGTTGAGATACAAGTTGATTTTAATTAATTTTTCCAGCTTCCTCTGAAATTTAACAAAACATTACAAGCAAAAAAAAAAAAAAAAACATAACAACACCCTTGTGACACCAGGCAGTATAATTAGTATACAGTGAAATAGATACATACACTCATACACACACACACAGGTATGGTTTAGACATGAGGTATCCCCCATAAACTCATGTGTGAGACAATGCAAAAAAAGCTTAGAGGTGCAATCAGTGGGTTATGAGAATCTTAACCTTATCAGTGTGTTAATAGGGATAGGGATTGACAGGGTGGTCACTGTGGGCATGTAGGGTGTGGCTGGAGGAGGTGGATCCCTGGGGGTGTGCCTTTGAGGTTTATATTTTATCTTTGTTGATTCCAGTTCTCTCTGCTTCCTGGTACCATGTCCTCAGCTGCTTTTCTCTGCCACACTCTTCCAACATGATGTTCTGCCTCACCAAGCACCCCAAGGAGGAATGGAGCTAGCTTTCTATGGACTGAGACCTCTAAAACTGTGAGTCACAAAATAAGTTTTTACTCTTCTAATTGTTCTTATCAGGTTTTTTGGTCATAGCAGTGAAAAAGCTAACACACACACACACACACACTCACACAGTTTGCAAGCAGTAAATTTTTTAAATAGAGGTAGATGGAGGAGGAGGACTATCTATTCATATCATTTTATGATATGCAGATCTCACACACTTTAATGAAAAGAAGCAATCTCCAGGGCAAAAAGGTAGGTATAATTTCTCAACCCCAGGTAATGGTTAATATGCAGTTTAATGCTATCATCAATGCTGATGGAAACAAGAGAGTTCTTGTACACTTGAAAATTTTTTCCAAGGGACTGAGTAGTTTGTGCATCAAAGAAAAATGATAGTAATAGTTGCCAGCACCTATTAGAAAATTATGATACATATGTGCATGTATACACTAGAAAACTATATAAACTTTATGTACTCTATTTTACATAGTGCCTAACGTATCTCATGGAGTGGTTTCTGTGAGTCTAGGAATGTGAAGGTGAGTGTAAGCATATGTATGTGGTATTTGAAACTAATTTGGAAAGTCAACATCTCAGATTTATAAATATATCTTATTTTTTTGCAGCTTTAGCCAGACATTCTTTGTCACTTTTTTCTCATGACATTGTAAGAAGATAGTCAAAGAGAATAAATATTTTTTTGCCAGCAAATTTTCAATTACCAAAATGTACAGTTTTTAGAATATCAGAGAGACCATTATTTTGGAGGAGCCGGTCTTTGGTATCCTCAAACAGTAATTAGATATGATAATTGTCTATGAAATTAGAAAGAAAAAGAAGAATCCCATATCACCTGTATAGCATCATACGACTGAATTTCAAATGATCTTAGGCAATTTTTTGCTTCACCCAAGGCATGCGACCTATTGGATAATCTGGTAATGTTAAGTTTTACTTCTAGACATTATTACAGATTGACACTTTCATAACTAATCATTTCACCATGTGATTATTTTTCAATATGGCTTGAAGAAATCAAGTCCAGATCAAAGATTCACTGTGTCTTTATTTTTCTCTTGATCTACATTTTCGTTTCTACAATTATTTTTTAGCCCAATACAACCAATGTTGATAATGTCCTAACTGTAGAGAGAAAAATGGGCAACAAGCCACACAAGGATGACAAATCAAATTAGAGCTGGTTAATGAACAAGATCAAACATAGATGAAAGATACTGGTTAGAAATGAGGGCACTGTCTTTTAAATTATAGGAAGGAGTTTGTTTAACCATCAGACTTTAATTCCCACATTATTCACTCTCAGGTGTTAGGAAGTCATTTCAATTATACAGTAAGGATCACATGGGTTACTTGTTGACCACATTGCACCGACAACCAAAAGAAGATAAAGGTTGCCTCTATTTTTTGTCCAGTATTTTGTTATTATTACTCTCCAATGTCACAGAGTTATTATTAAATACTCAGAATTGGGTTTTTTCCCTTAAACAAATGTATGTATGCTCTCATTCATATTACATAAGAAATGTCCTGAGCAGTTAGATATAAATTGATCTCTTACAAATCTAATACTGAAGAGAAGAACTGCTGGACTGGGAAAAATTGGTAGTTTGAATATTTAAAAACATTTACTGTTTTTTTTCAAAAATGATTTTTAAAAGATCATCTAAATAAGATTTTAATACACTTGAGAAACTCATGTTGAAAGAAACTCTGAATAAAATAAAATAGAAAATAACTTCATAATGCAAATAAGCACTCTGTGGCTGAGCTGAATCTTCTATCGGAGAGGTTTTGGCTCTAGTGTAGTATTTGCCAAAATGTGTTCTGAAAAGCTGGGTTTTAATAAGTACTCTGTTAATTAATGTTATAATAGTGAGTGGTCAAATGCATTTGGGAAGCCTTGAATTAAATAAAATTAAAAGGTATATTTGCTACGAAACTTGAAAGAACCTTTAATTTACTAATATGCACTGTGAATATCTAAAAGAGAGGGAGCAGTATTAAAAAGCTACTTAAATTTTTTTTCCAGGTGAATATTTCCCCTGCTTTTTATTCCCAAGGACAATACCATGGGACTGGCATTTAAGGGAATGTAATTTAGGAAATAGGAGTCTAATGACATTTTTCTTCAAGTGAGACCACCAATATATCAGAATCTCTTGGTGGGTGGGCGGGAGAAGAATAGAAGTACTTTGGATTAGACAAAGGGGAATGAAGGGAAGAGAGGGGGTATGGGAATTGGAAAGACAGTAGAATGAATCAGACATAACTTTCCTATGTTCATATGTGAATATACGACCAGTGTAACTCCATATCATGTACAACCACAGGAATGGGAAGTTATACTCCATGTTTGTATAATAAGTCAAAATATATTCTACTGTCATGAATAACTAAATAGAACAAATAAAAAATATTTATAATCTCTCTCTGTCTCTCTCTCTCTCTCTCTTTCCCTCTCTCTCTGGTACCAGGGATTGAACCCAGGGGCAATTAACCACTGAGCCATATCCTCAGTCCTTTTTATTTTTTTATTTTGAGACAGGATCTCACTAAGTTGTTTAGGGCCTCACTAAATTGCTAAGGCTATCTTTGAACTTGCAATCCTCCTGTGTCAGCCTCCTGAGCCACTGGGATTATAGGCCTGCACCACCTTGCCTGGCTCAACATCTCTTAATATAGCCAATGCTGGACTGAAAATGTAGCACCTGGGAGAATGATTTTGCTTTTTTTTTTTTTTGTCAAAATAAATATCCTTTAGGTACCAAACTGGGAAAGCCCTATTTGCTCCCAGACGGGACAGTGCTATCTCCTCTGTAACCATATAACATTGCTTAAAATGTATGTTTAATCATTCCATAAATCTTTTCTTTCAAAATTATTGAAACAATTTCTTCATGTCAGGACTTTCATTAAGTCAAATAACAACAGGTTTAGACTTGGTTTGGCTCAAACAATATTCAATGAATCCAAACAAATAAAAGTGAACCATGGATAGTTTAAGTGTCAATTCTTATCATCTTTCTATGCCCAACATAGGACTTACCTCTAAGACTTATCTGGAAAATCTTTCTCTCTCTCTCTCTCTCTCTCTCTCTCTCTCTCTCTCTCTCTCTCTCTCTCTCTCACACACACACACACACACACACACACATACATACCCACACACACCCTCCGTTTTTAAAGAAGCCATAGTAATCCAAAGTGTTTTCTAATGTAGGAGTTGACTGAGTTTATCTGAATGTCAACTGAACTGGCTAGAATCCATTATAGGATCTTAGGACAAAATTATAAATTGACTAGGTTTACCTGTGTCAAAGCCTAAAACAAAGAAGCTCTGTACAATAAGAAGATGACAGCAGATGAAGAGTGATCTTGTTGATGTACACAGGGCTGGGCACTTTGAGCTATGCTGCAGTATGTTTGAAGAATTCCCAAGTTCTCTCCCACTGGACCTTGAGCACTAATAGTTACCTTTTTTATTGAGTACTTTCTACACAGTTGGCTCTTACCTTATATTTGTTGAGGGAATAAATTTCGAGAGTGAGCTGGGGATAAAAAATTTCTACCTCATTTAACAGTTTTAGAAGTCAAAGCTTTACTGCTATAATAATTACCAGTTAGAAAGATAGACACATGTTTTCAGAATGGACCTATGTAACAGAATTTATGTGACAGAATATTCATAAAGATTAATGAGCTCATCTTATGAAGGTAGTTTGAGATTCCTAGTGAAACTATGAAAAGATTTTAGGTAGTTTATCTTTCACGAATCACTCTCAGTTATCTAAATAGAATTCTATCTCAACTGCTGTAGTATTTATTTTGCTGCCTATTAGATATCCATGTAAGAGGACCATTATATATAGGATATTATGTCATAGGTTCATATTTTATACCTTATATTTTATACCTATTGAGGTTCTATAAGACAACTTTATGGTAGTCGAAAGTTGGATCCTGCACTTGGCTTGTGTATCTATGGGATGCTAATAGGGAAAATTCCTCCCTGACCATCACAGGTAATCAGTTTATTCCCTGAAGCATGAGATCTGATTATCCTTATCTGTACTTCACACACATGCAGAATATTGGATCTGTCATCCTAACTGAAAGACATTCTGATGTGGTACCCATGATTTAAAAAATTTCTTCAACTAGAAAGTAGGTGTCACTGAAAGTGAACAACCCACAAGGGAATTGTAGGAAGAGATGCACTCTGTGTTGAGAAGCTCAATAGCTAAGAAATATGAAGCATTTTTCTGTAATATGTGAAAGAGAAAAAAATATATTTGAGGATGTATAATTGATATGGATTTTCAAGTTTTTGAGAATGAGGTCCTTTTTTGAATAGATATATTCAAGATAATAGGTAAGTTAGATATCAACTCACTCATCCAATATTTTGTGTCTTCAAATTGATCTTAAATAGTTTTTAAAAACTATATTAAAGAGGTAGGATGGCATGAAATAAAAACTGACTGATTTCCTTTTCAGGCCATAGTTAGACAAACACAGTTAGACAAATCCAGATTGTCATATTCTTCTGCCCCACGACCTGGGCCAAGTTACTTAAAGCTTTTAAAGCTCAGTTTTCATCCTACAGCATATAAAATAATCTTTCAGTTTCTTCTATTTCCAATTATTTCCTAGGGTGTTCATGTCCTTCTCCAAGATCCATAAAGTAGTAATTAATTTTTTTCTTTTTCTTTCTTTTTTTTTTGGTACTGGGGATTGAATCCAGGGGTGCTTACCCACTGAGCCCCAGCCTCAGCCCTTTTTTATAATTTATTTTAGGACAGGGTCTTGCTAAGTTGCTTAGCGCCTTGCTAAGTTGCTGAGGCTGGCTTTGAACTCACTATCTTCCTGCCTCATCCTCTGGAGCCACTGGGATTACAGGCATGTGCCACTGCACTGGGTTAGTAACTAATTTTTTAATGCTAAGTATCTTTTCGTTTCCCTTTAGCTACTACTATCTCAGCTTTCCTCTCCTTTCATCTCCTCTATACTCAACCTAGTATAATCTATACTCAACCTAGTATAATACTCACTAGTTTAATCTTTTTTTTTTTTTGGAATGGAATAGCAATTTAAGTTGTCTCAAATCAGAAACCTGCTTGTTTATGCTTCAAGGGTAGTTCATCTCTTCAAATCAAAGCATGCTTCAAGGGTAGTTTATCTCTTTAAATAAAAGAATCCTTCTAAGACAAGCTGAATGGCTGCTAGTAAGGGACAACATTAAGAAGATATTCTTTTCTTTGGTAAATTAACAGAGAAGTCAGACATGTTGACCATTTAATCATTGAGTTTCTCAACTTTCAACTTTCAGATCTGAGCTATATGAAGCCTTAGTCCTTAGCTTAGCATGAGGCAGCATGCCTAGAGAAGCAAATTAGCATTCTCTTTGTCCACCTATAAGATGGAGGAACATCTAACCATCTTATTGAAACAAGGGGACACTTTTACATCAAAGTTGACTAGTGAGGCAGGGTAGGAAGGGCATATTTGGCTTTCCTTGACTATCAGATTGTCTTTTTGTGCCACCTGTCACCATAATGCCAATAAGCACCATGTTGGCATAGAATGAAATTTAGGAGAAATAATGTTAAACCCAGGACACAGAGAAAGGACCATCAACTCCAATTTTTAATCAAATTAAGCAAGCTTATATTGTGCACACCAATTAGCTGTACAGCGGCTGTCCCCTTCAAAAAGTGAGGGCAGCAGCTTTGTCCAGGAGCAGGGAGATTTTTATAACACAGAGAAATACAAAGGTAGGTATCTTAGGAATTGACAACTGACAGGGTTCTGGCAAATGCAATACAGCAACAGATAGCAAATCAATGATTTACATGGCTTAACATCTTTAGATAGGGAGTAAACTCAGGTTCCAGCATGGGGGCGCTGCTGAGATTTTAAGGAGGGCAGTTAACTAATCAAAGCCAAACATGGTCAAGCAAGTAAAACAAAAATAAAACTTTTATGACCTCGTGTTGGAGATGGCTTTTGATCTTAAGATAGAATTAGGCTGGGTTCATCAATACATGCTTTTCAAGCCTCTGGCAATTAGGAAAGGATGAAACAGATTGAAATTTGTGGCCACTCCCCCTCTGAATTAGGAATGAATGTCTCCGGCTCAGAGAAGAAAACCTGCCTAACTGCAGGCTACCTAAATCTACATATGTACACTTTGTCCTTTTGTCACTTCCTTGCCTCTGCTCCTTTAAAAGTTCTACTAGTTTTAAGGGATTCTGGAGATGGACCTTGTGCTATCTGGTAACAGTTTTGGTGAGCTGACTGGGAGGAAACTCTTGCCTTTGATGGAGATGGCTTGGGCTGGCAGCTACCTCTGAGGAGAAAAGGGCTCCAGACTGAGTTGCTCTTGCAACTAGCTGATGTTGGGATAATGGGTAAGGGTCCTGCAGCTGTTTAAAAAATGTTAATAAAAATATTAAATCCTAAGGATTTGTCTTTTCCTTTCCGCTGAAAATTCAGCTACTAAAAACTGCTTAATTGGTGAGGGAAAACGAGGATTTTAGAAATGGCCAACAGGCCATTTTTGGTAGTCTTCTCAGAATGTAGGGTTTTATCTTCACTGGTTTAGGTTTTTACCATGAATGGGTTATTTTGTGGTACCAGCTCCATGGTCTGGGTTGAGGTCAAGTGAGCCATTTGGAACTTAAACTACTTGGAGTTTGAATGAACTGTTCTAAGCTACAGGCTTTTGGGGTAGCAGTCAATACGATTAAATTAAGAGGCTGTAAAAATTTGCCAATAATTGCATTGTTTTGGTGAGTGCTCCTTTGTTTGGTTTGGTTTTGAAAGAAGATAATAAATATCTGAAAGTGCATATGATGATTTAGTGCAACTGTTTTATATGCTCATTAACCTGACGATGGGCTACAGCAGGCTATATTCTGATGGTTTCATACGAGCATCCATTTCAGAACATACCCTCTTCCTGGGCTGGAAAGAACTTTGGGAAGCTGTGGCAGAAAATACAAAATAATAAAGTGGTCAACCCTTGCCTCCAGCAACTCTTTCACCCCTTGGTGTGTGGGGCTTTTCTTCTGACAAATAAAGGTTTCTCCAGCCCACTGTTAAACATTGGGAAGGAAGTCCTAAAGGCATCACCTTTTACGAACCCCAAACAATTTCTCCAGCACAGTCCTTGCTTCAGTCATTTGATGGGCTTCTTTCAAAAGATGTGAACAAAA
Source organism: Xerus rutilus (assembly GCA_028644305.1). NCBI lineage: Eukaryota > Metazoa > Chordata > Mammalia > Rodentia > Sciuridae > Xerus > Xerus rutilus. The sequence goes on from CM053401.1 coordinate 20,922,583, forward strand.
TTTATCTGTGGTTGCATTATTTTGAGATCTTGATTTTTTTCCCTCTGTGGTGAATTTACATTCTTTTTGATTCTGAACACTTAAATTATATTTTTTGTTGTTGTTTTATCTGATTAAGGTTTTTAATTTTCTCTATCTGAAGCTTCTTTTGTCTGTCTCTAGAAATAAAACTCACTATTCAAGTTTTGCTAACCTGTCTTTAAGATGTAAATTTTCTACCAGCCTCAACTTTGCAAATGCAAATTTATGACTTAACAGACTTCTTTCAATATCAGGTCAAAAGTGTAACTTTTAAAAGCAGCAAATATTAAACCCAAGAGTTAAAATTGTTCTTGCATGTGACTATGTGCTTATATACTGCCAGTTTGCATAGTATTAAATTGACAAAATGTAGCCCAAATACCTTTTGATTGACTTCAGTAAATCTGTAATAAGTAATTTAAACTTGTTTGTAATATCTTGTAAGGAGCATATGCCATGGACAAGCCTGGACAAGCTGGGGACTCACTGGGTTGCTGGCCATAAGGAACAGCAGCCATTGACTTGCTTAGTCATGCCTGCTTGCAATTGATGGGGGCTATAAGGGTCACCTAACCATAGGCCTACAATTGATAGGAAGCTCAGCCCATGCAATCGATAAGGGGCAGCAAGGGGAACCTAACAACCAGCCTACTGGTTACAATTGATAAGGAGCTCAGCCCATGCACATGCACAAAGAAAAGCCAGTTGCAATTATACTATCTCACTGGACATAACCAATGGACATTGGCTTTTACTGGGTGTAACCAATCACCAGCCCACACCACCAACTTGGAACAGCTTTTAAATTGCTTGCCCTGCCACATTTTGGGGCTTGCTCCAAGGACATCAGTGAGACTGGTCACCTTGCTGTCTGTCCCTGGGTCAGCTTTACGTCCAGCCGTCGGCTGAAGAGAACCACCAGACAAGGACAATGTATGCTCTTTGGCTAAGAGAAGTCATCTGGCATCGGAGGTACTTTGGGGCTTGTGGTTGCCCTAGGATTATATGAATTAGTTGCCCTAGGATTGTGTGAATTATTAGTAGTGTTTAGTTACCCTAGGATAGTGTAACTTACCTATAGTGTTTAATTAGTGCACATCAAATGCTGGTAGGGGTGCTCCTACACACCCAAAATGTTTTGCATTAATTATATTTGATGATTGTTGTGAGTGAACATACACTTGCATTTAAAGACAATCCACCTCTGAGTAATTATTAATTAGGTATGCTGCTCGTGACAATCTTTAAAATTTAGTAATTCATTTTTTTGCCTGCTGATCAATTGGAATATTTGCTTTTAGATATTTGAACTATGGCATTCAATGTTTTCTATATACAACAAGCTCTTAGAATTTTTTGGCAAAGAAATAACTTAAAAAGTGAAAGACCCGAGCTAAAATGAACCCCATGACAGGCTTTGGACCCTCCAGAAAAACTAGCAGGCCTGAGTTTTGGTTCTGGGAAAAGACACACTTTGCTCAAGGCTGAAGCCACTCTGGAACCACCCTCAGAGCAAAGAGGTTAAAAATCACATACCTGGCATTCCTGAGTCTGAGTCTGCTTAAACCCCATGTGGGTCATTTAAACTCACCTTGTAGTTGGTCATTTTCAAAAAATTTCCAAAAGCCATGATTGGGTCTCACCAAATGTTACAGACACCCCTCAAACTCTGAATGGTCACTATTGTCACCATAGGTGCTGTACAATTGTAATTGGTGCTTGTGTAATGATGGGATGCATATGTCATGTCCACTACCACCACCTGTCCTCTCCCCCTATAAAAACCTGCTCAGCCATTATTCGGGCTCTCTGCACTGACCCGCTGCATCGGTGAAGTCTGAGAGACCGAGCTTAAGCCCGGATAAAGGTGCTTCAGTCTCCCTGGTGGTCTTTGGGGACTCCATGATCTGGGCATAACAAAAAGTTAACTCTGCTTGCATTTTCTGAGTAATCTAAGAATAGCTATTAAAATGAGTAAGTTAAATAGCACAGGTGAATTCTTAAAAATGTAGGCTTTTAAATAATTTTACTTTACAAGAAAATCTTAATCAAGAGCTAAAAATCTTAGTATTTTCACACCTCATAAATGTTCTATTTTTTTATAAGTGGTATTTATATCTAACTGTGACATTCATGATTTGTCTAAAATATTAATCGTTCAATAGGTTTGGAAATTAATGAGTGAGCATATACTTTTTTTGTTCCAGGCCTGAGATAAGCCAAAGGAAATAATAAATCTTTAAAATGCTAATAACCTGTGTATAGTTTATGTTTCTGATTTCTGACATGACCTTGCAATATAATAAGCTAAAAATTGTATAAATATTGTTGATCTTGTTGTTAATTGATCATAAATCCAAATAGAACTTTCCAAAATTAACTATCAGTCAGCAAGGTACTTCACTACCTTCTTAAAATATTAAATGGATTTTATGTTATGTCTCATATCACAAATATAGCAATGCTTAAATTCTAGAAGAACTAAAAATAATTTTTAAAATGCATTTATAAATAATCCAAGAGTCTGGCAATGTCTAGCTGTTCTTAGTAAAGTTTACAAAGAACAAAGATTTTGTTTCATCAAGATAATTTCTTACGTTTTCTACTGATTTTTTTATGATTTTATCACTCAAAGGAAAATTAAGTCCTCAAAGAGTTAAAATTTATTTAAATCTTCATTTGTTACTTTTTTGATTTTGTAACTATTTTAAAAAGCTACTATTTTTACAATGGTGTCATGTTTTATTGAACCAAATGTTTTAAAGCTTTAGACATTGACAGAATTTAAATATAATTCTGTTAATCATGATTTTTGTCTTAACATACTGTAGAGGTAACAATTATTTTGCTAAGTTGCTGAGTTCTCTAAGTAATATTACCTTCTATCTTGTTTGTAGTCATTTTTATATAATGTGAGCTCTGTGTCTATAGTTACTAAGGGGCAATTCTGCTTTGCTCATATTCTATGGCTAGACAAATTTGAAGTTAAATCTATTAATATAAGATGAGTAAGACTGGCAATTTTTAAAAGGAATCTCCTCAGTTAAACTATTTACATTATGTTTTAACTATAAAATACAGTTCAGTATATGTGTATATTCTTAACTAATAGAATGACAACATTAATTCTTGTAACCTCTGTTCAAAGTCTTTACTGTTCCATAAAATGTAGGTAAATTCTAAAGATGCTTTCTACCCATTAGGTGATTTACCTAGATTTACATAAGAAAGACTCTAGCTCAGAAGCATTCTTCTAGTGCAGATCTGACAGGATTGCTATCTTTTATAGACTCTGTTCTTTAAGCAAAGGTGATAAAACTAAAGATATTGTATTTATTAGTTCAAATCTATTATACAGAAGAGATTGCTTTGCTCTCTTACATAGTATTTTGTATTTTTCTGGCATGAGAGCTAATCTTACCAAAAACTTTTGCTTAAAATTGGCTAACAGGGCAGTGGGTAGGGGAAGGGGGAGTTTGCTGATGCTAACTCAAACTGTCTGTCACTTTTCCTCCAATATGGGACCACTCAGATCAAAAACTGGGAAAAGTTCCAGCAACATGGAAGCCAAGCTGCCTGGCAAATGCTCAACAGATACTTCAGAGAAAACCAGAGACAGACAAAAATGAAGTAGAGCCACTTATCAAACTCCACCAAAACAATAAATTGCTGGGAGATTGTGGAAAGAGAATTCTCACGCAAGCCTACGTTAAAGTCTTTCTCTTACACAGAGCTATTAAATATTTCAGAATTTGCCTCCTTCAGGAATAAGCATCTGACCTCTTATGTTCCAGTTCTGCTCACTGATCCAAGAGTGGACTGCCAGTCAGATGACACAGAAGCTGCTATTCCCTCAAGATTGAGGGTCTGAAATAAACAAGGGGATTTGAAACAACCTGATTTTGAGGGTCATCACCTTTCTGAATTGGGAACACATTTCTCCTACAGAGGAAAGGAAGCGGAAGGGCTTGTGACTCCACAACCTGATGAACAAAGAAAAAGGGATGGAGATTCAGGCCTAATTGTAGGCTAATGACATCTACATTAAATTCATCTCCTGCTTGTTGTCACTCCTCTGTCTTCTCCCCTTTAAAAATTTTGCTAATTTTTAGGAACTTTAGAATTGGAATTTTTGAAACAATTAAGTTTCTTCCATCTTCCTTTAAAGCTGGCTTTGAATAAAACCTCTTTGTCTCCCAACCTGACTCTGAATATTTCTGGAGCAGAGAGCATTATGGCCCAGCTTCTCCCCTCCCTCGGCGGGATCTTGTGTCACTGGAAAACAAGCAGTGGTGTTAAATGAATGAATGGAAATGGGTCTATTCATATCCTTGAAGTCATTTTAAAGAGTTTTCTTTAAACTTAGGAAAAATTTGCCTAGTTCTTTTACCCAATGAAATAAGGACACTGACAGCAGTCACAGACTCTATACAGCCCAATGTAGTAATTTGCCAAAGAATATATAGCCCAAATGCGATAAAACTGGACCTAATCCAGGGAATCCATTGTTTGGCTTCGCTTTTGGATACCCTGCTCTGAAGAAAACACAACATACATTAACTAAGGAGTGAGAAAGTCCTTATATGTCATTAGCCAGGAATCATAAAATACCTTAAAATATTTTAAAACACAAGTCAGATGATTCAAATAAATCTAGCTGACCCTACAATGGCTCATCATAGTGTATAGCACATTCTTAATACCTCTTGTACACTAACGAAAGTCTTAAAGGTAGGGTAACTATTGCCATTCCTATTTTACAGACGAGTAAAATGAGAATGAAATATTAAAAATAGGAGCTCTCATTGCTAGCAAGGGGCCCCTTTGAGCAGTCAAACTTTTGGTTCCAAGGTGGGAGTATTCCTTAGACTTCAGCATCCTACGTGTACATGGGGGAAAAACTAGGCAGCAGAGGAGAGTATCAAAGGTGCTGGTGTGATTATATGAATTAACTAGGACGATGATTCGCTAAGTAATTCTCCCTTGCAGATCACCAAGGCCGGTAGCTTTTTAATGGATAGGCTACTGGGCCACAGCTGCTCCCATGGAGGATTTAAAATACTATAAACAATAGCAGATGGTGGTAACTAAGGTTCGCATTCTCAACTTGTGGTCCTTGTTTTATGTGTCTAACTTAAGAAATAGAAGGTGGATTCATGCCCCAATTACCCCTGTAGAGAATGGAACAGCCTGGGCTCCAATCTTCCTCAGGAATCTCAGTTCAGGAAGCTCATACATGGTGCTAGAATGCTTGGCCAGCCACCCCTCCTGGTTTTAAAGAGACAGGCAGTGACCCTTAGGGGCTCAGCCTCCAACAGAGATAGGAGAGAGACTGGTTCTGTGCGGTGGCTGTGCCCATACACACACACTTCCCTCTCACACCAGGCTTCCTTCTTCAAAACTGTTACCCAGGAAGTCTGCCCTTAAATTCCCCTTGGGGGAAAAAGAACTATTTCCAGTCTATTGTATGGTTTTCCCCAGAGCCTTTTTCTTTCCCAAATGCCACTTTAAAATGCTCAGGCTCAAGTCTAGATACAAAGCTGCAGCAATTGCTTCATTTAGTTATTCTAGTTATGCGGGCCTCACCATGGCTCACCTCTGGGTATGTAATCAGCCTTTTATTCACCTAACTGGATCATTCTCTAATATGGTGCTCATTTAAAGAGATTTCCCCACAGGGTCAGGCTCTCAGAGAGCTCCTGGGAGTGCTGATAGGGAGAACACTGTTGCTGAATATTCACAGCTGCAGTTTCCCCTCCTCTTTAGGTCCAGCAGCTCTTGAGCTCCTCTGAAGGCTCTGTGGCTGCCTTAGATCTACACAGCACAGACTGGTTGCTGGCAGTGCAAAGGAGGAACAAGAGAGAAGCACTAGGACAAGACAGACAGCTGGCAAATTATATCCAAGAGGGCTGCTGCCTGTGGGAGAGCAGTCCTGACTTCCTGGGGTAATCCATCTTCCTGACACATCCCCTGCCCAGAGTTAGTTTTCTCCAACACACTTTCTGTTCCCGACAAACAGGACGGATCTGTCCTTATTCCTCCCTCTTGCTGACAAGCAGAAAGAGTCACCCCTAGAGTGCCTTCAGCATTTCCCTTTGCTCATGACACAGCTGTTTATCTACCACCCAATTTATTGATAATTATCAGCGACTTCAGGGACTGCGGTGATTAGATAAAAACATCTGGCTAGAGCTGGATGCCACTTCACATCTAAGCTTCCCAGGGCCCTTTGCCCCCTTCAACCCCACTTTAAATCAAACAAATGGGAAATGCCTAAGCTAAGCATCAGAACAGAATGGATGTCTGATCCTGGAGAAGCATGATCCATTAAGTGTTAAATTTCATTCAAATTCAACAGATTTCAAAAGCACAGATATGTTACACTATGCTAAATGGAGACTAGAGAACACACTATAAGACCTCGTGGTGAAAAGGAGGAAATATTCTGTATTTAAGATCTTTATTCATGCCACTATGATGTCAATGTAGAAAGGGAAAAAAACACTATGATAGAAATTAATCTTGGCCTCAGTCCTGGCCAGGCTGTTAAATATTTGTGTGATTTCCAAGTCCCTTCTTTATCTTCTCTGGGGTTTAGTTTGCTAATCTATTAGAAGGGGGCTGTGCTAGATGATCTCTTTGCTCCATTCTAGGGCTAAAGCTCCGTCTCTGAATCTCATTTCCAAAGTGATGTGCATGAAGAGTGTAAAATGCATGCCAATACTGGTCATTTCTAAATAAATAAAAAGGTGAACTTCAGCAAATGAGTAATCCAGAAAGAAATATGGCATATTTACATTTCTAAATGGCTACCTAATTTTTGCTAGGAAGAACTATCAAAGACTCAAGGCTCAACACCAAAGTGTAAATCTCTTGTCTTTGGGGCTGGGGTTGTGGCTCAGTGGTAGAGCGCTTGCCTTGCATGCGCGAGGCACTGGGTTCGATCCTCAGCACCACATAAAAATAAATAAAATAAAGATATTGTGTCCACCTACAACTAAAAAATGTTTAAAAAAAAAATCCTTGTCTTTGGAGACTTTGGGCAGGTACCAGGGCAAATCAGTCAGCTACAGCCGAGGTATTTTTTTAATGAGCCCAAGGTGCCAATATCTCTTCCTCCCATCTCCCTCTCTCTCCTTCTCCATATTATGTATTTAAAGAAAGGACATAAATAGCATTGGATATCTCTATTTTAATTCCTTTTGCCTATCAACTGTCTCTTCTAAGCCTTTGGTACAACACAGTGTTCTCTGATGTGGGGTGAAAAGCTATTCGTGATGAAACAGTGTGGAATTAAATCTTTGTCTTTATCAAACATCTGATTGTCACTGGAACATCAAATATTTTGTTTCTTTATCTTGTCATTTATTGTTCATTTAACCGAGTTTCTCAAGCACTCATGACTCCTCTCCATCCCTGAAAATTCACATATAAAAGTGCTATCGGTGAGATGCATGTAACTGAGTCCCTAAAAGAATGAGCTACAGGGTTAACACGTCAAGGGAGACTTTTGCCTCCTTGGAGATTGGGCACATTGCTTAATCCCTTTCCATTGAGGAGAATCTCACCTAAACAGGCACCTTAATTTGAGAAATGGAATGGTGGAACAGGCACATGTATCTAAATCCATAGGTCTTCTTGAAATATGCAGTTCCTTTTCCTCGTGTAAGCAGACTTTGACCCACTTAAGTCATTGGAAAGATGGCATTTCTGTTGCTTTGGGGGAAGATGTCATTGGCATCTGCTTAACTGTCATATTTAAGATCAGGGATTGTCTTTCCATTTGAGAGATTAGATGATGAGTATTGAAAAGGAGAAGTCAGAGGGGAGCTAGAAAGGGATCTAATAAAATGCATCTTGCTGTATTGCAATATTGCTGGTTCACGGTCTGGTTAGGATGGCTGCAATTCCACCCATAGAAAGTCTTTTCATTTGGGTTAGATGAAATGCCTTGACAATGAACATATACAGAGATAATGTATTTAACTCTTTGGTGACATGTTCTTAATTCACCTTCCAACTAAAAAGTTGAGCCATGCCCAAATGAGATTCAGAATACAGGATTTAGGTAATGCAGCAAGTTTAAAAAGTATATAGATGCTAAGGTAAAGAGACACAAATCCACATAGGCAAACATTACCGTGAAATTACTAGGAGGGAAACAGTAGACTTACATAAAAGCAATCATGGACAAAAGACAGGCCCCACAGCAAGGCCCTGAGAATCAATCCCTGCTGTATTTCCAGTACCTAGAATGTGCCTAGTACACAGCTGGTGCTCAATAAATATTGCTACATGAATTAATACACTCTTTTCAATTTAGTTTTTAAAATATATTTTTGTATTGTTTAATTTAAAAATAGATACAAGGAAAAACTTCAAAAAAAGTGATTAAAACCTGCAATGAAAAAATAGAAATGAATGTGTCCACATTTGGTAGTAAAGTCATTAAACAGAGCGGAAACTAACACAAGAAGAAATAACTGTTGATCTTAAGGCTTTATCCAAATGTGCCTGTTAGGCTATTTCTTCAGAACAGGAAAATAGAAGGTAATATGTAAATGGTACAAAAAATATGTGACACGAAACAGTTCTAGTGGTAACCAGGTGGAATTAAGAAAGGAAAATTTAAGTTTAAATAACTTGAGATCCATTGGGATTAAGATCCATGGGGATTAAGATCCATGGGGATTAAGATCCACTGGGATTAAATGTATAATCAGAAGAGAAACAGGAGGGACTTACATTTAAATGTGCTCAAAGTTAAGGCCAAAAATTAGTTCTGAAGATAGAACACCAATTCTCCATTGTCTTTCTAGAAAGTAATTTCATGCATTCAGAGAGATGTCTGATATTCTTAAATATCAAATATTGAAATTAAAATGCAAAGATTTACTTTTTAATTTTCAAATCAACAAGTTGATAAAAAAATAGACTTTAACAAAATCACATGGCACATATCATATGCTTATTTCTTGTTTTTGGTATTTGCTATGTTTGATGAAGCTCTCTTTTCTTTCTCACTGGTTAGCTTCTTCATCTACTCAGTCCTTTTGGGAAGTCATATTGCTGAGCTACAGATAACTTGTGGTAAGCAGAACAATGATTCCCCAAAGATGTCCACATCCTAGTCTCCAGAACCTGTAAAGGCGCTAGGTTATGTGGCCCAAGGGCAGTACAGTTGCAGATGGAACTAAGGGGCTGATCAGCTGACCTGAAGCAAAACAATCACTCTGGATTATCTGGGTAGGCCCAATTTGATCACGTGTGTCTTTATTAGTAGACAAGGGGACAGAAGAAAGGGTTAAAAAGACTTGCTGTGAGAAGGACTTGACAGCTTTGAAGATTAAGAAAAGAGACCATAAGTCAAGGCATATGGTAGCCTCTAGGAGGTAGCAGTGACCCTCAGGTTACAGCCAGCAAAAAATCAGATATCTTATTCCTATAATGCAAGAAACTACATTCTGCCACCAACCCAAGTGTTCAAGAAACAGATTCATCCTTAGAGCCTCAGAAAAAAATGCAGTGTTGACACTTAGATGTTAAACCAGTGCAACCCATAATGGACTTTTCACCACAGAACTATACGATAATAATTTTGCATTGTTTTAAGTGATGATTTGTTACAGCAAAAATAGGAAAGTAAAACATACCCTACCATGTCCAAGGTAATTTCTTGGAATACTGAACTTTCAGGATTATATCAAGAAGGATGGAGCAGGAATAGAAGCCTGGAACAACACTATGTAAATGTATATGAAGTTATCTGTGGCCAAGGAAGAAAGCTACAGGATCAGCAACAGTTACTCCCTCTTTCAATGTAAAGCAAGAAACTACATGGCAGTTAAATCTTACTTTTTCTTCTTCTTCTTCTTTTTCAAACTAGAACCAGTCCAACCCATTTCAGTCCATTAAAGTGCTTTGGATGGAGAACAGATAGAATTTGGCAGGAACACTGACATCTGGAAGAGGTGACTGCCAACAACTCTTTTTATGACTATTCCTCATTACTCTCCTTGGCTCTTGGATCCCTACACCTCCATATCTGGCTTCTAAGATCTAGTTATGATCACTCTGTGTTGGTGACCTCTGTGGCAAAACCTCGGTGGCCAGCAGGACTCCACAATTTTCTAGGGCTGCCGTAACAAAGAACCATAAACTGGATGAACCATAAACAGAGATCAATTTTCTCACTGTTTTGAAGTTTCTATTCGGAAATCAAGATGTCAGCAAGACTGTATAGTCTCTCTCCTAGCTTTTGGCAGCTTCTGGAAATCTTTGGTACTCTTTGGCTTGTCCCTGTGTGACTCCACTTTGTGCCTTTATAATCACATAGCATGTCCGTGCCTGCACACAGTGTACTCCTCCTCTGTGTCTGTCTCTGTGTCTCTTCTGCTTATTGAAAAGACACCCATCATATTGGATTCAGAACCCACCCTGCTCCAGTGTGACCTCATCTCAACAAATTATGTCATTAAGGATCTATTCTAAATAAGATCGCATTTAGAGTTTCAGAGACAAAATGTGCTCAAAGTTAAGGCCAAAAAATGAATTTTTGAAAGGATGCTAACCAGGTACAACTCCTAATTCTGAACAGTTCCTACATTTTGGCATCTTAAGGTCAAGAAAGCAATTCCCTCCACCCACCACTGCTTTGGCCACTCAGTGCTGTCCTGAATATCAAGTAGTAAGACTATGTAGAATAATATCACAAGTAAGAAACAAAAATTGAACCAATAATTGTTTTCTTGCATTATGATTAATTATTAAAGTTAAAAATGACTTACTGTATCCACAATTGATTCACACTACCTCATTTATGTCTTATGTGGGCAATGGCAATTCAAATTTCGTCATCTACATATGGTAATGAGAAACTGAAACGTACCAAAAGAGAATGCATTTTCTGAAATTCTACAGTCAGCTGAGAACCAAGTCAGGCTAATGGCTTCCTGACTTCCAGTCCCAATTCCTGGGTCTTCTTTTTGCAATCACAATAAGAAAAAAATCACCCTTGCATCTACAGCTGTTAAAGAGTGTTCCCAAAAGCTGCAAAGTACATCATGAGGGCCACCAACTCTTGTCAATACCTTCCTGTCTTCTCTGAGCTGTCCTACTGCTGATGGCTCCATTCTTTTTTTCCAAACAAAAAATAAAATATAATTTAGAACCAATATATGGCAACAATATTTCTCTTCTTCTTTCATACATGAATATATCTGAGCATATATAAATTTTTATTAAAACATAGTTACTTAAAAAAATGTTCATATGAAAAATTCAAAATTCTATGTTTGCCAAGGCTCTGAGAAGCAATCTCTTTCATGTTTTATAGTACTCTGATTTATTGTTGTCATAATGTTGATCATCTATAACCAGTTAAAGGGCTAAACAGTGTATTAACTCTGGGTTTGAAAGGGACAGAGAGCAAGCTGTTCTTTGTTCATCTCCAAGATTTCAACTACCACTAGTAGATCAGAACCACCATTAGTCCACATTCAACTGGGTAAATATTATTCTGTATGTTTTTCCCCCATTGTAAGAAATGTGATTCAGAGACATGACAATCCCTTTAAAAGTATTTACTTGCTCAGAGAGATAAATAACTGTATCCCCTTGAATGATCAAAATAATTCCTAAAATAGAAGATAATAAATTTCTACAAAGGAAACAAAAATAAAAGTAAAAGGAACAGTATATGAGAATATTAAAATAAAATCGTAGAAATGCCCAAAAGAAACCTATACTTCAAAAACATATCCTAGGTCACTGAAATCTTCACAAGAGGTGTGTGGGGAGGGGGTAGTCCACAATATGGATTTTGTAGTTGTAATAAACAATGTTACCATCTTCAAGATATAGTTAGATAAACTCTTTGCAAATCTAGTTTCTGCTTTACATGTTTAAGTAGAGGACTGAGATGTAAGTTCCTCAGCTTTAATATTTAGTGAGCTTGGTAAGACTTCCTATTGTCTTTCATTTTATTTCACTGGAATTATTATGACAGAGGAAGTCAGGATAGGTCAGTTTTATATCTCAGATAAAACCCAGAAAGTAAAATATAGTATGCTCTTTAAGTAAGATTACTAAGGCTTTGGTTATGCCTTTGTCTAATTCTTTAAAGAATAATGTGACTATCAAAAGATTAAAAAGACAAGCCAAAGACTGGGAGAAATACTTGTAAGAGACATCTGATTAAAGATCCTTAGCCAAAATATACAAAAATCTCTTAAAATTCAACAATAACAAATAATTTAAAATGGGCTAAAGACTTGAACAGATACCTCACTCAAGAAAACATACAGATAGCAAATAAGCATACAAAAAGATTCTGCATTTCATCTGTCATTAGGGAAATGCAAATATAAAAAATAATAAAATATATTTGTATACATATTAGGATGACAAATCCGAAACCCTGAAAATACTGTGTGCTCATGAGAATATGGAGCAACAGAAACTCTCATCTCTTGCCAGTAACAGTGTTACAGTCACTTTGGAAGAGTCTGGCAGTGTCTTACAAAACCACACATAACTTACCATACAATCCAGCAATCATTGTCCTTGACATTTATCCAAAGTAGTTAAAAACTCAAAAAAATGGATGTTTATAATACTCCATAAGCAGCTATAGATGCAAGAATGATTTTTTCTCTACTATGATTGCAAAAAGAAGATCTGGAATTGGTAGAGGTCAGGAAATCATTACTCATAATATTCTAAAACTTAGAACCCACTAAGATGTCCTTCAGCAGGTGAACAGACTGAAAAAAAAACCAAACTGTGGTGTATCTACACAATAGAATATTACTCAGCATTCAAAAGAAATGAACTCTAAAGTCATGAAAAGACATGGAGGAAAATGAAATGCATATTAGAAAGCTAAAGCCAATCAGAAAAGCCTACATACTATATAATTCCAACTACATGACATTCTGGAACAGGCAAAACTATGAGGAGAGTGAAAAGATTTCGGGTTGTCTGGGATTTAGGGAGTAGAAGGGTGAACTTGCAGAGCACAGAGGATTTTTAGGGCAGTGGAACCATTCTATACAGTACTATCATGGTGGGAAAATGGATATACATTATTATGCATTCATTCAGACTCACAGAAGGTAAAATACTAAGGATGAACCCTAATGTAATTTTTGGGTAATAATGATGTGTCAGTACTGACCCATCACTTGCAGCAAATGTATAGCTGTGCCAAGATGTTGCTAATGGGTAATGCCTATCACTATGCATGTGTAGTAGCATAGGGAGGTTCTAAGAATGCTTTGTAATTTTTGTTTAATTTTATTGTGTATCTAAAATAGTCTATTAAAAAAGATGGGGGGAACATAATGAACAAAATATTATTTCTGCCTGGGAAGCCTCTCTTTTCAATCTCTTCTAAATGCCAAAGGACAGTTTCTCTGATGCAGACAGCATCCATTAAACTGGATAGCAGATATTAATCTCAGTTTACAGGGGTAAAACTAACAGATAAAAATAGCAAGTCATTTTCCAATAGAAAGTAAAAGGTAGATGGGATGGGAACTGTAAACTATCCCCACTGTCGATCCTTTGCCTTAAGTATAAATTAATTTTCAGTTATATGGTGTTTTAGTCAGCCTTTTCACTGCTGTGACTAAAGGATCTGACTGGAACAACTGTAAGAAGGAAGTTTGAGGGCTCATGTTTCAAAGATCTTAGTCCATAGAAGGTCAGCTCCATTCCTTAGGGCTTGAGGTGAGGCTGAACATCATGGTGGGAGAATGTGACAGAGGGAAGCAGCTCACATCAGAAAGCAGACTCCACTCATACACAAATATATATCCAAAGCCACGCCCCAATTCCCATTCTCTCCAGTCACACCCTACCACTTTGGTTAATTCCACTGGGGATTAACTCACTGATTAGGTTAAGGCTATAACCCAATCATTTCTCCTCCAAGCTTTCTTTCATTGTCTCACATGTGAGCTTTCCGGAGACACCTCACATCCAAACCATAACATACGTCTTATAAAATAGTTTCTTATAAATATGTTGATAAGGCAAGGCAGCAAGGGTTTGTGTTAATCTTGAGACCAAAACCACTTAAAAGCAACAGGCTGTTTACTGTGACAGAAAGTATCTTGCTTTTGTATACTTGACCTATTTTGATGGGAAAACAATTCTACCTGGATAACAGCATTAAACTAATTTGGGTGAAGTGTTTTGTAATGCAAAATAATCATTGAACCAAACCATTCAAACATAAAACTGGGTTGGAATGCTAAAATGTAATTATTCAAACTTCAGATAAAGAAATAAAAATAGCCACCTTTTAAAAGTTTTGAAGTTTTGCATTGGACCATAGAATCCCCAAATCAAGAAGTAGCTTCCCTCAGAAGAGACTCTTAGCTATCCAGGATCTCTTAGTATCAGTGTGCTTCAGAAGACAGCCTTCGAAGATAATAAATACAATTTTGAAAAGTCTCTCTGCTTACCTTATTAAACTTTCCTGCCAAAGCAATGTTGATGATAGAACAAGATCTTGCCTCCAGGTTTAACGGATACCAAGGATAACATAACAAATATCATAGCATGTACTTTGTGTACAAAATGTAAAGCTAGCTAAGAGTTCTTCATACAGCTGTTACTTTTTGAAATAATTCATTTTTAGAGCAGTTTTAGTTTCCCAGAAAAATGAAGAGTATGTTTTTTTCCACTTACACTAGTAGCACCCTAACACAAAACCATCATCTCTCACTGGGACAATTAGAGCAGCCTCCTAACTGGGCTGCCCACTTCTCTATTTTCTCTACATCTGTGAAATTAGAAAATTTATCCACTTGCTTAAATTCTATAAATCGGACTTATGAATGATAGATCTCAAGTCCTTCCTCTGAATTATATGATCAGGCCCCTGCTGACTTGTTCAGTTTAACCCTTCTTACTTTTACTCTCTACATTGCTGATTACATCTAGCTTTCTGTTTTCCTTTCCTTTCCTTTCTTTTCTTTTCTTTTCCTTTCCTTTCTTTCTTTCTTTCTTTCTTTCTTCCTTCCTTCCTTTCTTTCTCTCTCTTTCTTTTCTTTTCTTTTCTTTCTTTCTTCCTTCCTTCCTTCCTTTTTTTCTTTCTTTCCTTTCTTTCTTTCTTTCTTTCTTTCTTTCTTTCTTTCTTTCTTTCTTTCTTTCTTTCTTTCTTTATTGTATTCTGCTTTTTGTTTGGTTATCAAACGAGCCGAGTTTATTTTTGCCCTAGTTTTTGCATTCACAGTCCCTATAACTTAGATGTATTCTGGTTTTTGCAAAGCTGCCTTTTACCATTCGAGTCTCAGGCTTTCCCTTTGCATAAGAACTAAAGTATTTCTCAATCACACTGTTTTACTTCACCCCATTTTTCTTCCAACTTTTATCAGAAACTGACATTGTTTCTTCCTCCTTAACTCACTTCTTGCCTCTCTCTCCTAAGAGAATGCTAAGTGTAATTGTCTCGTTCATTACTGTTTACTCCATGCTCAAAAAACAATATGAGTTGCTATAGTTTGGATATGAGTGTTCCCTGGAAGTTCCTGTAAATGTAGGGGTGTTCATAGGAGAAATTATTAATTATGAGAGCTGTAAACTATTCAGTGGATTAGGATTAACCCATTTGATGGCTTAATAATTTGAATGGACTAACTAGGTGATACTATAGGCAGGAGGGGCATAGATGGAAGAAGTGAGGTCCCTGGGAGCAGGTTTTTTGAGGTTTATATTTTATCCTTGGCTTCTCTCTTTCTCTCGTTCTCTTCTACCCTCTCTCCTTCTTTCTGTCCTTCCTTCCTTCCTTCCTAGCTACCATGAGCCGAGCAGCTTTCCTCCATCATGTACTTCCATCACAATGTTCTGCCTCATCATAGACCCACAGCAACGATGTCAACTGGCTATGGGCTGAATATCTGCAACCACACATCCAAATAAACTTTTCCTCCTCTATGTTGTTCTTTACAGGTAGTTTAGTGACAGCTGACTAATGCAGAAATTGGTACCAGGAGTAAGTTCATTGCTATGACTAACCTGACCACGTGGTTCAGAAGCTTTTGGAACCAGTCTGCAGGAGTTTGGAAAAGTTTGAATATACAGACTTAGAAAGGCCTCAGAATGTTGTAATCAGAGCTTAATGGGTGATTTTGTGGGAGCTCAGAAGATCAGAATGCTAAGAGGAATGCAGACAGTAAAGACTATGCTCATAAGGTTTCAGAGGAGAATAGAACTATGTTGGAAATTAGATTAGAGGCCATCCATGTTACATTCTGGCAAAGAACTTGTTTACATTTTGTCCATGTCTTGAGACTTTCTATGGGAATAAACTTAAAGATGATGAACTAGTTAATGTAGTGGAGGAAATTTTAAGGCAGCAAAGCATTCAGGCAGTGGCTTGAATTTTGCTGGCAGTTTTTAGCAGGTTTACTGTGACAGTAAGGAGCAGAAAACAGAACAGCAGAACTTTTAAAGCTTGTGGTTTGGCCAGAAAAGTGCATTGAAGAGTGGGGCCAAAGAAAGTGTGGTTGTTGAAGAGACAACCACCAGTAAATAGAAGCTGAGTATTTTATACAGAGATGATATGAAATAAGATTTTAGGATATCTTGGAAATTAGCAAGACCATACCCATGGCAGGCTCAAGGGTGTAAAACTGAAAATACCTTTGAAGAAGAGAACTTGGGGGGTATTCTGCTCATGAAGGAGTACTGAGAAAGTTGTTTCCCTAGGATTCCTTTCAACTGTACTCAGCTTCACAGTCACTCAGAGACTGCTGCAGCTGTGGTCCAAGGGGGCCCAGTTACTGATCAGACTGATGGCCTAACTTGGCATTATCCATATGGTGCTGATTCTACAGAAATGCAGGATACCTAAATTAGGGGATCATGAAGGCTTTCACTGAAATTTCATAGGAAGGCTTGGGAGGCCAGGCAAAGTATATCAGGCTTGGGATACCTGCAGATAACCCCTCAATGGACAATATTTGAAGCTGTGAGAAGGAAGCTGAAACTATAGTAGAGATGCTATGGATTAAGAAATTCCAGTAGTGTGGAACATCTGCAAACACAGCCAGCCTAAGAGAGAGGCCATGTGGTCTTTACTCAGCAAAGTCCAAGGGTCAGGGCTGCCCAAGTTCTTTGGAAATCACATCTCTCTACCGTGTGTCCCAGAATGCAGATATGGAGCTACAGCTGTGTTTTGATTTTACTTTGGTCTCATCCACTCAACTTCTATGTCTCTCATTTGGAACAGAAACATTTACTCTGTGCCATTTTATATTAGGTATACTTAACTTGATTTTGATCTTCACAGGCTCTCACAACCAAGTTTGCCTTGAGTTTCAGAGGAGACTTTGGACTTGGAATTTTGGGCAATACTGGAATTGCTAATACTATGGAGACTTTTAGACATGGGCCAAATGTGTTTTCCATTATGAGATGGACATGAGCTTTGTGAGGCCAGGAGCAGAATGTTATGGTTTATATTTGAGTGTCCCCCCAAAACTTCTGTTAATATAGAACTTTTCAGAGGTGAAATACTGATTAGAACTGTAAACTAATCAGTAGATTAATCTATTGATGGATTAATAATTTAATGGATGAATAGATGATAGTTGTAGGCAAGTAGGGCATGGTTGGAGGAAGCTGGGTCACTAGAGGATGTCTAAGGGTTTTATATTTTATCACTGGCTCCTTGCATTTTCTCTCTCTGCTTCCT
Source organism: Xerus rutilus (assembly GCA_028644305.1). NCBI lineage: Eukaryota > Metazoa > Chordata > Mammalia > Rodentia > Sciuridae > Xerus > Xerus rutilus. The sequence goes on from CM053401.1 coordinate 20,940,311, forward strand.
GGTTACCATGAAGTGAACAGCTTTACTTTGATATACCCTTCTGCCATAATGTTCTGCTTCATTTCAAGCACGAAGTCAGCCAGCCATGGACTAAACATCTGCAACTGTGAGCCCAAATATACTTTTCTTCTTCTCAGTTGTTCTGGTCAAATATTTAGTCACAGTGACAAAAAGCCAACTAACACATGAGGATAGTCCTGTACTCAGTGAAACAATCAATGATTTTAACAACAATTTTTGGAAACAGGTATTCTATTTTCTTCTAATTTATGGAGGCATATCAAGAAACAAAAATCATTCAAGGTCACTCTATTACTAAAAGGTAGCAGTCAGGATTCAAACCCAGACCCATCTAATTTCATGTAGAGAATCTGTCCAGCAGATTGACCAGGCAACCAGGGGAAGATATTACAGGTAATAATGTTCAGATGTTTTTGGTTGTGGATAGTAGAATATTCCAACATCTGGTTGAAATGAATATAAAGAAAAATTTATCCCACATTATTATAAGTTAAAAATAGAGCAACTAAGTCACTGATATCAAGAAAACAAAATTCCTTTCATATTTTTTACTCAAATACTGGTGTATGGGCTTTGTTTATATGTACACATGTCAGAATGAATTCCACAGGGCCCACTGTGGAATAACCTTTAAAAGAATGAAGAAGTAAATGACTCATTTGTATGAAAATTCAGATTTTCTTGAAAAGAAGTTTCTAAGGCAACTCAACATTACAATTAAGTAGTTTTCTTTATATACAGTTAAAGAGGGTTTAGAGGAATGTTTTTCAAGATTGGCTGCACATGAGAATCACCTCGGGAGCTTTTAAATTTTGATGAATGGTTCATATCTCAGACCATTGAAGTTAGTGTTTCTGGGGTAAAAATCAGGACCCCAGATTTTCTGGTTTGTTTTGTTTTTAACTTTTTAAAGGATTCTAACATGCAGACAAAGTTTGACATCAGTTATGCAGACTATTTAAGCATTTCCATATCTTGATTTTTCATTAATTTCTCTTCTCACTTGTATGTATCCATTTATTTCTTATTTCCTTTTCTTTAATGTTGTTCTAATAATACTTATTAAATAATAGTTATCGTTAAATAAGTTGTACAAATGAAGTGAGAAATGTTGAATTGTTTCCACATATTTTTTTACAGCATTTTTAGAAAGATGAAGAAAGACAGTATTTCAAATATGGAACACTTAAAGTGATCCATCTTATATTAGCAAGAAGTATCCAATATGCTTCTCAGTAAAATATTATAAAGATACAATCTTTATATTATAAAGATACAATCCTTATAAAATATTATAAAGATATAATCACTTTTTTTTTCCAGAATGACCAAACAATGTTTATAGAGAACTTTATTTTTCAAAGTCAGGCATCACATCTCCCAACAACTTCTTCTTTTGCATTGTGACCCTGCTTCTCCTCTATCAATAAGTGGAGTATGCCTGTCTATTCTCAGATCAAGTTGGCCTGAAAGATTCACGTATAGCATGAAACATTGTGCAAATGTCCCTGTGCATTTCTAAGGCTGGGTCAGATAAAGCAAGGCAGCTCCCACCTGGGTCCTGAGAATGCACCTTTTCAGATCTCATCTCTCAGAACTTCCCTCTCAGAAGCTCAGTTACATTGCATGAAAAGCCTAAGCCATGTGGAAAAGCCATGCAGATAATCCCAGCTAAATTCAGCCTTCAAATCACCCTAATTCTAGTGCCCATACTGTTAGAAAATAAGCCTCCTGATAATAATTTCAGGTCCTGGTAATCTGAATCACCCTCAGCTCTTCAAGTTTTCCCAGTTGAGACCCTACACTTCAGAGAACAATGACAAGCCATCCCCATTGTGGCTTGTCCAAATTCCTGACCCACAGAATCCATGAAATCACAAAATACTTGCCACTTTTAAGGCACTGAGTTTGGATGTTTTGTTATATAGCAATAGATGATCAGAAAAATCTCAGGAAAAGCACTGGAGAGAACAGTGATCTTGAGTTTCTGTCTTTCATTGTTTCTATTTTTGAACTTCACAAAATATTTTTCTAACGTTCACTACTAACATTTTTTTTAAGCCTGACATTTTCCATCTGTTATTTCTAAGCGTTATTGAATTTACTTAATCATTGAAAAATATTATTTGAGTGAGGTATTGGTATGATAAAAACTATAACAAAGTTCTCTCCTCAAATAATGCAAGGACAGACATCAATACTGCAGAGATCTGTATTTATGGAAAAGTAGAGATATAATAACCAAAAAGGACAGTTTCTTTTAAGAAGTATTTTGTGGATGTACATGTATAATGCTGGGAATTAAACCCAGAGCTTAGAGCATGCTTAGCAGGTGCTCTACCACTGAGCTATACTCCCAACCCCAAGAAGGATCTTCTTAATAAAAGATGCTACTTTCTGCATTTTCTGTTGAATATGCAGTTACACTAGTGTCAGTCTCAGGAATGTGTGAAAACTCATCTACAGTTCAACATGCAGGCTTCTCCTAAAGTCACTGGAACTTAAGTTCACAATGTATCCTCAGAACTTTTTGCAGAATTATCCTCCTTCTTCTAAATTTGGAGAAAGTTTGTAAGAGGAAAAATAAAAGGAAACAGAAAATAATTAAGATGGAATGCAAATGGAAAATTAAAAAAGAAAAAAATCCCTGAAAAACCTTATAAAAACAAATTAAAAGTTTTTAGATGAAAATGTCACCAAGCTACAAAGCCATTATAGAGCTTCTTTCATCTCCTCATTAGACTAGGGACAAAGACAAGGAAAAGTACAGGCACACAACACCATGGAAACCAAGACTGACATCCCATTGCCACCATAGGGAGGAGACTACATTCAGCAGGATCTGGATCCAGTTAAGAAAAACTGTAAGTTTGGACTTGCAGCATATTCCCCAGTCTGCTTTCTGAAACGGAGACCTCATTAGAATAGGCAGAAAAGCAATGTGAGTGTCTTCCATGTTTGGCATCTACTCAAACACCGGGCTCTCGATCAACCAGAAAAGGGTCAGCATTTTTTCATGTGTCCATGGAAGCCTTCCTAGGTAACCACGGAATTGTTCTCTCTGCTGCCTTCTCTAAACATATGTACGAGACAGCAGTGCTTAGAGCATAGTGGGGCTGTAAACCCATGACTTTCATAATCAGAAACCTTAAAAAAAAACAGGACTGAGAGCCTCCTGAAAATAAATCTTCAGACAGAGCTCAACTTAGGAAATGTGTGATTATGACTAGATCAAATATAGCAATAAAAATATTTTTCAGTTCATCACTTTTTAATGAAATTAATTAACTTGGAAGGAAATAAAAACATGTCTTTATGATTGATCCCTTAAAACCAAATAGCATCATTTTCAGAGAATGGAGGGCTACTTATGTGTGTACTTCACAACATGGCAGTCTCAGAGCCAGTCTTTCCTTCTGGAACTGGTGTTGACACACTCGAGAATGATCTGGGATAGCGCTCCTGAAGCCCAGAAGTACTAGGCCCCTATCACATGGGCTCTAGACTGTGCTATCTACCATTATAAGAATTTCCTTTTAAGCAATCCCTTTTGCTTTTCATTGATTCTTTAATGCGACTTGCTATATTGAGAATAACTACATTAAAAAATAAATTTCATTGCACTTCTACTATATTATTTCCTGACTCCATAAATGATGTTGATTCCATGAAAGTAACAAATTGAACTTGTTAGTAGAAAAGGAAAAATACCTTCAAAACATGCACAAAGAGAAATCCACGGTGTTCATCTTGCATACAATTTCTTGTGATCTCATTAAGAAGACCCACCTGCAATGACTTACATGCACTACAACTCACACATCTGTCCACCTACAGAAGCATGTACCTCCACTGATTTGCTTTCTTCTTTTTTAGGCTGTATTCCTGGTTTTATAAGAACAGGAGGAAAAGCCAGGTAAGGAGGAAAAATATAGTATTATCTATGAGATAATACTGTTGTATCTTTTTGGAACCACAACTTCTGGTAGTTACTACAAAATTACACTTGTAACTTGAAGAAATACATTCTGTTTCACCCATTCTAATAAGTTAATTTATCCAAGTGATAAGATAACTTTGTAAGCGAAGCTAAACTGCAAAAATGCAAAAAAAAAAATAATGTAGCCCAATTCTCTCCAAAGTGTGTTCTATACATCTTTAGCCCCTCAAGAAGCTCCTATAAAAAGGCATGCCAAGGTCCAAGAAATTTGGGGAATGCGGCATAGTGCACGTTCCTCCTAAAGATCCATAACATGAATGAGTTGGCTTTATTTTCAAGGCTCTGAGAAGGCCTACAGTAGAAAGATCTACATAGCTTTTTTTCATCCAATTCCCCACGCTTGTTTGAGCACCAAACCAATTGTGCATGTGCTTACGTGTCTGTCTGCTTTTGAGGGGCACAGAGGAAGA
>CM053401.1:20945241-20982594 GCA_028644305.1 Xerus rutilus
AGCCATTATGGGCCAAAATGTCTTGCCAAAACACAGAATATATATCAGGACAAAAAGCCATAGTGGAAGAAATAGGCCAAACAGGAAAGTACATAATACTCCTCTTAGAACATACTCAACCTTGTCATTAGAAAGCACTAGGTTTGTGGTGTGCTAAAGCTACAATAAAAAATTCTAAAAACACATATACTGACAGGTAGTCCTCATTTGGCATGGTTCTGATATTCATAAATTTCACTTACCATGATTTAGTCAACGAGCCTAGTCTCCTCTAACAAGAGGGTTTAAATTTCAGTTACTATGCTATGTTGCCTGTGAGTACCTGCATGAAATATAAACCTTGCTGCCAGTTCCTCCCTGTACACCCACTGCATAATTATACATGCCTTTTATAATCAATGACCAATCAGATCGGTGTTTCGTAGTATGTCAGTGAGTGATGACTGAGCATCTGTTATTCAATCCATGCACAGAGAACAAATCATGTAGCTGTTGCGTCTATGTTTCCCAGTGATAAACCCACATGACATTGTATAAACCTTGATAATCAAAAGAGAATTGGCCAACAAAGAAACAAAAAAATAAAGAAAAAAGAATATGCTAGAAACAAAACTTAAGTTTGGAATAAAAAGAGTTACACAAGCTGACCATGAAAATGTTGAGACTATTGAAAAGAGGCTGTAAGGTATGCCTGGGGCTAGAATCTTCTCAAATTTGATTCCTTGCTTTTAAGTAAACATTGGCACATCTATCATTTATACCAGAGGCAAAGAGGCATGTTGCGTTTTTGATGCATATCTCATCCAGGGATCATGATCCCTTGGTTTATGGCACGCATATCAACAATGGTGTAAGGAGGCTTAGGAGCAGACTCCTTCAGTTGCCTTGAAAAGCCACTTGGAGTACTGTTTTGTACCTCACTTGTGGATCCAATGTTCATGCAATGATTACTCAAACATGGTAAAGGAGTTACTTGCTGTAACAGTAACTGCAAAGCTTTCTTCTGACTTTGTTTCAAATAATCTATGAGCCCACAGTCTCCTGAAACTTTCTCTTTTTTGCTGCATTCTACCTATGACACTCTTACGGTAGAACTCAAGTGACACCACTTCTGCTAGTAATTTCCCCCAGAGGGCAATTCAATGAAGCAGAAATATGATACAAAAACATTACCTAGAATCCTACTCAATCTAAAGAGGAAGTATGGATGCAGAAAGCAAAATAGATCCTATTTATAAAGAGCAAGCAAATTTCTGAGATTTTACTAATATGCTGTGGATATAAGATTTGATATGCATGTCAAACTATGTAGAGTTATTTCCTGCTGGAAATTTTTTTTCATTATCTTAAAATTTAATATTTTTTTCTGTTCTCATTACAAAAATAAAATATGTTCAAAGAAGAAAAGGTGGATAATATAAAAAATTTAAAAAGTATAGTGAGGAGGATAAATCAATCTTAGAGTGAATCCCTTTAGGCGTTCCTTCGGGGCTATGTGGGTATACTTTGTCAATAGAATCTCACTTCTACCTTGCTTTTCTATGGCTTGATTTTTCTTTTAGTTCTAAATAAAATCTAATGATATTTATAATATCTAGACCATCTGGATAAAAATTGTGAGTTGGAATGAGCAACGAGTCAAGAAACTCCCTAAAAAGTTATACCCTTTCTCATGGGCAAAAGTCAGTATGAACTCATGACCTTGGAAGGAAATACATTTTTCAATCTTATTTTCACTTAAGGTGTGGAAGCAGCATGGTCACTATTACATTCATGTGCCAGATGCTCTAGAGTTTGATTATTTCATGTTTTGAGCCAAGTAAACATCTCTGGGAGTCTAGAACGTCTGTTTCAAGAACACAAGTATCTGTCCAAAAATAACAAAAATAAATGGCTAAAAACATAAGAAGCCCAGTTAAAGAAGATTGAACTGGTCATTTGGTGATAATCTGAACACTAAATAAGACTGCTAACAACATAGCAACTCATTCTTGTGATTAATTAAAATGTCTATGAAAGATTAATAGTAATTCTCAAAAGAAAGTTAATATAAAGTATATTGTAACATAAAATAGTATGAAATAAATATGTTTACTTTTTACTGATTTCAATAGGTAGGAGAATGCTAAAATATATGGGTATGTATGATGATCTTAGCTCTTAGGTGTCTGTTTATGAAGTATTAGAAAATAAAGGACAGTGAATAAAAGTAGCAGAAAGTATATCAAGCAATCTTTTAAAAAAATTTTTTTCTTTTTTTTTAAAGAAGCTCATCAAGAGCATATAAGCCTGATGAGATCTGGACTGCACACTTATCTTGTAGAATGGGGTTCAATGGTGCCTTCTAAGATAACACGTGAGTGTGACATACTAAGACGTGAGATAATTACATAGATTCATCCTCATCTCTAGGGAGGTAAAATAGATAACCCTTGAGTATTGGTAGGTTCTTTATAAGAATATATGTTTTTAAAAATACTAAACTGCAGTATCAATAATGACAATGGGTGATAATTAGTGTCACTGAGCGCGACTTTACAAAATACATTATTTTTTGAGAGAGAAAGCAAGTTGTAAGAAGAAAAAAACTTAGACTTTTGTGAAGACAGTTATGTCTTGATACATGAATTTAATGGTTAATGATTAAAATATAAAAAACTCAACCAAATGTCCAGAAGCTCTAATTTGATTCATCTTGGAGAAGCAATTCCTATTCAATACCTTATTTAGGCACTGATAAAAATCTCAGGAAAATATAAAAACCAGCATAGAAATAATGGTAAGAGTGAATCAAACCTCTGATTTTCTATTGACTTAAGCACAAAATTTTCAGTGTAAAAGGTATGCATTTTAAGATATCTGAAATGTTTGAAACAATCAGCCATGCTGCATTTGGGATTGTTTAAATTTTTAAGAGGAATTTATAACCTTTTGTAAAGTTTTAAATGAAAAAATTTGGCTTTTCAAAGTTTTGCTTTTGAAATATATGATTTCAATAGGCTGAGCATTAAACAAGGTATATATGAGGATAATTGTTCCTCTCCTTGCACAAAGGACCTGAGACACTAAAGCCTCCATGAAATAAGTTTCTCCATTTTGTCACATCTCTATTGCATTTTAAAAGTCAAACTTATATCTTCCAAGACTAAAATAAAACAAACAAAATGTCTTTGTGGAAATTTCTGTTCATGAGTAGGACTCTGGGTACAATGAAATGGTAATTCTGTACTGTGGAAAAAGGTTTATGACATTATATGATGTCCCACTACTTAAAAAAAAATTAAAACTTCTTACACTTTCATCTAAGAGCCACATTATGCTATGGTAACAAACAGGTCAAAAAAGCTTAAAACAATAAAGGTCGACTTCTGTCTAATGGAGGTGGGCTGACGGTTGCCATGGCTCCCCACTGCAGGACAAGGTGATGGAATGGCCACTGTCTGCAAACTGCTGGTAACCAGGCAAAAGGAAGAGAAAGTGCTCCACGGAGTCTCATGTCAGCATTTAAGTGCTGGCCTGGAAGGAACACATGTCACTCTCCTTCAAGGCCCATTGACTGGAAATGATCACATGACCCCATCCCATACAAGAAGCTGAAGGAAGTACAGGCTCATTATATACTCAGAACATGGCAAGTCAAAAATACTTCACACGCTTTGTTTTTGCTGGAACTTTCATGAGTAAAATAAAGCTATAAAACCACCTCTGTTCTCTTTAAAAAATGATGCCAAATTCAGAGATAAGGGCATGATTTTGTTGAGGAAAGAATTATAACCTTTTTTTCTTTTTCCATCCAATGTATGTGGATGATTTGTGTTCTCCATTGGGGAGAGATCCACCGTTTCTCTACTGAAATGCCAGTGTCTCAGCACGGGTCAGTCCTGAATTTTTTAACTAAGATCTGAGCCCTACATCTTTCAAATGGTTCTGCTTCTTTTTACAAGCAAATACAGAGCAAGCTTTCCTTACTTACTGCTATTCCTGACTCCACATCCCTACTCTACCACATACTCCAAGCAAATACGCAGGCTTAGTATCATTTGCTCTCCATGCACAATTCAGACCTTGGTTGGATCATTTCTTTGTCAACCCCAAGAATGACTTTTTCTTATTTCCTTTTCTTAAGGGATCACCTTCAGAGGAAGTTTCTGCTTCAATCTGTCTGATGTTGACAGGTTAATAACTAGAGTTTGATGAACATAGAAAAAAGCATAAGTGCTGCCCAAGACTAGAATTTTTTTTTCACCTACTGATTCTTCCCCATCCCAACTCATCAGCCATCTCTACCCATTACATCTCTCTGTGTAGCTTTAAGAGTATTTTTATAAATTCATTGCTATGTATAATTTTCTGGGATACACCTCAAAAAAAGTCCATGATTTGAAGAAATGTAATAAAATTCCTTTAGAGACAGCTAATGATCATCTTTTAATGGTATCTGGAATCAGAAATGACCACATATTCATAGTTCTTCTTATGAATTTATTAAATGAAATGTAAATATGCAGCTGGGCGCAGTGGCACATGCCTGTAATCCCAGCACTTTGGGAGGCTGAGACTGGAGAATCATGAGTTCAAAGCCAGCCTCAGCAATGGTGAGGCGCTAAGCAACTCAATAAGACTCTGTCTCTAAATAAGACACAAAATAGAGTAGGGATGTGGCTCAGTGGTTGAGTGCCCCTGAGTTCTATCCCCAGTACCCCCCCAAAAAAAAGAAATATAAATATGCTGTGATCACCAATATTGCTATTCTTACAATTGCTTATAAAGCAAAACGCTCTGTACCCGTCTGTAGAATCTTATTTCCATCTAAGTCCTTTCTTCCATGCAGATAATGTCATAGGCAAAAAATTACATATTGAGTTTTTTTATGAAATACATAAAATAGTGAAACTTTCATGAGTAAAATAAAGCTATAAAACCACCTCTGTTCTCTTTAAAAATGATGCCAACTTCAGAGATAAGGGCATGAGTGAAGTAGGCAATGTATGAGAAATCTATCATTACACATGTGGCTTCTTTCTGACAAATATTACTAAAACATAGGCTCTAAGGTACGATGTTTGTCCTATTCCCTAATACATGTCTAATGCTTAGAATGGTGCTGAGTACAAAAGAAGCATATGAATTGTTTTGGTACTGGAGATTGAACTCAGGGACACTCGACCACTGAGCCACATCCACAGCCCTATTTTGTGTTTTATGTAGAGACAGGGTCTCACTGAGTTGCTTAGTGCCTCACTGTTGCTGAGGCTGGCTTTGAACTCGTGATTCTCCTGTCTCAGCCTCCCTAAGTGCTGGGATTACAGCCTTGCGCCACCATGCCTGGCTAAGAAACATATGAATTTTGATTACATAAATACTAGAATCTCCCACTAGATAAAAGTGTGTAAGTTATTACCAAAACCAATTTGTTCATGTTCAAATAAAGTTTATCACTGAGCGTAGTGGAATGGAAGTTGCAGAAATCTTTGGAAAGCCATGGAGAACAGGGAGATTGAGGTTAATTAACTTTGAAAAATCTCTCCCATCCCAAATTCTTATCTCCTAGTAACCATAGTATTTCATCCTGGTATATCTTTTGTTGTGTCTTAACAAAATATAATGAAGATAATGGGATGTTGGCCTGAAAATAAAGTCACCCCAAGCTTCTGTAACTATTGCATGCGAAATAATGCTTTCCTGATATCTCTGACCTGGCATTCATTTGAAGACCTTTAACACATCAGAGGAACATTATGTTTAGGGATAAAATGAGAAGGAATTTACTCCATCAGCAATCAAAACAATATCCACTCTGGCAAGGAGGCTGGTTTCCTAGTTTTTACAATGTAGTAGCCATTCACTCTGATTGGTGTGTTCCCAAACTCATACCTGCCTGCCTCACAGGAGTCTTGAACATGCAAACCATAACTAAGCCAGAGTTCTATGACTATGGTGTATTTGTAATGGGGTCAGCCTGGCTGAACAAAATTCTGCAGTAATTTTGCATCCATTACAGCTTAGAAATGGAGGCTATGAAAGAGAAAGGGTATGCAGGAGAGAGTTAGAGGTCTGCAGATGTCTCTGTAATGAACTCCCACAAAGAAAATCTCTCCCCTGTGTCTCCTTCCATTAGTCAGCTGCACAGCTCCTAGAGGACCAGTACAGCTGCACTGTAATGGAGGACTACCCAACATTCCCTAGAGGCACAGCTTGTCATCAGGATGGTCTTTCCTTCCCATCAGTCTTAGATTCCAAGGAGGATAGGTCTAGGTATTTGAGAAAACCAGATTCTGAAAACCATGTCCCCATAGCAACTTAATTTTGTGCTATTTGACTAGTTTTGGAAGTACCAGTTTAGTTGTTGAACAGCCTTTCTTTACAACTTAATTCTACTGGTTACAATCTAGGTTCCATGGATTATATCCTTTATCTTTAATTATTAGTTCATATATTCATAATGGGTACAAGAACAAAATCTGCCAGATACGGTGACTACACATAAGATGGCAGCAAAATACTTGTTCTGGTACTTAGTAAGTGCTCAAAAAGTGGTCATAATTTGTATTACTATGAGTACCAGAAACAAGGACAATACAATTGGCATTGTATCAATAAATAGAATACATAGTGGCTTCTTATAAAACAAACCTAATGAAAAAACATCATCCTTGTGAGATCATATCCTTATACACTTTCTTTTATTATTAATCACAAAGCATCAGATCAGTATTTTCTCCATGAAATACTGGACTAAGCTCTAGTCAGGCAGAGAAATTTGCTTTTACTTGCAATAAAAGGGCACAGTTTTCCTTGTACAATCAAAATGCCAGCTAATTTTATATGGGATGAGGGGTTTCTTTTTTAATTTTCTTGAATATCTATGAATTCCTCAAATTGCTACCAAGTAGTATTTCTGAACCATATATTGATTTCATACTTCTCTACTTAAAAGAATAATTTTAAGCATTGGTACAAGTTATAAAAGTCTAATTTGTAGAGACCCACCTTATCAAATAATCATCACTAATGGAAGTAAATGCACTTACTGTGCAAATCAGTTTAGTTTGGGCACATTTGGGGACTAAGGAGGTAGCTCACTGGTAGAATGCTTGCCTAATATTTGTGAGGCCCTTGATTTAATCTTCAGTAGCACAAATAAGAAAAATAAAGCAATAGTTTGGGCATATTAATCTTATGATGCTGGTGGCTCATTCAGTTGGTATTCTATCAAGCAGTTAAAAATATAAGCCAGACACAAAAGTAACATCATATTTAAAAATAATACTTCTGAGGGTCATTTCTAGAGATCTAAGAGTTCAAACTGAGCACGCTTGAGATCAACAAGATTGAGGCACACATCCTCTGAAGAGAACACAGGAAGGCCATCCTCCCTGGAGAATGCTCATATCAGAGCAGCATCTTTCAGTCTTGGCACTGTTGACATCTTGGTAAGCATGACTCTTTGTTGTAAGGGTTTGTCTATGAATAATAGGATCTGTTGCAGCATCCCTGGCTTCTACCAACTAGATTCCGAGAGCAGCAGATCCCATTCCTCCTCTTCTCTCTGTTTCCTGTCCCTCCATTATTTGTGAAAACTATATATATATATATATATATATATATATATATATATATATATATATATAAAATAGTCAAATGGTCTTGAGGGGTTGGTGACAAAATTGCCCAAGTTGGAACCATTGATTTAGAGGTAGAGAATAAAGAACCAGAAAATGTGACTGAACATGTTCATGGGAATGAAAAACAGGAACCCATGGTATTATATGAGCCAACTACAGAACTCATGAAGAGAGTTATAAAGAAATGGCTTTGAGCCGGGCGTGGTGGCTCACGCTTGTAATCCCAGCACTTTGGGAGGCTGAGACAGGAGAATCGCGAGTTCAAAGCCAGCCTCAGCAATGGCGAGGTGCTAAACAACCCAGTGAGACCCTGTCTCTACATAAAACACAAAATAGGGCTGGGGATGTGGCTCAGTGGTCGAGTGGCCCTGAGTTCAATCCCTGGTACCAAAAAAAAAAAAAAAGAAATGGCTTTGAAAACCATGACCTTCAGGCCAGCAGCGTGATTACCACCTGTGAACTTGTTTAAAGCTCAGGTTCTCAGTTATCACACCGGACTGACAGAGTTAGCAACTTCAGAAATATGTGTCTCAACAAGCCATCCAGTGCTTCTGATTCATGATGAAGTTAGAGAGCCACTGATCAAGAGTATAATTAAGTTGGACGGAAGTCAAAGAAGAGGAGTTCAGGAAAGGTTCGTTCATGTGATTATTGTGATATTGGTTTACAACATTGAGGGCCCTTTTAGTACTGCAATAAGAAAGAAAGGTAAGTTGTATGTATCCCAGAAAGTGAGCAGTGAAAAGGTGGAAACAGAGATTGAAGACTGTCTTTTTAAAAGTTAGCTATGATGTAAATAGAGAAAATCTAGTAATTTTAAACCTTTGTATTATCAAGAGAAGTTTTGCTATGCTTTAGGAAAAAGCATAGCAAATTGATTTTATGACCAAGGGACATGTAGAGGGGATAATAGATGAGGGATTATTGTCCCTGGCAATGGGCCACTCTCCTTTACTTACTTTTGCTCACATGGTTGAGACATTCAAAAGGTCCAATGAACAATGAGGCCCCAAGTTAGACTTCTCTGGTGTGCTACTGATGGGTGTGGTACAAATAGTAAATCTGTCTTTTAAGAGAGTATAACTTCCTTTTGGTTAGTATTGGCCATGCTTTGGTCTACTATAGTGATTCTCAACAAGGGGTGATTTTTGACTTACAGGGGACACTTGGCAATAACTGGAGATATTCTGAGTCTTTGCAAGTGGAAGGAGAATCCTACTGGTGTTTAAAGGACACAAGTCAGGGATGCTGCTAAACATTCTATAATTCCCAGAACAGCCCCTTAAAAATATATATATATATATATATATATATGTATATATACATATATATATATATATATATATAGTTAAAATATCAAAATTGCTGAGGTCGAGAAAGATTGGAATTGGAAACAATTTAGTCATCTCTCCATTGTACCATATGAATTAAGGTAATAATAACTGCCCTCTCCAGGTGGAGAATTTATATCTCAACTCTAACTTTTGCCTAATCTTTTCATCATGGTCCTTCTCCTTACAAAGACAAGCACACCTAGTTCAGCTATAAATCCTAAATATTTCAGTTTGAGAAATTTATCACTGCATATTTTGTTCTATATCCGGTCCACATGATAACAGGTGTACATGCTGAATGCAGTTGCTTTTATTTTATTAGTTATGGCCAATAGGATATCTTCATTCAGAAAGTAAACTCTGCAGAGTCCAGAGACTAGCCTGGTTCCATTCCAATGCACTGCATTTTCCATTGTTTAAACTCTAAAAACACACACCGACAACACTTCTGAAAGTGCTTATTTCTCTTCTCTGTGTACACAGAGTCTGCTGAGTAAGTCAACAAAGATGCCAGTTTTTTACATTAATGCTGTGTCCTAGTTTATTCATTCAAAGTTTCAAGAAACAAGGCACACAGCGGAGAACTCTGCCAACAATTACACAAGGAAGGGAACAGACAAGGGCCTATTTGTTTGAAAGACCCATTGTCATAGTATTGCTGCCAGCCAGGCTTCAAGGCTGATGGACAACTGAATACAAAGTGCATTCTGCCTCCCTTCTCCCACCAGTCCCCTCCCACATACTTACATAGTCATAACTGCAAGGTGGCAAGGGAGATAAAATAAAGGATGATGGTAGGTGGTTAGGAAAAGAGGCTCAGGGCTTCCAGGAGAAAGACTAGTTCTGCAAAGGGTTACTTTTTAAATATCTTCCCTTGGAACATTTAAGATTAATGGTTATGCGTAGGAAGAAAGAATCTGTTGATATTTTAGTCATTTTTATGTACTCAGCGTATTTTTTAAAAATAAAATGATAAAATACCACAATTAAAGGATTACTCAGAAGTGGACTATATTAGGTTTTGTGGAGATTGCTTAAAATGGACTGTAACTTCTGTAGGCTCCTGGCTTTGAAAGTTTTGAATAGAAAACTTAGTCACGCACATGTAGGATTCGTTGTCCATTATGGACAACAGACTGTTGAGAATACTGAGGATAGTTTAGCTTTGTGATATTTTTTTCTCCTTCACAAAATGATTCTGATAGCTGTCTATGTATTTCTCCCCAAAGCTTTCCTTCTTTCCTCCCACAATATTCTTTTGAGTTATGAAATCAGAAATTTTATAAGAAATTTCCCAGCTGAGTTCTCATATCTTAGTATCAATCAACATCCCTTTAAGCAGGTAAGAGGGTATAAACTTTGGAACTGTGTGCAGTTGGCACCAGCAGCGATCAGGGTAGATGAAGGTGACACAGGTGAACGTCAGTGTCTGATGAAGCTTCCTGGTGGGCATTGAGTATTTGAGATTCCAACTCAGGTTTCCTGGCGGCTTCAGAAAAGGTTGGATAGCAGTCAGAGTTTATTTCTCTGGAATATGCACAAGTTTTTTCTTGTCTCTTTACCCAGATTTTTCTTCTGGTACTATCTAAGAGTTACTGGTTCTCATCATTTCATTCTTACCCCTTTTTCTCTTCTTAATTCCTCATGTGAAATCTTTTAGATAATTTCTGAGTTAAAGAAGGATTGCCAAAATGGCTCAGAGTTTCTAAATACTGTTCATTCATCTTACGTTAACATCATACATAACCATAGAAAGATGATCCTAACCAGGAAGTTGACCTTAATGCAATACTGTCAACTGAACCCCAGATCATGCCACTGGCCATCAAAATAACTATTATACAATTCTGTTTAGTAAATAGTTATTAAGGTCCTGCTATATGGTATATGCCATGCTAAGCATTTGGAACAAATCAGTGAACAAAGAAGCAAAAATGACATTGGTGCCCTCATGAAACTTACAGTCTAGTTCATTTCACTCTGAAGGCAGCTTCATAATTACACACATTTTCAGATGGCATGCGAATGGATCTAGAGGGTCTAGTGGACAGAGGTACTTGAAAGGTCACCCACAGGAACTTGAAAGTTTGCCCACACGAGTTCACGTGAGGAGGTTCCACATGCTCTCTGCAGTTCCATATTTGAATTCCTTCAACCCTCTTGGAACTCACAATCATCTTACTCTCAGCTATGATTGGATCATAAAATGGCTTTCATGGAATTCTGTTTTTCTTTTGCATTACCATAGAACTGGGTAAACCTAAATAAAGTAATATTAATCAAGTAATTATCTACTAAAAGTTAATATTCTTCAAATCTACTCACAATGACAAATGAAAGAAGGGTAGGAAATTTTTATTTTGCATATCTTTTTAGCTATGCAGCCTGATTTTCAATACTCTCATATCTCATTTGTTATAGAAAACTAAAGCCTCGTGAAGATTTGGCATTGTTTTCTTTTTCATAGGCAGTGGATATGTGGGCCACTGTTCATTTTCAAGGTCAAATTAGCATTTGCATGATGAATGGTACTTGCAAACATATCTAATATTCTCCTTAAATCCTCCTCACAAGAAACTAGGGCTAAATGATTTAATATTAAAAATATTTGGTGAAATTGCTAAAGTGATCACCCAAAAATGTGTAATATATAAAAAAGAGAGATAGAGATGGAAATTCTTAATGAATCAAAGAAGGACTCTCAGGACAACTAGATTTTTATCATAGAGCATATTGTTGCTAAATCCCCACAAGCCTGAGAAGAAAATCTACCTTAACATTCATTTCTTTCACTATGAGATTAAAAGGAGGGTGCAGCAATATGGTGAACCTGAGTTACTCCTTGCCAAGTTTCTAAACTTTGCTGCCTCTCCTGCAGAGTTTTCCCTTTATTCTCACAGCCTTTTGGCAAAAATAATTTCCAAAGCTTTGCTTTAAGAATATAATTAAAGATGAAAGTGCATCAGAAAGAGAGACAAATATCTACTTCTTAAAACTTCAGTTAATGAATCATCATCTTTGGGTAAACTGATAATGTTCATTTTCTTTGTTTACAAACATCATGGAAACTGCAAGTCCAGTCTGAGATTGACAATAAACAAATACTCCATAAGACTTTGTCAAAGTCACCAGCCAGTTCCCACTTCTGTTAATACACAATATCAAGGTGCTAGAAAACAAGAACTAACAGAAGAAAGTCAATTAAAATCATTTTAACATTCATTGAGTATCTATTATGTAAAAAAATAATGACTTGGAGCATTGAATAAATAGTATTCTCTACCCAAAAGAGATTTTCATGCTGTCCAACCTAGACAGCATCTTACTTTTTGAAGTGGTTATGAAGAAAATGGGGTGCTTCGATGGCACCAATCTTAACAACTCAGGGATTCAGTGGAGGTTTTATTTCTCTAACAATGATGCCTCCTTCTTAGTTATCTCCAGGTTTTCTTCCAGTTTCTCACAGCAGGGTAGAGAATCTCATTCTCCCATTTCTCTTCCCTCTACCCTAGATCACAAATTACCTTTCCTTCCTCAAAGCAGAAAATAACAGTTTATTTTTTCCCTTTAAGTGATTTTGAAGTATGTGTGTATTATTATGCTGTATTAAACTAAAAGCAGGGAACCAATTCATTTTAGGAAAAATTTTATCCCATTCGATGCTATTCAAAAATATATGCTGTATTGCTCTGTGATTATCATGGATGTGGACAGTTTAAGATTACCACTTATTAGTTTGATTTCAAGTTTCAGACAGGCCTCCTTAATGTTTAGAGTGATAAGAGAAACTCTGCCCTTCATAGTTATTATATAACCTTTCAGTTGCATGCCCTACATCTCTGGCTAATATATGATTCTCTGTTGAGTGCTCCACTCTATCTGTCAGGCAGCAAAGTCTGAGACTAGCATGGGTAATTTCTTTTTTTTCTTTTTTCATGCCAAAACCTGGGATAATGAACATATTCTTGAAATTTACAAAACATTCACTGATGATAAAGGCATAACAGACTATTTTCATTCTAAGCAAAAAAGAATTGGTCTGTAGTAATTTATGAGTATTCATACAAAGTACTGTTTTTGAAAATAGTGTGGGAAAAAATGATTAAGGTTTCCTAAAGATCAACCTTGGAAATATTGGACTATGTTAAACTACACCTAACCCTCAGGCACTCAATTGTATAAGCTCATAAGGGCATTTCTCTCTCTCTCTCTCTCTCTCTCTCTCTCTCACACACACACACACACACACACACACACACACACACACACTGCAGTGACACATATCCACTATCCCTTCCATAGCCACAAATTCTACCACCTCACATATGGTTCCAAGATGGCCTTCAACTACTATGAAAATTATTGTTTTGTTTGTCATATAAGGAGAAGATACCATCCATATTTCACTATTTTCTTTGGCACATTCATATTGGTCTGACCAAAATAAAATATGTATTTGGCTCCAGGTGAGGATTAATCTTTTTTGAGTTGGATTAGGCAATCCATGGCAAAGGAAACATAAATTCTAGTCTAATAAAACATATCTCTGTTTCTATCCTAGTCTTCCCCACATTAGGAGACAATGATCATCTACTTAACCTCTCAGGTCAGAAAGGAAGGATATACATCCTCAAAATCTCCATTCTTATTAATCCTCCCCAATCATTCTGTCTATGAACCTTTGGTAAATTTTGTTATTCCCTAACCCCATATATATCTAACACATCCACATCTCTCCAATCCTCCTACTAAAAGACTCCTAAGTAATTTTCCTTATTTCTTTCTATCCCCTTTCCCCAGAATCCATTTTCATAGAGAAGCTGGAGTGCTCCTCCAAAGTATAAATCAGGTTATGTCATTCCTTTAATGAAATCCCACCAGGGCTTCCTATTGCTTTTAAAATTATATCTTAATTGCTTACTTTGGTTTTAAATGCTTTGCAGAGTCTGGCCATTTGCTCCACCAATTTTGTCTCTAATCCTCTAATGCTTTGCCAAGAATTAATCCCCCTCAAAGCCCATATACTCATCATATAGCCAGCCACTCCTTAGCCTTCACCTCTCAGCTTCACTGTCCTCAGAGAGCACCACACTAAAGATTCCTCCTCCAAGCCAGGCATCATTTATCATGCCAACCTGTTTTCCACTGTAATTTTAGTGATCCTCTATATTTATTTTATTTGCATATCTGCATATTTATAAATCATTAGACTCTAACATGAGAATATAGGTCCTTGACATGAGGGAGATGGTCAGATTGTTCACTGCTAGATCTCCATTATCTAGCACAGTGCCTTAACATATACTAAGGCCCTTGATAAACTACCGGGAAATGGAAAAAGAGACCCTCTCTTGTTTCTGTTAGCATTAGAAATCACCTTCAAACAGGCTTTGGTAAGTGTGTGCACTTGACTGTTTTCTAAGACACTTAGTACTCCCATTTATAAGACTCTTGCTGTACTCCTCTTAGGACAATACGAAATCTGTACTCAACAGTCTTTACAGTAACTTGAAGCTGAGGAAGCCTAGTAAGTTCAGTAAAATAAGGTATTAAATAGTCATCATTCATGAAATGCAAGGCTCATCATCCATTTTTGAAATTTTGTTTCTATACATTTGCTTTACTTTACCTATCTGCATAGAGAATCAATATAAATAGATATTTATGTATTATAAAGCTATATTTATCTACCTAGGTACTTTATTTAAACTATCTCTATCTCTACTTATGCTCCTATTCATCTATTTTTATCAAAAGTTGCATAAGCCTTAGACTTCAGAGCCCATTTTTATTTAGGGACAAATAAAAAATATGCTACATTAACTAATTATATTGACAATAAAAGATCACTGCTATAGACCTTCACTTGAAACCCTTAGTTATTGTGCAGAAAGAGGTTCTATTTGGTAAATTTTGTAAGACTTTATAAGATTTTTTAAAATAAAACTTTAAATTATTCTTATTAAAAGAATGCTCTACAAATGAATTACTAAATATACTCAATTTTGGTAAAATTCATGTGATATTCCAGAATTTAATAAAAATTATTCAAAGATATTTAATATTTTAAAATTCATTTCTTTTAAGCATAAGATGTGTTCAGAGGAGAGTAAGGTGAAGTACCAATGTGGCATGATAAAATGGAAATGCAGTTTGTTGGAGTTCAACTATACTATTGCTTGTTCGATTTTTTTTTCCTATGTTTTTTGCCTATGTTTTTTGCTTTTTTAAAAAATATACCTTTGTTCTTTTTTAGAAATGCAGAATTCATACCTAGTATCTTTTTATGGAAGTGAATGAAAAGAAAACACATTTGAAAGATCTGGATTTGAGTATAAGCAGTTCTGGCTTCTTCTCATTTATTCCATCAAAAGGAAGAAATATTTCCAAGATAAAATGTCTAGAGTCACACAATGGGTTCTAAATCTTGATGAAAAGATTTCAATGAAACTTTGGTGAAATGATCCTCTCAGCAGTGCCTCTTTCCTCCCAATGTTTCGTGATCCTAGTCACCAGGGTTCTCTTGCTAGCATACTTTAGATATTGTGCTTGACCTTTGCTGGAAATGGTTGAACTGTACTTTGAATGTGCTAGCTGAGAAGTACCTCAGCATCTCCCCATACTCAACAAAGTTCAGTTTTCTAGGTCATTGTTGGAAATTTATTGACTATAATATCTTGCTATTCTTGGATGGCCTTCCAGAGACAATAGGCCTGAAACATTCTAACCACAAGGACATAGGTAGAGGTTTATGTTGCCTTTTGAAGGGGAAGATAGGAAGGTAGAGGTTAGAAAAGGGAGAAGATAATTCAAAATGATTACATCAGAGAAAGAATAGACTATCTCTAGATATTTATTTGGTATATATTATGTGCTAGTTATTGGGCATATGGTAGTGATCAGCACAAAACTGACCCTCAAGCCAGGCAGGGTGGCACATGTCTGTAATCCCAACTACTCAGAAAGTTGAAATAGGAGGATCCTATATCTGAGGCTAGCCTGGGCAACTTAGTGAGATTCTGTCTCAAAATAATTTTTTTTAAACAAATCTGATAGGGATATATCTCAGCAGTAAGTGCCCCTGGGTTAAGTTCTGAGCACTACAAACAAAACAAACAAACTAAAAAAGTTGACCCCTGACCCCTGACTTCATGATGCTAAAAATATAGTTGGTTAGAAAGACAGGACAGAAAGCAGTAGTGGTAATCATCATCATCATCATCATGATCAATCATCATCATAGAAGAAGTTAGAAGAGCTAAAGATATGAGCTCATATGGTATCAGTTAGGAGGAACTTACTTTAGATTCCTTAAGATCACCATTGTTGGCTTGCCCCCCAGTCTATTACCTTTTGATATTCTCACCACCTTTTATAATTGTAATCTGTGTTCTTCAACTCTTTCTCTGATGTAGCTTTTTCTGTTAGCTTCTTTTTAAATTGAATTTTATTTATTGGTTCTTTTTAGTTATACATGATAGCAGAATTCATTTTGATATCATTATACAAGCATGGAATATATCTTATTCTAGTTAGGATCCCATTTTTATGGATCTACATGGTGGTGGGAAATACTGTGTTGTTTTCATATTCTGTTAGCTTCTTAAGTAGTTTAGCCCTTTAGTGATTTTTTTCTTTCACTCAGTACTTAAGAGAAGGCTTATGTTTGCCCAGCACTGCCTGAGACTGCATAAGAATCTAACAGTGGGAAGAAACTTGGGGAGACTCTTGAGAAAGACAATGAATTATAAATTGATGAATATATTGAAATGGATGCTTTATTTTCAAATAATTTGGTCCACCATGTGAAACAGAAACTAGGAGAGTGAAATGAATAATCACTAATATTTCAATGGAAGAAGTGCATGAATGTGTTTTGGGGTGTATGTTACTTTAAAGCACTTTCTTTAGCATAGACATCATGTTTAAAATTAAAAAAACACAAAGACATTTGAAAAACCATACTCTTTTATTTAGATTATATATTTCTATAGAAAAGTAGGAAACTCAAAGGTAACTCTAAATAAGTTCTTTCTTTGGCTGAGATGGTAGAGAAGATAATAACCATGTTAAGATATTAACATGGCATTTATTCATATGAGAGTGATGTGACAGATCTATGGGTTATTTTTTCTGATGCTCGCATAATTGTACCATGATCAAATCATGCTTTTATTCTAGTTTTGCTTATAGTTAAAAGCATATAGAAGTGACTGGGATTAAATAAAAAGTTTCTATGATCTCATTTGCAGACAAAATCATATTACTTAAATAGGAAATAAAACATCACTTTGGTCTCAGTGAGAAACTGGGCCCAGACACAGAATACCATGAAAACCATTTAAATCTTCCATGCAATGAATGAGCACTGCCAAAATAAAATCTTGATGAATGGATCTCTCTGTTCACTAAAATAAAGCTTTGAAATGCTGGATGGAGCAATTGCTAAAGGCTTACCAAAGGAAAAAAACAAAACATTACTGTAAGATTAAAGTTTCCACAAAACCTAGAAAAATTAAGATGTGATAACTAGGGGTAAGGTGAATACCCTTTAAGTGATAAATAGGAAAGAGATGATGAAGTAAATGTCCCGAACTCCATGCCAGCAGGTAAAAGAGAGAAATGGCCATTTAATGAGAAGTTTTAATGAGAAGTTGATTATTCCAGCATTGGCATCAACTAATGATATAGTTCAGACAATACTAGGAAGGGCTGTCTAGTTTCCCTCTTGTATTTTCAATACAGCCTGATCTAGGCCATAAATGGAAAATTCCATCTTCCTTTCAGAGGTGAAGATGTTTGAAATAAAGACTTTAGCACTTACCAAAGCAGTAATAATTGGAGAAGACAGTGTAAGTTGGAAGCTCACTGTGAACAGGGCACCCCTGTGTCTGGACTACTTTCCACTACATGCCTTCTGCATATCTCATTTCAAGCCTAATCCACTCTTTCATTCCCCGGTCGTTCCATTCATCCAGCCATCTTTCCAGCCCACCACCCATCCAGCCATCCATGTGTTCCATGGTCTACAAATTGTACTGTCCACTCATGACAGGTAATGTGCTAGAGGCCAGTGAAGGATGTGGAGAGCTTCTGCTGACATAGAACTTCTAACAGGGGAAAATCTAATTAAAACACAAATTAACATAATTCAATAACTGCTATGGCAGAGAAGGAACAGGGCAGTTGGCTCTGCTGTGAGGTCATGGAAGACATCCATGATTAAAAACAATAATGTTTCAAGTGAGTATCTATGAAAACAGTTTGAACTGACTGATGAAAGTTGTGCATGTGTATGTATTATGCATATGTACACCCTGCTTATGTGTGTACAGAGATTCACATGTGTGCTGGTGTATATGCACCTGTGGGTGCATGCATTTGTAGACAGGTGTACATGTACATTCAAGGTGCATTCTGAGCTGAGGTTACATGATTCAGAACATCCCCCTACATGTGAGTGAGAGCTGAAATCGCCCTACATGTGTCTGAGAGTGTGAGCTTCAGAGAGAAGATAGCTCAGGATGAGGCTGGAGACTTGGCAGAATCATACCAAATAGTACCCCAAAAGCCTTTAAAGGACGTAGGTCTTTTCCCCTAAGAGTTCCAAATAACTGTTGCCAGGACTTAGGCAGCAGAATAATAGGAATGAGATTTCCATTTCACAAAATGTCACTCCGTCTGTGCTACCATGTTGATGAATCACAAATGGGTCTCTAACTACAACTTTCCTCTTTAACTCCAGACCAGCATTTAAAATTGCCTGCTGGAAAAGTCCACCAGTACTTAAAACTTAAACCAACTAAAAAACAAATTAATAAATAAAGAAACTCATTGTCTTCTTTCAAAAATGTGTTGTTCTTATTTCTAACCCTTTGGGAGGTGTCACTATTCTCAAGCCATTACTCAAACCAGAAATCATACAGTGAATACTCTTTTTTCTCCTTCTCTTCAACCATCGACTGATGAACTGACCATCAAATTTGGACAAAGGTTCCCCCTCCTTTCCACTAGCATTCTTCTTTTTCAGTTCCATATCAACTTCTTTCTGTTTTGCCACAGCTGCTGTGGACCCAGTCTCTGAAGAGCAATCAAGCCTCTGCTAGTGCCATACCATTGCCACTCTCTTTCTCAAGATCCCCATCCCCACCCCGCCACACATAGCACAGGGCCTAGCCTATAGCACCTGCTCCTAAATTTTAACATTCTGACCTGAATTCACTTTTTCCTCAGCAGCTACTATTTTTTTCACCTCCCTTATAACCTAATCGTGCATACTAATTTGTCTTTTTCAAAGTCACCATGTAATTTATCATAATATCCCTATGTACTAGAATATCATTTCCTAATCTGCTTATAAAATCCTTCCCATCTTTGAAAATGTAGCTCAAAATGACCTTTAAGTACAGACTTTTATGACTGCTGCCCATTCCTTTACCCTTACAAATTATACCTTTGGTGAGCTCCTATAACACTTTATAAATATGTCCACATAAGTCTTTGTGTCCCTCTGGATTGTTGGCTCATTGAAAACTAAGACTATCTTTCCCCATTGTCTGGCACATGGGAGGTATTCAGTCAACATTTGCTGAAAATAATTGACAAATCTAAGTTCTACGAGCAGCTCTCTGAAGGGCATGCCAATGTGAACAACGTCAGAAGGATTGAAACTTTAACTTTGGGAACTGCTAACACCTTCTTGCTTCCCCAGTGTAAGTGCAGCAGGGTGAGATATTAAACACAAACAAACAAACAAACCAAAGCCATAATGGTATTTTCTTTATCCTCTCCAATCCCAAGGAAATTGGCCAGACTTGTTTTTCCAAATGCTTAATGGACAAAGTATGGGAAATGATCCCAGTGAGAGGTAGTTGCAGAGAAAAGGCTTTTGGGTAAAAAAGACAAAAGCATCTACAGGAAGGAAGGGTGGGAAAGGGACCATATTACTTTCTTAGGGTTGTATTAACAAATGGGGTATTTTAAAATAGCAGAAAATTATTTTTTCACATTTCTGGAGACCAGAAGCCCAATATCAACACACTATTAGCAAGACCATGTTCTCAGAGAGCTTCAGGGCAGAATTTGTCCCATACCCTTTTCTTAACATCAGAAACTGCTGGCAATCCTTGGCATATGTTGACTTACAGATACACCACTCCAATCTTGCCTCTGATGTCACAGGGCATTTTCCCTGTGTTGGTCTGTATCCTTTCCTGGTATTCTCTTTTCTGTGCATCAAATTCTCAGTGTCTCGTCTCTTCCTATAAGGTCAGCAGCCCTATCAGATTAGGAGCCCATGATACCTCCCATAATACACATGCCTCCATCTTAACTTACATTTTCATCACATTTGAAAAGACCCTATTTCTACCTAAGGTCATACTCATCGGTACCGGGGTTTAGGATTTCAATGTATCTTTCTCAGGACTCAATTTAACCCACAACAGGAATCAAGGTAGCAGAGACCAGGGCTCTTTCCATGCAGTACTCCAGATACAGGAGATATACTGACTGGCGTCAGTGGAAACACTATGGATCACGTGTCACTGAACACATCCAGAGCAAAAGTGCTTGAGACAGAGGGCACAGCCAAAAGCAATCAGAGCCAACAGAATCACAGTAAAGGTGATTCCACCGTGAACAAAGAATGATTCTATTCCCCCAAATTTTCTGCCATCTCTAGGAACTCATTTATGACCCCAGTATAAGAAAATCAAATCTTTGAATTTCTTGCTGGTCCAGAAGGTGGAGGAATTGGACATAATTTTAAAAGAATGGAAAGATCAAGTGAAGTAGCAATTCTTAGACAACTCTGGACTCATTCCATGAATATGATAATGGAGAACTCACTATAAAAAAGAAAGTCATCAAAACTCACTCCTTTTGACTCCTTCCCTTCCTTTTCATATGGCTACTGGTTAGACTACTAGAGGTATATCAGGAACAAGTATCAGAAATGGCAGTTCTTCTATGTATGGATTTTAGGGAGTTAGATCAGTTATACTCTACCTGAGTATTAAGTTTGCTCAGTACCTTTATTATCTGTCCTTTGGAACACAAATGCAAAGATCAGGGAATAATTCATTATGGGTTTCTGGGGAGGTTTTAGCAGTAGAGTTTATGTTTTGACATTCACATTTCTCTGCCATTTGGGATCAAACAGAAGTTTCCTTGGGAGCAACAAAAACCTATAGGTTATGAGGCCAGGAATGGCAGAAACATGACATGATTTAACGCAGCAACCTCTGACTGTGCCCAAAGGTGAGGGGTTTCATGTCCCCATTTTGGGCTGTTGAGCTCTGTGACAGGGTATTTCATGCCTTGTTTGCCAACTAAATGACAATAGTGTCATCAAGTCCTAGGGGGTGACCTGTTCTTTCTGGTAGCCTAGACTGCATGTAACCCACAGATCAGCAGCTCTTCAGACCAAGAAATGATCCCTTTTCAAAGCAGTTGAAGCTTGCTCAGAAATTTGAGGTTTCTCTTACACTCTCAAAAGAAAGCTGATCTCTATTATCAACTGGAGGACATTGTATTAGCGAAATAAGCCAGGCACAGAAAAACAAATACTCATGTTCTCATATCTGGAAGCTGAAAAAGGTTATGTCAAAGAAGAGAATGGGAAGGATAGGAAGTGTATGGTGAAGGAGGGGTCGAGGGGACTTGAATAACAGTTACTAAAATACTATGAAAAGGAATAAGTTCCAGTGTTCTAAAGCACAGAAGAATGACTATAGTTTACAGCAACCTGAATATATGTGTGTTTATCTATCTATCTATCTATCTATCTATCTATCTATCTATCTATTTGTGAAGA
Source organism: Xerus rutilus (assembly GCA_028644305.1). Lineage (NCBI taxonomy): Eukaryota > Metazoa > Chordata > Mammalia > Rodentia > Sciuridae > Xerus > Xerus rutilus. Next base: position 20,967,018 of record CM053401.1, read on the forward strand.
ATTAGAGAAGGGGAACTAAAAGACTCTAAGAAATGATCAATGTTTAAGGAGATGGAAATGCTAATTACCTCAATTGGATCACCACATATTGAATACATGTATTGAATTACCACTATGTGCTCCATAAATATGTACAAGTTATTATATGTCAATTAAAAGGAAGAAAATTTCATTTCTAAGATCCAGGCACTTAAACTAGAATTCAAAGCAGTATTTAGGTATCAAGCACTGTTTCTTAGAACATTTCATAAATGACACACTGGACCAAAGGACAAGAAACTGAATTTTATTTTTAAGTAGTCTGCAAGAGTGACTAAAGATTACAAAGCTAAGGAAGGACAAGTCTGCTATTCATAAAAGTTTGGCCTTCATATTTATTTGAAATCGAGTGGAAGAAAGAAATGATTTGGGGTTTTCAAAGTAACTCTTAGAGTGCCAGCATCAACATTCAATTTTGAACATACCTACCCAAGATATAAATGTGTTTAGGATTCTTTTTATGCCTTTCATTCTTTCAGATACATACAGACTATCAGCTGTAGTCACTAAAACAGATGCAGTGATCTGTTTCAGTGAAAAGGCTTTCTTTTATTGTGATTGACAGAGAACATTCAGCAAGCAGAGGAGGAAAATACAAATTTGAACTACATACAGAAAAGAAAACACCCTAGAATGTTCTCTGTGAGGGCAAAACCAGTGGTTTTCCTCTTCCTCAAGCATACCATTCACATGTTTTGTTCCTGAACTTGAACACATTTTGTCTATGGAAAACTATATTTCTGTTTTGGTGTTGTGAAAAGCGGTTTTTTAGACTTCTATCACAGCCAAGACCCAAAAGATCCTTACTACAAAAATATCACTGATAGCTAAGCCTTGGCAGGCTAGAAGAAATTAGAGAAAGATTTGGCAGAGGAATTGGATAAAATGAAATATAAACATTTATACTTTTCCAGTGAACAGAAAACAATATGCAATATTGTGATTTTATACATACTAATTTTTCCCCAAATTCATCCTAGAGAATATACAGGATCTGAAGGGTTAAAAAAATGCACTGTGGACTAGGGATATAGTGCAGCTGGTAGAATGCTTGCCTCGCATGCACAAGGCCCTGAATTCAATCCCCAGCACCATACACACAGAAAAAAATTTCATTGCATTTTTTATAATACTCTTATTTTCTCATGTCTCATAAAACAAGATTAAACAAACCTAAACATAAGAAAGTTTTCTATATAAATTTGGAATTTCTATGATTCTAAATAAATGTGCCCAAGGACTCCCTTACATTTTCCCAAGCCTCTTGCTTCTTGTGCAGTGACAGAATCAGGATACAAGATGCTATTTCCAACACAGAAATAATGCAATTAATAGGAAAAAAAAATATCTCAGACGCTATAGCAATCTCTGTTTAGATACTTGCAAATGACACAAAAAGTACCTAGAAACCCTTTCATAAGTCTTCCTATGCCAAACACTACTGTGCAGTTACTTATTCCACATCTTTGCTTCTATGCCTCTTAACTAAGCTAATTTTAATTTTTCTCAGTAGTTTGGTACACTGGACAAATTCTATGTTCAAAAGGATGGACCAACTCCAGAGATGCATAGTAAGTGAGTCATACTAATCATGGCAAGCTCATTTTCTGCTGCTGTTGATTGATTTAGGGGTAATCATGAACTCAGTTTTGACCAGTAAGAATAAGGGGATGACCACTGCTGGAAGTTAGGGTGAGGTGGGCTGGAGACTTTAGGAAAAATTTTTCCTCATAACAAAAAGAGAGATAGATGAGAAAAATCTATTTTTCCCTCTGGACTTTGAATGTCAAGTTGTGAGGATCTCTGGAGCAGCAAGTCATGCTATCTTATAGGGGTCACTTGCTGCTGAGAGCACTCTTGTGTGCTTTTCATGCCAGTGTAGTATCCAGAAATATCAATGGAGAACAAACTCTGAGCCCTAAAACTCAACAGCTCTGTGAGTATATTAGATGTTCTCAACCCAAGTTAAATGAAAGCAACTTAAATTAGAGAAAGGAATTAAATTGGCCAGACTCAGCAACATTACAAGGAAAGTGTGGTAGGGTGAGAATGTGTGGGAAGGCGTGCAGACACCCAGAGCCAGAGCGATGCCATGAGCTCCATCCCTAGGAAGCCACCCAGTGGGGGAGAAGATAATACCCTCCTTATTGCCAAGAGATGGTGCACATATCTGCTAATTAGAGAAGAAAATTCAATGAGGCTGCAAACGAAACTGCTAAGTAAACAGTTTTAGAACACATATACAATAAAGTATGTACTTTTTAAGGGTTTGAGGTACAAGTTTAAAACAAGGAGATACATATTTAGATTATTCTCATACTGTAAACCTGAGATCAGTGACGGCAGACAGGATGCATCCAGAGTAGGATGGCGGGGGTGCTTTCATTCAGTAATAAAGTTATTTTAAATCCCCGCTAAAGTAAGCATTATGGGCTGTCCTCTTCCCAGGTAACTTTGCCAAGGGCTCATTATTTTAGTTTTCTCTACAATATAAGTTTAGATATCGACCCAGGAGAGCTCCCCAGAGATGGGAGCATTAACAAATTCTTCATAGAGGTCTCCCTTCCTGAGAGGCAGCTGCAGGAGGGTTATATAAACCCAAACAACTTGCTGAGCACTTGCAAAGAACTTGTATGTGTATCCTTTATTTGATCTTCAGAGCAGGCTTCGCAGCCAACTATTGGGATTTTGTATAGCATTTCAGACATGGAGCACAAACTGTGAGAATCCTATATATTAGCACCATGGGTACCTATTGCATTGAGTAGCAGGGGGAACACCACATTCACACAAAGCATATCACAAGCCTCACCTACTAAAGTGAGAAGGAATATACTGAAATAACTAGCTATGGAGAGTTATTCATTTCCAGCACATCCATTGAATGCAATTTAGAAAATAAGAGGAAAGAGAGATGTACCAGAGTCACAAATTTTAGTCAAGGAATGCTATTAGTTCACATAGTTCAGCCACAAATTACTCATTCAGCGATGGTCTGGCTTCTTGCTTCTGGACTTTGTGCTCATCAACAGTCTGCATTGTCAGAAATCTGTTCTTGATACTCAGTGTAAATTCACTCCCTCATTTTCACCATGATGTTCCAAGATGCACCAACGCACTATGTTGGCCACATTCACTGTTGAAAAGTAGGCAGAAAAAAACTATGCCTCTTCCTCTGCCAAACTAAACAGAGCCAGGACTTTTTTTTTAGATAGTAGCAATAGCCAGATCCCCAGGGCTACAGTAGGCCAGCTCTTGGTGAGGCCGAGATGCAAGACTGTCTTTGTTCCTGGGGTTTCTCTTGGTTCCTCTGTTTTCTATCTCCAGGTTGTGCTTCATTTATGTAAGACCTTGACCTCAGTTTACCATCCTCAGGTTCTAGCTGTGATCATTGAAGGTATTATCAAAGAGGATTTGATATTTAGAAGAAAATTCTAGAAACCTTTTAAAGAGCCAAGGAATGAGTCTAGATTGAAGAAATTGTAGGCACCAAGGCAGAAGGTGAAAAAGATCATTTCAGCCAGGGATCCACCTTGACGAGGTCATTGGAAAGTTGCTGTAAGGCTGACCTACTCATCAACATGTACCAAAATCATCTTGAATATCTAAATGTCTCAGGATCATGCTAACTTATTATCAGACTGAAATTATAAGTGGCATAACAGGGTCAATCTAAGAGGTCAAGAATACCTGGAGAGAATTTAGACCTACCACATAGGAAAAGTCAAAGAGAAGGCTTGAACAATAGGCTCCAGGAGAAAGGAGATCAAGATAATCTGAGGCTGGCAGGAGCTAGCATGGACAAGGTAAACTATATGGTAAGACAGTATTTCCCCCACATATTATCTCAATATTCACAGGAAGTATTGGTCAATTCTAAAGGCAAAGAGCTATGGTTCAAAAAATGTTAAGAAGTGTGGCATTTACATAGTTACCAATGGTAGAACACACATGAGAGAAAAATCATTATTTGCATGCTACTTGACACAGAGGTAGAACATAACACATGGAAAAACAAACCAAATCAATCAAGTAAAAACTGTGCAACTATACAAATAGTAAGAAATTTCATAATCCCAGCACTTAGGGAGGCTGAGACAGGAGAATCGTGAGTTCAAAGCCAGCCTCAGCAATGGGCTGAGCAACTCATTAGTTGCGCTGAGCAACTCAGTGAGACCCTGTCTCTACATAAAACACAAAATAGGGCTGGGGATGTGGCTCAGTGGTCGAGTGCCCCTGAGTTCAATCTCCAGTACCAAAAAAAAAAAAAAAAAAAAGAAATTTCAAAAAGCTTTCTAGAATATAGAATCCAGAACAGAAAGTATTCCTTTGCTCATCCAGGTATATATGCACTTTTGCAACAAGATTTTCATGTTTAGGTTTCCAGTGATCATTTTTCACATTTCAAAACAATCAGTAGGAAGTAAGAAAATGGTTTTTCTAAGATATTGGGGAGAAAGTACTAAAAACAAAGACAACTTCTTGAAATCCAGAAGGCAGACTTAAAAAGTAATAAAAATAAAACTGCCAGGGTTCCCATGGAAATGTATTGACAGTTTGGGAGGAAAAACTATACTGAGAATATCAGTGTGGAGAAGGCATTTTTTCTCAAATCTGTTTAGTATTTTCTAGATATTCCTGGTAATATCTCTCCCCACTAAACCACATTGTTAATTTTTTATCTTCAATACCTAAAATATTACCTGATATAAATTAGGTGCTCAATAAATATTTATTGCACACAAAGATGAATGAAAGCATGCATGTATGAGTGAATGAATGAAGTTCCTTGGTAACTTAGCAGTCCATCTTGAGGGGGCTACAAATGTTTAGCATCTAAAATTTAGATTATTGCAAATGACAGATTGGACTTATAAAAAAGAAGCATAGTTAACTTAGACATAAGCCTATAACTATATTTTACAGAACATGAAGGAAAGAAATAAATTGTAGATTCAAGTGCTAAATAAGAATAATAATTTATAATGGCCTGTGGTGGCAGCCAGTTAAATTGGTAAAAGCTGACTATAGCTACCCAAGCCCCTACCACTACCATTAGGGAGAAAATTAAGCCAGAGTAAAGTGGCTGTCTCAGCAGAAGCAGACAACAGGGGACAGCCACATTAGCATAAAGCATGGCAGCCAGGAATTATGACTGTGTCTAATCTCTGAATGCTCAGGAGTTCCGTTACAGTCAACAAAATGGCCTGTCCATTCTGATGGATTGGTATTTTTTTCCCCATTTCATATACTCACATGCACACTCCCACACAATTTAGTCACACACACACGTGCACACACACACACACATACACACACACTTAAACACATACACCCTATCACCGTCTTTTCAAAGCCAAACCACGAGTTGGAAATTTTTTTGAAAGTCTCATTTTTGACCATCACTCTATCCATCTACCAGCTTCTCTAGTATTTTTAACTCTAACTTAGTACTTTCCCCCTCAGTATTTGATCTCTACAGGGAATTCAGTGAAGTTTGTTAGAGCTAACCATTAGGCATGCATATCTACAGTTTTCAAGTGGATATTAACTGTCTGTGATTTTTCTGTTTTTTTTTTTTCTTTAAAAAAAAAATCTCAGACCTTCCTTAAAACTTTAACAGGCATGTGTTTCTTTGAGGATGAATAATGCACCTATGTTGGAAGGATTGTTTGGTATAGAGATTCTAATGCTTTAGAACTGTATCAATGAATTGGATGAAATCATAATTTCCTAAGATCTGAAAAGAGAGTAAGAAGTTTTGCAGAACAGAGGGATTGTAAGCTGAAAATGTAGCAAGCAGTTCACTGATACAATCCCATCTACTGTACTGAATCCACTTACCCTTACAAAGGGTTGTTTTGCACATGTGCACCCACATGCAGGCACGCGCACACACACATGCACCACAGAACTGCACGTAATTCTGTATATTTCTGCTTTAATAAAAGTGAATGTTTATATTTTGGGGGTCTCTGCCTTGGAGTGACACTAAGCAGAACAGAAGCTAAAGCAGGAGATAAGTCTAGAAGCAAATCCGAGAATCAGAAGCAACAAAAGCTTTGGTGGACAATTAAGGACTTAGCCGTACCCCACTGCTCAGGACACTGGCTGGTCATCCCATATCTGTGCTATGTCCCTTTCTTACTATTCCCCTCCAGCAGAGATTGGAAAACTCACAGCCTCCCAGGCTTATCTAGTTTCTCGTCCTTTACCCACTGACTGACCTCATTTGACCCTTTGTTTCTTTATCTCAGTTCTGAGAAGACAGAACAAGAAGAAGACAGGAGCACTAGACTCACCAGACTTGGGGAAGATCTCCTGATAATTGCATATTTGAGTTGAGTGGCCCTGATGTTTCATAGCAATCTCTATTTCACCATCCCCTCTTTATTGGCCAAGGAAAAGAAAAAGAAATAAAGAAAAAAAATCAATCAGAATGATATATGACTCGTCAGTTCTGAAGTAAAGCCCAGTCATGTAGAAAATAGACCAGGCATCATACACTGAGTCTAAGAGATAGGGTGAGCAAGCTCCAGCCTCAGGTGCAATTATCTCTTGAAAACAAAACAAAATAAAAATGCACACGTGTATGTCCCCTAGAGACGAATATTTATCTAACCTCTGCAGCATGTACATTCAGCTTTGCAATGTCAGAGTTAACGGCTTCACCCATGGTTTATGCAGTTTCTCAAAGTTGCCAGATGCAACTTCAGTGCTTAAGCAATTGCACAGGCTGGCTCAGGGAATGCAAGAGAAGACTCAGGAGAATATGCATGATTCCCCAGTGCCACCGCCACTCCCCTGGTTAAAGCCCTCATTTTCTCTTATCCAGGCATCCTCAGCAGCATCCTTATGATGTCTCTGTCTCTTTCCATCCATTATCCACATTATTAACTTTATAAATCAGCCAACTTTGCTTCTCAAAGTTTCTCAGTCATTCCCCGTGACTCTCAGAATGACACTCACACTTCTTTCTGAGGCCTTGAGGCCAAAGAGATCTGTCCTGCTCTTACCTCTGCCAGACACCACGTGCTCTGTGCTGCCAGCCCCTGACAAGCTCTTTAGACCTTTGGCACGTGGCCTCTTCTTTCCCTACATTCCTCTTCCTAATACCTCCGTTCATCTAGCTCATTTCTATGCATCCTTCAGTATTCAAATTTGATGTCTTCTTGTCCAGGGAGCTCCTCTTTACCCCTTCCAGTCTGGCTCAGAAGCTTCTACAATTAGCCGGTAAATGTACTACTTATACCCGCATTTAATTTCCTGTTTCCCCATTTGTACACATCACTGATTCTTAAAGTCCTTTGGCAAAGGATGGGCCATGTCTATTTGTTTTGCTTTTCTATGCTCAGTGTCTGCCATAAGGTTAATGGTAAATGTTTGTTTAGTTGGAATAAATGAATGTGTGAATGAGTCAGTGAACCCACATGACACACTCTAGCTTTCTGGGCACACCTCAATCTTCAACTCCAGGCCCTATAAAGCCCTATGTAAGTAGAGGTAGGCACCTCAGAAAGTTTCAGAGTAGGAACCCAGCTAGAAAGGGCCTTTGGGGAAAATCTTCCTTTTATCTTTTAAAACAGAGAAGAAGGAAGCCCCAAGGGTTGACACTCTGCAAGATCTTCCAGAAGGATAGAGCCATGTGGAAGTTTGTCATACTCCCTCACAGAGTTCATTTAACTATAGAACCAAGCTATCATGCAATGGCAGAAACTAGCTGGCTAATTTTTTTCACTTCTCATTCACATAAATCTGGAAGCCAGTATCAGGAAACAGCTTTGACAAAACTAACTTTTCTCTGACTTTGACTTTAAGTAGAAGCCACACATTTCTACACATATAGACAAGGAAGGGTGCCCAGGATATTTATTTCTTGCATACTCCACTCCTGAAAACATTTTGGGAAACAGGCATGTATATGCATGTGTACAGGTTCCTACTTATAAAGACTGAGCAAAAGGTTTGGATAGCTGCACACGGAAATGTCAGTGTTCCCACTTGAAAGGAGAGCAGGACTAGAGATAATCTATTTAATCATGTGATTAAAAGACTAAAGATTAAAAGATCGAGAGAAAACAATTAGGGACATGATCATCTCTTTAGTCCCACAGGGAAGCTGAGTCCTGTGTCCAGATATTCTGCTGACAGACAGTTTCACCAATCCCTTGTATATTAGGACTGGTGGCCACAATTGGGACACAAACCATGAATATTTTACAATTTTAGTTTTATTTCAAATTTGATGTAGAATTGTCTTTTGTAAATAATCTTAAAATAGAAAACAAAATGAAAAATTGAAAACCAGAAAGTCATAGAGCTAATTTATTGGGCTACATATTTCCTTTTTCTAAGTAACTTTAATCATTGCTTTTATTAAAGATCATCAGGGAAAGCCACATTCATTTCTAATAGTTTGGTTTAGTTCCATTTTAAGTGAACAAAGAACCCTAACAAAAATATAAATGGAACAAAAAGGACATATTAGAAAAGATTAACTTGGAATTTTTTCTCCCTGAAGCACTGGAACACACAGTCCCCTTAATCATTCACTTTTGTCCCTATTTGGTAAGTGGAGCCACCTTAGTTTAGAACGTGCCATTGCAAAGGTACAGGAAGAGGCCCTGTCTCAGCCTCCTGGGGCACCAACTAGGTCTTAAACATCACGCATCACCTGGCTATAATTACTCTGACACTGTCACCCACTGACTCAAACAATCACCTTTATAGTAACACCCTCAGCACGCAGAACACTCTGATTACATAAGCTACAAGCAGGAACACCTGGGACAAAGTGCCCTGTGGGGAACCTCTCAGATAAGCTACTTGATTTCTTAATCCTTCTGTCCTTCTGTCAAATCAGCTGGAAAGCAAGAATAGGAGAATGGGTGTGAAAACCTCCCAAGGAATCAGAAGCTGAATCTGAGCCAGGTGCAACTTATATTTCAGTCATAAAATGCTACTGTTACAATTCTTCCTGCCTTTTTTTTTTCTTTTTCTTCTTTTTCTTTTGGTACTGGAGATTAAACCTAGGGGCACTCAACCACTGAGCCACGTCCCCAGCCCTATTTTGATTTTATTTACAGACAGGGTCTCACTGAGTTGCTTAGAGCCTTGCTAAGTTGCTGAGGTTGGCTTTGAACTCACTATCCTCCTGTCTCAGCCTCCTTAGTTCCTCCTGACTTCTACATGTGGGTTAAAACAACAACAACAACAACAACAAAAGCACATGCTATGTTAAGGAATATTGTAGGGAGCTTCTTACTATCTATTGTAGTAATGCACACTTTGTATCCTTACATGCAAGGCTTGTGCAATATGCCCCAGCTTTCTTCAGTCTTTTCATGGCCAATATTTTTCCAATAACAACTATCTGTGTACTGGGAAATGAACTAGACACTTTCATAACATTAAGCACACTCAGACACAAAAACAATGCTGATCAAGACAGAATTTTTGTAATGCCAGCACTTAGGGAGGCTGAGACAGGAGAATCACAAGTTCAAAGCCAGCCTCAGCAACGGCGAGGCACTAAGCAACTCAGTGAGACCCTGTCTCTACATAAAACACAAAATAGGGCTGGGGATGTGGCTCAGTGGTCGAGTGCCCCTGGGTTCAATCTCCAGTACCAAAAAAAAAAAAAAAAAAAAAAAGAAAGAGAATTTTGTTAGGGGCAAAGAATTAAGAATGTTAATTTCCTCTTATCTGCTTTGGGCCACTTCCTTTAGTGAGATGAAATGATGAGACGCTACTGTTTTACCACTGAAAAGGAGTTGAAGTACAAATTCCCTGTATTTCCAGAAATACAGGAAATTTCTCATGTGTCCCGTGTCATTCTTACACAAATGATTTATCTGCTTTTGCACTTCTGTTTTTTTCTCCAGGTTCTTTGTCTCTAAATCTTGGGCTTTAGTTCTTTTCTAAAAATGTCAATTTCCACAATAGGCCTTGTTTCTGTCAAATAGCATGTGTGGCTGGATGTATCTGCAATCTGCATGTTCTGTGTTGTTGAACACCAATGTGGCTATGCAGTGTGATAGATAAAACCTGTCTTCTAAAAAGGGTAAGATGTTTGTATTTTCCTCTTTTGACAATTGAAAGAGACTTGGGAATGAAGATTTTTGAAGAATGGACATTAGGAAAGACAAAGCCATAGAAAGCAAAGAAGTACCAGTGTGGAAGTGGGAACAGAATAAAGGTCATAGGAATAGCAGAAGTTGGCAGGGAGAATAGAACTACTAAGAGAAAACTGTGAGTCAAGGTGAAAGAAGATACATGATGCTCTGGAAAAATGGTGGGTCAAGCAGAGTAGCAACAAAAAAAAAAAAAAGGTTAAAAGGAAAAGAAAAGACAGAGAAAAAACTCAGAATTAAATGCAATGGGAAGACCAGGATTTCAGAGGGAGAAGGAACATGTCTTACATGAGCGCTTCAGTACGTGGTAGCCAGGATAATAAAATGCCTGGTGCTATGAATGGGATAGTTGTTCCCCAAAGGCCTATGTGTTGAAAGGTTGGTCTCTAGCTCATGGCACTATTGGGAAGTGGGACCCCTTAAAGGGATATTCTAACTCCAACCAATCTGTTTACCTCTCTTTTCTCTCTGGCTGCCATGAGGTGAACAGCTCGTGCACTCTCGCCATGGAACACTGTCTTACCACTGGCCCAACAGCAATGGGGCCAACTGACCATGAACTGAAGCCACCAAAATCATGAGACAAGATAAACCTTTCCTCTTTTTAAGTTGCATATTTTGTTAGAATCATGGAAAACTAACTAAAACTAAAAAATAATTTCCTCATGCTATACATATTCATAAGTATGTATTCAAAGACCTCAATAATCATCATGACACATTAACTGGAAAGCAATCAATTAGAAGTGCAAAGGTACATTTTCTGCAGAAGGTGATGACTCTCTAACCCATCTAAAATCAGGCAACCTTAAACTCTTAGTCCACATTTCTTGATATTCACAAGAGAAAATGTTTCTAAAATTGTAGTCAATCCTCTACAAAACTGTTAACTTGGGGGGAAATACCCTGCTAACATGGATAGGTATGCTTTGATAAATCTCAGGGAATGTAGTTCTATGATTAAAGCAATCAAAAATGAGTCAGTCCAGAGGCTTGCGTTAAGAAAGTATTTCGATATGATTTTTATGATTATTTTAAAAACAGAAGCATAATGCAAAATTTCCACTTGATTTCTGCCTCAAAATGAGATATAAAAGGTCATTAAATTAACTCAGGTCTAATAAGTGTTTTTAAAACAGGACAAGGGGTGTGATGAGCTCAAGCAATTCCCTCCAGGGAGTTCTGTGTGCCTCTTTAAAGTCAACTGATTGGTGCAGAAAATGTACAGAAGGAGGAAAGATCTTGGATGCTCTCTGCATGAGTTTAAGGGTGTGAATGTAAAGTTTTCCAGTCACATCTCCATGGGGGGGAAAAAATCTGATTTTAGTAACATCTTGCCATGCACAACAGTTATTTCTTGAAAAAGTTTCTAAGCTTGTCAAAATATTGCTAGGTGTGAGTTTAGTGTTTCTTGAAAAATTGAAGAGGCAGAAAGTAAAAAGCAAAAACCCCTGACTACATTTGGCCTTTTCCTTTCATGTATGAAATATCTGCAGAATAAAAGAGATAAAATTCCTATCTGTAGAGATAATATCCAACTGCTTTTGTTTATGATGCTATTCTCATCTACTGCTTTTTTATTCTTCCTCTCTGATTATTTGATTTCTTCTCATCCATGGGAACTCAAAGCAAACAAGCATCTTACTAAGGCACCATCTTTGTTTGATGTCCACTAAACTTCTTAGAAATTCAAAGCAGTTTTTTAAAAAATTATTTTACTCATTTGATATTTGAAGTATCAATATACTGTTGGGCCAAAAATCATATTTTCAATTATTAATAATAATAATTTTGATTAAGGATTATTAATGCTTTGAAGTAAGTGGTGCCTACCTGTGTGTTTCCCACACAGGGCCTTGCATATGGCAGTAGCTCAATGAGCTTTCATCGACTGATCCCCTCCGAGGCAGAACAGATGGAAGACAAGCAGGATTATAAAATACCAGAATTTTGAGAAGGAGCTGAACTCCTCTACTCTTCCCTGTTCTCGCAGCCATTCTGTATCCCAAAGATGGACAGTAATTTGTGAACCACGAAGCCGCATTTTCTGTGGTTGATGTCACCGTCATCCATCAAATGGTCAGTACTGCATATTGTCCTTACTTTCTAAATTTCATTGCAATGTCCTGCAAGTGTTAAGTCATTAAGAATTAAATAGATTAGGAGAGATATCTTTTAAAGTTAAGCAGCTCCGGGCTGGGATTGTGGCGCAGTGGTAGCGTGCTCGCCTAGCACATGTGAGGCACTGGGTTTGATCCTCGGCACCACATAAAAATATTCTGTTCACCTACAACTAAAAAAATAAATAAATATTAAAAAAAAAAAAAGTTAAGCAGCTCCACCATGATTCAAGCTGCCTTGCTTCTAAGTACCCAGCTATTACCAGGAATTCACGTTTGTCAATATGACATTCAAAAATACATGAGAAAGAGAAATCAAGGAATATGAAAACCAATACAGTAAATAAAAAAAAAGAAAAAAGTTTGCATTTAAATGACTAACTTACCCTCTTATACATAAGCCTTGAGTGTATTCTAATTTAATCTTTCTCTTCCATGAGTGCTACATTTGAGGAACTGTTAAGATACATCTTGACGTAAGCCCAAGTCATGGGGCAAATCCAACACATTTGCTCTTATGAAAGAGTACCATTATTTGCAGTATAGAAATATCCAAGAACCTATTACACTGTTTTAGTCAGCTTTTCCACTGCTGTGACCAAAGGACTCAACCAGAAAAACTGTAAAGGAGAAAAGATTTATTTAGGGGCTCACAGTTTCAGAAGCCTTAGTCCATAGAAGGCCAGATCCACTCCTTGGGGGTTGAAGTGAGGCAGAACATCATGGCAGAAAAACGTAGCAGAGGGAAGCAGCTCACATGACGATCAGAAAACAGAGAGAGAAAGAGAGAAAGAGAGAAAGCCTCCACTTTCCAGATACAAATATATACCCCCAAGCCACATCTCAATTTCTACCTCCTTCAGCCGTACCCTACCACTTCATTTACCACCCAATTAATCCCTATCAGGGGATTAATTGACTGATTGGGTTGAGACTCTCACAACCCAATCATTTCTCCTCTGAACTTTCTTGTCTCAAGCATGAGCTTCTGGGGAATTCTTCACATCCAAACCATAACATACACACATATACATGGATATGGGAGAACTTCAGGGAAAGGCGAGGCTTTTAGGAGCATTCAACCCCTGTTCCTCTCCTTCTCCCTCTTGGCTATATCTGGAGGGATGTTGCTAACTGGAGAAGGGTGGAGCAGGTCACCATCTTTTACCATCTTTAGCAGGAGCTACTAATGGGCTTCCATTTTGCCACAGGTTCAAGCGGTGAGAGAGGTTCAAGCGATGTTTCTTAAGTGTAAGCTGAGGCACTTCAAAGCTCAGAGGGATAAAATTATTTATCTGAAACATTGCAAAGGTGGGCACAGGATAAGCAATCCTCGTTTCCCTGACCCATCATGTGTGATTGCCCTTGTGTAACAAGGGAAAACTCTGTCTTGTTCCTGAGGGGATTCAACATCTCATTTCAAGTGGAGTTAGCCTTGGGCAATTTCCAGTTACTCTAACATTGCTTCAACTCACCTGAGTACCTGTGTTGCTTTAAACAGAGAATGGCTAGTTGTTATTTCTCAAACACACAAATGACCTAGCAGCATATGTTCTTCTCTAGTGCAGCTAAAAGCATCTCCTAATCTTCTCTCCGGAGAACTCTTCCAGAAAATTTCTCAAAAATAAAAGTTTTTTAGTTGAGATGGCAGTGGTTACCTGATATTTCTAGTTGAAGGAGTTGTGTGTGGGCTTCTTTGAAAGAACATGGTGAAGATGTGAAGGAAAGGCAGTGTTGGGTATTTTATTTTTTCAGTACTAAAGATTGAACCAAGGGGTGTTCTACCACTGAGTTACATCCCTAGCACTTTGTTTTTGTTTTTTTAAATTTTGAGACAAGCGCTTGCTAAGTTGCCCAGGCTTTGAACTTGCAATCCTCCCTTCTCTACCAGAAGTCTGCATTCCTCAAAACTAAATGTCTCTTTTGTATATATATATATCAAGATTTCTAATTACTGAGAAAAGCATGTCAAAGATCTCCTACCATGGTTGGAAAATTATTGAAATTTTGTTTTATGGTTGATTTTTCATGATTATTTTGTATATGTGGAATATTTTCTGTTGATTTTGTTCCATTTGATAATTTTGGATACAATTTTATTCTTATAGCAAAATAAATGCACTTATACTTAAAATAAGTATAACATAAATAAAGTTAAATGTGATATTATACACATACATACGAAAAGAATTTCCAATTCTAATTATTTTACTATCTGGAATCTTAGCTTAAATGGACCAAATATTCCTTCTTGTAGCATTTTCTGAATAAATAAATGACTGCATTTCATATTATATGATTTTTAAAATATAAAAAGAAAAAAAAAAACTAAATGTCACTGTCAACAGGAGGGCTTCACTAGCTGCCCTGGTGCAATAGGTTCTGTTCCCACAGAGCTTTGTTCAGACAAAGTACAAGCCTTGCCAAGTTATTGTTCTAAATATTTATTTCCCTTTCTAGAATACTATTTTTTTCTGGGAATGTATATAAACTCTTCCTTATCTGGACTTGTACAGATAATTTCTTTCTCTAATTCCCATTCAATTTTGCCAGAAGCTTTTTACATATATAGATCTATAAGGCCTCTGTCTATGGTTCTTGAAATACCTGTTCATCTCCATGATTTCTTTCTCTAATTCCCATTCAATTTTGCCAGAAGCTTTTTACATATATAGATCTATAAGGCCTCTGTCTATGGTTCTTGAAATACCTGTTCATCTCCATGAAGAATATCTAATATTTTGTAATTACAGCTGAAGAATTTGATTTTTCATACAGAAAAGTTTGCATATTTTTCATGTTATAGTTAAATTTCATTACTTTTCCATTTATTAGGAAAATAGATAAAAAGAACCATTGGATATAAATTACCTCTACAGGTCCCTGATAGTTGAGGAAAATTCTTCAGTTTATATCCTTTCATTAAATGCTGATATCATATCTCAAGAATATGTGATGATTCTCCAAGGTCCATCAGATCAAATACAGAGAGGTAAACTAGGAATTTCTGGATTTCCTATGCAAACCTGCAACTCTGTAACACAAGCTCTCAATATAAAATTGGACAAATTATCAAGATGGGATGTTACTCTATGTTGACCTTTTAGCTTTCCCAAGTATATGGCTTCTAGAATAGACAGGAAGGCTAAAACTTACTTCTCAAGAAATTTCAAAGAGAGCTTAAGATGCCAAGTTGCAGAGAATGATGGTCTAGTGGAGGAAACGGGTTCATGAATGTGGGGTGTGGGTGTCTATCTCGCCTCTAACTCTGAGCAGACGCCTACC
>CM053401.1:20983094-21048450 GCA_028644305.1 Xerus rutilus
CAATAGGAGAATTGATGACAGGAGAAAGACAAGGGTAAGAACCAACCAAAGTCACCACATTTGACCTCTTGGAAGGTACTCCAGAGACTCTCTCCCATCACCCTGAATCCTTGCAGGCTCATTTTCTGATTCATCAAGAAGTCTGGAGGGGCAGGCAATGAAATAGCCCTGGATCATAACAGATACCAGGAAAGAATAATTTAAAGAAACAGATGTAAAATGATGACAATTTTATCTTGTGTGAGGAATCACACATTTATTTTAATGAATTAAGTTTTAAAAGCCAGTTAACAACATTGTCAAGTGACATAACTTTGTTCAGCATACACTGACATACAATAGGCTTAGAATTGGCTATGGATTATTGGTGTTTTTAAAATTTTCTTTTTTTAATTATCATGAAGTGAAATTGAATTAAGTTTTCCTTTTGATGTGCAGTTGAATACATTTTGACACTTGTTAAGTTCATGTAACCACCACCATAATTGGAGGTCTTATACTTCCCCAAATTCCCCATGCTGTCCTTTAAGGAGTCACTACAGTTCAATCATCTATAACTTAGCTCTGATAGTTAAAATTCCCCATTCAAAAGGAGATTTTAAAACTGGTTAAATAAGAACCCTAATGACTTTTCCTATATCTCCCTATGCTTTTACTTATTAATGCCATCAAGATTCTAGGCATTGTCTAACACAAAATATTCTCCTGAGATATTAAAGAAACATCCTTTAATAGCAAATGCCACATTTGCCTAGTTTTACACAGGGAAAAACAACAATAATGACAAGACTTTTTTGTGTACTAGTCCTCATCCTCCGGCCCCCTCCCACATACATACAGCAGTGCTGGTAGAAAAAGGAAAAGAAAGAGGAAGAAGAAGAGAGAGAATGTCAGGGTACTACTGCTTCAATGCTAGAAGCATTACAAGAGTTCAATAAAAGTTCCCTTCATCCTTTGCTGCATTCCCAGGGCTCTGTTTTCAATCTAGTGTTTTTACATGACCTTTGTTTTTGAGAATGTACAAAAACCACTGCTGCTGGCAGCATCCTTTCCCCGTGTGAGGTTCCCATCCAGATTTACAGATCAGAGTTTTGAACTAATACCTTTAGTGAAATCAAATAAGTCTTCTTCAATCTGCCAATACTCCTGACAAACCAACCAGCGATGGGATGGTTATTTTTATTGGAGCTCCAAGGCGCTGTGGAAATAAAGCTTCCGTGCCCTGGGAATACCAAGCTCCGACTCAGTCCAACTGCTTGCACAGTGCCACGGAGGGAAAATAAATGGGCATTTGTCATATTTTGTTTGGAGATGCTGCTGTGAAGCATGTCACCACCCATTTAAAAATGAAACAGGCAAGAAAAATAAATGTTTGGTCACTGTCTTCCTCCCTCCTTGTGTCATGAATGCAAATGGCAGCAGGGTCGTGTGACAGCCCCCCAAAGAAACCCTCATTTACCTAGGACTGGGAATCTCCAGCAGAATTCATGCTGAAGTATAGCTGGCCTTTATCAGGCTCTTCTGTGATATCAGGGATTTCTTTTGTTTAGCTGAGTCTGAATTCCTAAAGGAATTTGCAAGGAACAAATCTGAATTTCTCTTGTCTTGTATGACCTAAGTATCCAACTTTTCCAGCCTGCACTGACCTCTAATGAGTCTATGCTAGAAAGATTTCCAGTATTTATGTCCAATGTGAAATGAGTTTTACAAAGGGAAAGGAGCCCTTTTGTGAGACAGAAGCTCTGAATACTAAGTATGGTTCCACTATTAGTTCTCCGGTCAAGTCATTTAACTTACCTGGGCCTTGGATTTATGGGTAGAAGAGACTCAAACTACAGTTAATCCACAATTCTTTTCATTCTAAATTTCTTGCTGCCTTCTCCATGACTCTGATTATGGAAAAATCACAACTTTTTGGTGATCTAATCTGGAGAACCCCATTTAGCTCCTGTTCCATTCTTACAAACTGGTACTAGGTCCTAACACACACACACACACACACATACATACACACACACACACAATTAGTTTGAATACACAAGAGTTCAGAAAATACTAAACTGCTTTTCAGTCTTCTTAGAAGGATAAAACCAAAGATAACCTTATACCACACAATGTATGGTATGTGTTATATATAAGGTATATATATATATATGTGTATATATATATATATACACATATATATATATATATATATATACCTTATAGCACATACCATACATTGTGTGATATAATATATGTACCACAATATACACATGTACATTGTGTGGTATAATTTATATATATATATATAAATGTTTTGGTATTGCTCTGTTAATTAAGTTTATTCAACACTTAAATTATTATTGCCATTGTTGTTGTTGTTTTTATTATTATTAGGTACTGGGGATTGAACCCCGAGGTACTTTACCACTAAACTACATCCCCAGGCCTTTTTAGACAGAATTTCACTAGGTTGCTTAGGACTTCACTAAGTTGCTGAGGCTGGCCTCAAACTTATGATCTTCCTCCCTCAAACTCTGGAGCCACTGGGATTTCAGGAATGTGCCACTCTGCCCAGCAAATACTTTAATTTTAATGTATATTAAGATGCTGACATAACATAGCTTTGTGAAATGTGTGATTATATATGTGTATATATCTATAGATATGTGTGCATGTTTTATATATAGATAGGTTTATTTATATTTGTGCATATGTCTATTTATGTATATGCATAAATATATATAAATACATATGTGTGTGTGTGTGTATATATATATATATATATATATATATATATATATATATGAATTAAAACACACATGTAAGCCGGGTGCGGTGGTGCAAGACTGTAATCTCAGCACTGAGAGTAATTCTGAGCCTCAATTTCTCCAACTACAAAATGGGGATCATGATGGAATGGATTGCACTGATTGCTCTGCAGACTTAAAGAGACAACAGAATCACCTACCACCATGCTAAGCCCATACTCACTAAATACTGAAAGACTCATTGATTATTATTTTTCTTAGGAAATGGATAAATGAAACAGATTCAAAAAACAAAGAAAGTTTGTGGTGGAGGAAGAGAAGATAAAAGAAATACTGGACTAGAGGATCAGTATTCCCTTCCAGCCAAATGATGACAGTATTTGGGTCACCAGATCTTCACTAGTATGTATATCCACACTGTGGTTGGGGAACTTATCCCCAAAAGAGACAAGACAAAGATCACAACACGTGCACAGAGGACAAGCAGAACAGGGATTTGAAAGTCTGGTCTGGGATCCAGGTTTCCTTCTGTTCATTCATAAAACTCTTATAGGATACAGAACTCAAGAAAATGACTGCCATGATTTAGTGAAAGAAAGCAAAGGAAGCTGGTGAGATATCTGAAGTGCATAAAGGCATTCATGTGAGATATCCAGGAATTTTGAAAGAATGAGAGCTGGGAAAAGAGGTAAGAAGGAATCATCCACTTCCATATATGCTCCGGGGAAAAACTCTAGTGTTAGAATCAAACTATTAAAATGTGACATAAACTGATTTCCTTTACCTATAGATCCTAACTGATTAGACTTGACCCTCAGTTTGCAAACTGCCATTGTTTGAGGGAACCTCACACAAAGTGAAACTCCTCCTCAAAGAGGCACCATCTATCTTAAAACAATATACCCCACTTGATAACTTCAGTTCAAACAAAAATGGCTTATTTATAACGCATTCATATCCTTGTGCCATTTTTTAAATCCTTCTCATGTCTACTTCTTCCTCATTTTGTCCTCATTTTGCAAAAAATCAAATGACATTTTTCCTAAGGTGAGAGTCAAGACTACTCAAGGCTTAGCCTCATAGAAGGGAAGGGCCTCATAGTGGCGAGATTCAGATTTCCTTCCAAGCAAACCACAATTCCCTCCTGCTTTTTGCCTCTGGATCCCCCTGTCTGTCTGCCTTCCCCTACCCTCCATGTCTCCTATGGGACTGATTAGGAAGAGCTTTCACCTTTGTTGGGTGGTTTAATCAGATCAAATGGCACAATGATCTTAATATACTAAAGACTCTCAGGTAATGAATAAGGATTCAGTTTAACTTTCTCTTCTTCTCATGCATTTATTTTCATCCTGTGGTACCTCTTCCAAAAAGGAAGACAGACAGAAATATTTATATTCCTCTATTATTCCTTTAAGAATATCTCTGGGTGAAATTTTAGAGAAGGTTGAAACAAACACCTATAATGGGCTTAAAAACATATATTTGATGATTTAAATCATCCACACTATCTTTTATCTCATTGAGAAATTGAATCAAGTTTTTGAACACAGGACTTAACTATATCCAAGAATATATTCTGTTGGTTTATACTTTTGTGAACAAACCATAATATCAGTGATCTATTTATGTTATCTTCCCAGTCATTATTGTACAGTGGAGGAAAGGATATTTTTTAAATTGATATGTTTCCCCTGGTGGTCTTCAATAAGTCCAATGATTCATAAACAATTTAATTTGCTTACAACAATTCCAAGATTCCATTTCTTCTTATTGTTTAGCTTTGCGTTGTTAAAAATTTGCCTGAGAACTAAGATAAAGTGTCTTTCTACAGCCAAAGACATCCCCAACAAAAAAGGAGATGTAAAACTGAATACAGTCAGCAAGAACCAGAGAAAAGTGCTGGGAAGAGAATGTTATTTGGTTCTGAGTAGCACAATTGCCTCCATGAAAGATGGGAATACAGGCTTGTTTTGTTATTAAAAAAAAGAGCATTGACTCAAGGACAAATATATATTGTCATGAATCATAGATGTTGATGACAGAAAAGAAGTGAGGTCCACTTTCATCACCTCCCAAGACCCCTACAAGAATCATGGTAAAAGGAAGTTAGAGGCTGGAAGGAGCTTTATACATTATCCGTGCAATCCCCTCCTTTACAGGTGTTGGAAGTGAAGAAGTCATTTGCCTAACTTGTGGCAGTGCTGCAGAAAAACAACTCAGATTCTTTATTTTTTAAGCCTTCCCAGAAACGGTCGTTCATCTGTTACAAATATATGTGTAGGTGTAAATAAAATTACATCCAAGGGGGTTTTTAATCTGACAAAACTATACATTACATGGCAGGGACAAACATTAACAATCAGAGCCAAGTTGTTACTATATTCAATGAATTGAATAATACCTTATTTTACCACCCCTTGTTCTCCTACTTGCTTAGAAAAAATAATGTATGCACTCAAACAAGCTTTGTCATATTTAGTTCCTCGCACGTGGATCGGTTATAAAATGGTTCAGGTACCATTTTGCATTTGGGATCTGGAAAGTATGCAGAGCAAGCCTGAATGGAGTTTTAATCATAGAAATCACTAAGCAGCGTGTAACGCAAACAGACCTCTGCCACTTACAACTGATGGAATAGTGAGAAACATGGCATCTACCACCATGGATTGGCTGTCCAAAGAGTAACCTTCAACTGCTTCACATATACATACTGTATTCTTCCTTGAATGCAACCTTGACCGCTAGCTTATCTTGAGTGTTCATCAGTTTAACTAAAAGACCTTTATGGTTGTTTGAACTCTACCATCTCTAAAGTCAGATTTTACCCTGAAATTCCAAGAGCAGCAACAGAAATCCTGGGCATCTTTCAAGTGTTATTCTGAACAAAGCACATCAGAAGGAAAAATATTTGAGCCTCATTACCCTGCCATTTCCACCAATGCAATAATCAGCTTTATTTTCTAAACGTTTTGGAATATCTACATAAGTCTTCATATATTTTTAAAATGTTTTCTCAAATTAGCATCCTTGTCTATCAAACAACTCAAATTAAACAGAAAGCCACTTTCCAAGCCTTGGTAAACCCTACCTAGTCATCTCTAACAAATAGGGTTAAATTCTCCCTGAATACACATAGCAGGGACCCTGTCTTCTAGTTAGTGAATCTCTGGGACATCCAGATTATCAGAGAAGATGTTTTCTAGATCATAAAGAAATATAATTATTATCATCTGTTAGAAGAATATCCCTGGCCTAGTGGAAAAACTTCAACTTAGGGCTAAAAAGGTCATTCAAACAAGGTAATTCTAGGCCTCTTTTAGTTATTCCTTTCTTTTTTTTAAATTATTTCATTTCATACTAGGGAAATGAAACACAGAAAAAAACTGCCCAGATAGGATAACACCAAACATTAATCTCTCTAGAACAGGGAGACTCATCTTTTTAACAAAACAGATATAATTTCATGGGCATGTAGGTACTTGAGTGCCCACTATACCGGCAAACAATGTGTTGGGGTGAGTGGGAAATAGATAAAATGCTGCTCTGCCTTGTGGGAGACCTAGTCACAGGGCTTATTTTGTACCATGTCAGCAAACCTGCAAAGCAGGCCTTTGAGTTTTCATTTCAAGCTATTTACACCTCTCTGTCAGTTTGTGCAACGGCCCTTAGTTATCCCAGCCTCCTTGTATCCATGCCCTTATGTCATTCCCTTCCCTTCAACATGTGCTAAACTTATTAGCTTACTTCTCAGGGATGATAGAATACTGCAGAAGTGATGCGCTATCACTTTAAGGATTAGATTGGAAAGTGGATGTGGTTTCCATCACAGCTTCTCACATCTACATACTCTTTCTCTCTGAAAAAACATAGCTATCATGTTGTGAGCAGTCCTATGAATTTGCTTATGAGGCAAGGAACTGATATCTCTGGCCAATAGTCTACAAACGCCTGAGTTTTGCTAACTTCCATGGGAATGAACTTGGAAATAGATTCACCCCAAATTGGATCTTGAGATGGCTGAAGTCTGGTTGTCCCCTTGGTTTCTCAGCTTTGTGAGAAACCCAGCTAAGCCACACCTGGATTCCTGACCCACAGAAACTGGGAGATGAGGTATTCTTGTTGTTTTAAGCTGCTAGGTTTTAGAATAAGTTGTTAGGCAACAATAAATAACTGATATAACACCATTTCCTCCTCCCTAGTCACAATAATCTAAGAAGCTACTCCATTGAAGGAAGAGGAATCGGAACTTGGGACTTGAGAGTTGAGTCAAGTGAAAAACAGCGTTTTTAGACTGTGATGAACAGCATGACCTTGGGCACCTGAGTACCCAGAGGCTGCTCCTCTTTTCATGAGATTGGCTCTCACCACAAAGCAGCAAGAGGTACTTGGCTAATGCCAGAGCCCAGTTAAAAAGGCCCAGCAGACCAAGTCTTCCATATTGATTATGTCTCAGCTAACACTACCATAGCTCAGTTTGGCAAAGGGCCAGTGGCATCTGATCTGCTCTTTTCCATTTCCCTCATAAATTAGTAAAGGCCTGGGAAAGATGTCTACCTCATTTCCCTCTCCTGCCTCCCCGTATGCCATACACATGGCCAAGAATGGCTCTTTGTAACACTACCTGAAATAAAAGCCACAGCCCTCATCCTCTTTGCAAGAAAATCTGGAAGGAATGTGTTCAAACAGCATGCATTTGACATCAACTGATATATGAGCATTACAGGAATAAAAATGAAACTATTTTGGGGCAGAAAGGAGGATTTAATTAAAGATCTGAAATATACACCATTGGAACCAATTAATAATTAGGAAATCAGAAAAGGAAGGACAGTAATAGAGTCCGCAAAGTCAAAATTGTAGGTGAGAGAGAAGAAATCATAGCCATCCTCTTCCGAACCTCTATATAAGTAAGAAACACTCATGTCTTTCTACATAATATCCATCCAGTATCTAAGGCCTACTTCCCTCAAGAAGATTTTTAGTGAAACTGGGATATGATGATATCCAAACCATGATTATGAATATGCAGTAATAACAACAATGAGCCAATAGTTGATAATAATAACAATAATAATAATGCCAAACAATGCAATAAGTGCATCAAACTCACTGGAATCCCCCAGTCTCCATCCATCAATCTGTGGGTACACTTATGTTATCTCTCTTCAATAAGGAAATACTTGGATTCCATAAGAATTTGGAGATCAGCTGAAATGGATACACTTTATACATGGGTAACTTGAATGGAAAAACAAAAATACAGAAAGATCACAAATCAAATGAAGTGAGAGACTTTAAGCTCTAACACTACTTAAAGGTCACAAAGCAAATGGAGTAAAGAATTTTAAGCTCTGACACTATTTGACTTTCAATTTTCCTTATAACAAAATCCATCACAATGTAGTGGCAATTGCTTATGAAATAAAAATAAATTAATTAATTGGTAATTCATTTAGGTTCACTGAGACAGGCAGAAACTTGAGTACACATGGTTTGCAAACTGGAGTCCAATGATCAAATGGTAGAGGCTGGTGTGTGTCCAAGGGAGATCCGATCTTATCCTGGCTATTTCGGGCCAAGCGGAAATCAATGCAGGGTTTTCTGCCACCTGCTTACTTTGTTCCCAGTCAAGCAAAACAAGGGCCTTATCTCCCTCACAGATCAGCATATGAGATATGCCTCAGATATGCTTGCCTGTCAGACTCATAAACACAGCAAGATGCAGCAGCAGCAAGGAAGAGGAGTGCTGCTGCGGTTCATGGATTACAGACTGCAACATCCATCAGCATAAAAACAAACAGCTCTAAGCCACTGTCCTTGGATCCTGGCCTAACAGACTGGAGGAATGTGACAAAGAAAAACTGAATTCCTACAGTTTGCTCAGGTTCCTTTTCATAATAAGTAGCCAAATAAAGCTGAGTAGGACGGGGTAGGCAAAGAAGAGCCTCCTTCTTGACTGATATGGGGTCCTTAAAATGCTTCTGTATATTCCTAAGAACTGGTACAGGCTGCCAGTTACTAGATCTTAGTGTACATGATGGTTGTTAAATTCTGGACCAGTTATGTCTGTTGAAACTTAACTACCTAAGTAAGTTTGGTTCCACTGAAATCGATTAATTCATTTGGTAAATATAAATAAGACCTAATACAGTCAACTTATTGAAAATACCTTATAACTTTGATAATTATAATTACCCTTTGAAATACACCAACTATATATTATTAGTTTTATATTACAGATGAGATAACAGTTCCAATAGCTTACATTGGATATGAAAGATTACATAGCTCTTTAGTAGATATTGGAATAAATTCATGTGTCCTCTGCTCCATTTCGGTGTATTGACTTATTGGGTTATCAAATATTCATGGAATACCTACTGTGTAGAAAGCAAGGTATTAAATCATATGAGCAGTGCAGATCATTCACTAAGCCTTATTTTATTTAACAAAAACATATATGAAATTAATTGGACATAACTTCCCTAGCTTTGTATTTGAATACATGACCAGGGTAACTCTGCATCATGTACAACCATAAGAATGGGATCCTAAATAGAATATGTTATACTCTATGTATGTATAATTTGCCAAAATGAATTCTACTGTCATGTATAACTAAAAAGAACAAATAAAAAAAATTGTGCCAAAAACATATATAGGATTCATTATGTGCCAAGTACATTTCTAAACATATTATAGACATATAGTTGTCCTAAAAAACCATCCTATGAAATGGATACTGAGGCACAGAGAAAAGTTAAATAACTTGTCCAAGATCACACAGCCAGTAAGTGGCAGAACTAGAATTTGAACCAGGGTAGTCGGGCTGAAAAAATTGTTCTCTGAATGTTTTCCTACACAACCTTACAAAAGATGGATCCAAGAGAGTGAATTAGTATCAAAAGCAATTTGTAGCTAGGAAGAAATGGTGGAAACGGAGCCCTTTGGTATATCCCTCACTTGGCTTTTAAAGAAAGGTAAGGGATATTTGCAAAAGGAAAGGGCTGAGAAGAAAAGGCTGTTGTTAACATTCTGTATTGCAAAGACATCTCCAGTTTCTTTAAGGACCCAAGTCACCTAACATTGGTTCTGGTAACCTCTATCACACAGATAAACTAGGACTCCCATTTCAGCATTGATTTAATTACACCCAGCAGGAGGAAAATGCTGATTTAATCTGCAATTTCCTTACATAGGCCAATGCAATGTCTGTAAGAAGAATAAATGCCAATTTGTCTCTAAGATACACATCTGGAGCAAGTTCCTATGGGAAATAGCTTGGAGGCATGTCTATATTCTTTGCATTCTAAAATCTGTAGAATTAACACTTAGGGTACTTGAAGTTGCTTCTCTGGTCCAGAGTATCTTCCCAAAGCAGCCTGTTGTTGCAGGTAGCATGACCACTAGCTTAGAAAACAACAAATAGATACACCATGGTAGAGTGTCAATGTGCAGGGAGTGCACTGGAAAAATGAGGAAAGGAGGTGAGGTGGGAATTTGAGCACAGGAGTGGTCATCTTAGTCATACCAATATCTAGCGGCACCACCTGGAGAACTCTTCAATCCAGTGACCAGAATGAGCATTTTATAGTCCTTTAGAATAGGCATTTGCACACGGTTTATCCCATTTGTTTCTTATTTCTATGAAATAAGTCTAATTATCAGCTAAGTGAAATTGCTTGACACATTCAAGTTTATAAGTGATTCTTTTTCAGAAGTGAGATTTATTTATTTAAAATCACACAAAAAAGTGTCTTCTCTCCATTATGTTATACTACAGTATTACTTTCTTATTCTAGACCAAACAGTTCAATTTTGAGTTGAGGTTCAAAAGTTTGTGACCTGCTCAATGTCTTAAATAACAGCAAGAACAACAAAACCAGCATTTATTGTCACACTACATACTCAGTAGCAAAAATCTGGGAGGTTGTGGAGAAGGCTAGTACAGTGCTGATAACCACCTTACCAAGAGTGCACATAGGTTTCTGTCTAGGTTTCTCCTCCAAGGAATTTTTGGGATAGGGAATCTATCCAGACAGGCTAGCAGAAGCAAGTATTGGTAGTTATTTTAGTCACGCTATAGATGTTTTCTAGCTTCATAGATATTCATAAAAATTAAAGAAATGTTTTCCACTGCATTGGGCCTGAATAGGTTGAGCAAGAAACCAGGAACCACTGAGCCACATTCCCAGCCCTATTTTGTGTTTTATGTAGAGACAGGGTCTCAATGAGTTGCTTAGTGCCTCGCTATTGCTGAGGCTGGCTTTGAACTCACGATTCTCCTGTCTCAGCCTCCCAAAGTGCTGGGATTACAGATGTGTGCCACTGCACTGGGCTCCTTTAACTCCCAATTACATGCAAATTTTTCCAAAGGGAAAACAATAAAGAAACACACAAGGCAAGAAATGTAGAGTTATTAAGGAAACACTGCCTATGACAGAAAGATTGGCAGAGTCTCCAAAAGACCCTCTAGAATATTTCATTAGTCAAGACTATCAAATATCATGGAGCTGTGATCTATTTCTTCCCACAGATGCAGGTGACAAAGAGTGACTTCAGTGAAAAGCAAGAACTTAATGGCATATTATTGAGTGTACTCTTAAAATTTTCTAAAATTTTAGTTTGCTTCTCTCTCCTCATTCCTTTTTGAGAGAAACCTCACCCCTTCCTTTTACGACAATCTGAATATTGTTTCATAACAGAATTGTGTAGAGTTGTGTCTGTTTGATTGCCAAGAGTGTTTGACAGTCAAATCACCAATATACAGGATACCTGCTATTAACCTGAACAAACACAGGAGGCTGTGTGCCATGCAATGGCCAAGCAGAAGGGTAGCATATTCTCCCTAATTTGGCAATTCCAGACACTAGTCCTGAAGAGGTCTCAAAGATGCCTGTCCTGGGATCATTGTCCTACATTAGAAGACTGCTATAAATCTATCACATTGTCTGGGTTGGGAGTAAAATACTATCAAAGTTATACATTATGATAAAATTTGTAAAAATGATCATAATATATCATAGTATAGTCACCAAAAACAGATATTAAGATTCATATGTCACTTACAAAAAAGTTCCTTCAAGTTTTAATGCCCATAGAATAAACATAGGAAGATTACTAAGGTTATAGCTCCGTAATTCATCATAAAAGTGGCATTGTCCTTGATCATTCTTTATAAAATTTCAATGCCCCAGATCCTTATCCTTTTTCTTACTTTCCTTTTGTAGCACTTCTTACCATATAATAAATTACATCATTTCCTTATTTTGTTTGCAATTCTCAAGACTTTCCCAGAAGAAAATTGCACGAAGTCACAACATTTTTGTCCATTTTGTTCAGCCCTGCAAATACTTAGAATGAATTAATGAATATCTTAATGCCAAGTAGGTGCAAATTTTGTATTAAAATCATAGTCTGGTGCCAATTTGGGCAAAGGTAGAAAACAGGCAGTCAGGTGAAGAGAAGAATGGAAGAAGAGAGAAATAAGCTGGTGACAGAGAAGAGTTGGTCCAGCCTACACACTGCTCATAGATTTCTGATTCTGGCCCTGCACATTCCTCTCCTGTTCTCTTGAAGCTGTTTGCTTTCATAGCTTTGTTAGGCAAAAATCCAAGCAAAAAAGAATTCTGTGCCCTGCAGGGAAATTTAGTGTATGTGCCCAGTCATTTTCCTCTTATCAGCCAGAACCACATCATATAAAAGGATGTCATGTTGGAGTCCCTAGGAACCAAGGAAGCAATCATATGTTAGTATTAACATGTTAATGAATACAAAGGTGCTAAGAATCTACACTGCACAGGTCTTTCTCTGCCCAACTTCTCCTCTTTCCTTTCCCTGAAACCTCCCACCAAATTGAATGGCATAACTGAGAATCCAGATGAAATGGGCAACATCTAATCATTCTTCATTGTAGTATGCTTGCTTGGACTTGTCTCCGCTGTGCCTATGTATTTACTGAATATTAAACTGTATGTTTATTGGATTGTGCCATTCTTTCCTCTCTTTTGAGTTCCATTTTAAATGACCCAACAACTCTAACACAAATAAAACAAACACAAAAAATAAAACATCTGGTACCCTCAGGAAATTAAATGCTAAAATACTATGTTCATTCAACCAACAAGTGGGGACTTTAAATGTGAAGAAATTTTAAAAAATCAAATTTATGCTCCCTATTGTCCCCATAACAGCTAGGCTGCATATGTACATGTTATTAAGACATAAATATAAGGTAGCAGGCCTGATGTGGAGAATCAAGCAGGAAGCTAGGAAATCAGTGCTGACTTTGACTCACTCAGCATGTGACGATGATGAAATGTGGTCAACATTAAGGGGACAGAAAGGTAAATACTATATGCTTCATTCAGATATTGAAGCTAAAAACATTGATCTCCTAAATGTAGAAAGTTGAACAAAGGTCACCAGAGGCTAGGAAGGGAAGATAAATACAGAGAGGTTGAAAAACAGGTAGTAAAATATAACTAGACAGAAGGAATAAGTTCTGGAGTTCATAGTACAGTAAAGTGAGTATAGTTTACAACACTTACCTATTTCAAAATAACTAGAAGAAAGGAGTTTGAAAGTTTCCAACACAATGAAATGCTAATGACCCTGATTTGATCATTACACATTCTATATGTGAATCAAATTACCACATTATAAGCAATAAATATGAACATTATGGGTCAATTAAAAACTTCAAAAAAGGAAACCCTTCTCTGTGTAAATATCATAAAGTTTTTTTCTGATAATTAAAATCAAACATCATTTTTCACAAGGGGAAAGAAAAAGTAGTGGAATTGTGGGTCCCTGTCCTTGAATTTGGAGTAAGAGATAAAGGGATTTAGTTCCCTAAAGATTTAGGGAACTGATTGGAGATTAAGAAACAGTTTTAGGTACAAGGCCAGCTGGAGACACACCTTTCTCTGTGTCCCTGTTGTTATCCTTGGCAAGCATTCCAGTGAAACTCTTTCTGGGAGGATGGGTGAGACCTCTTTCATCCCTGGAAACTGAAGTGATTCCCTGGATGTTTGTATCTTTTATAGTTCGTGGAAAGACATTGGTAACAGACTGCCCTCTTAAACTAGTTTTTTATTAAGAAGTCACCTCTTCTACCCTGCTGGCACTGTGTTTCTATAGAAGGTTCTATGAAAGAGAAGACCTGGGTTCCATCCACAGCCATGCTACCGTCTCTATATTTGATGGTGTACATCTCTCCTAGATACAAACAACCCATGATTATGGAAAACTGACTTAAATAGATTAAGATGCCTTAGGAGCTTATATCAATACAAGCAATTTTCCTTTAATTCATTAGGAATTAACCTATACTTGCTTTAGTTTTACATGGATTATCACAATATTTGTACAGTGGTACAGACTTCTTCCCTCCATTGTTTTTTATGAACATGTAGATACTTGAGAACAAAAAAATATATATGTACCAAGATAAATAACAACATATACATTTTTTAATTTAAGTGAAGAAAATTTTAGTGATATTTCTCCAGATCAGTATTTTCACTTTGTTCAAGTCAATAGACAAAAAGACCTACTAATCCAAGACATTAAACTGTTTTATTTGATTCCTTCATATTATGATTTTAGGAGTCATCCCTCTGCCTTAACATGCACAGGTTGCTAAGTCCTAAACAATGTCTCACTCTTTATTTTTCCTCTTTTCATCTGCTGGTTGTATTAAAAAATGGCACAATCTTGCTTGTGACACATCACTTTGTCACCATGGAAATGCCTGTGATGATGTGGCAAAATATGTCTCAAACAATTTTTCCTATGGTTTCTGAACTGCAAGAAAGTTTTGTTAGTAGAAAAAGGAAAATAATTGTCAAGTGAATGTTTGCTTAGCCCTTTTACCTCTAAAGGATAACTGCATTTGGGCACCTTTCCTTTCAAGAATGCTTAAATTCTGAACAAAAGAATTCAGTGTTTGGAGGTTGGGAGATTAATTTGTCATTCAAACCAAAATCTATTCAATGGAGACAAACCATATGCAAATTCAGATCCTTCATCCAATGCACCAATAGTTTGCTTCCTCATTTATCACAAAATATAAAGATGAACTCTGTTAAAATTCACCTAAATTATCACTCAGTCCTCCCCACCTTTCTCAAAATTCAGTACTATACAAATTATGGTCCTTAAGGGAGTAATTTCAGGTTGTTCATCTAAGAATTATTGCTGCCAATTGCTATTATGGTAAAACCAATTTTCCCTGCAAGAATTCACAAAACCAGAGACTCAGGGGTTTTGTTTTGTATTTTATATTTTTCTCCTGCATGGAAAAAAAGTTATAGGGACCAAGAAATAAAACATATAAGTATTACAAACTCTTTCACTACTCTAATTACACTTAAAAGGAAAACAAGACCCCTCTCTTGATACCAGAGGTATGAATAATTAACAAGGAAAAGGAAGGAAAACAGAAAAGCTATAAACCATTGTCAGCTGATCTCCATGACCACCAGGGAAGCATGTGGTACCCTGAGAAAAATTAGTCACTATGGCAATTTCACCCCCAACCCTAAGGAGAAAAACTCCTCCCTCTCTTGTGCCCCTGGTCTTCTAACTCACTGTGGAGTTGTTTTTAAATATATTAATTCCATTCTAGGGGGCCGAGTCAGTACGGAAAAAATTCCTGGAAACTTTGGCATTGTGCTGTATTTGGGAAAAAAAATTGTGTATGTTCACAGTCTTAAGGGCAGTCACAGAGAAAGCTTTGTAAATGTTTTAATTACAATTTCCCTCTCTGAATTGAACCCATCGAGCATAATGAAAGAAAGAAAGGGTGTAGGTGTGCAGGGAGAAACAAGCACAGAAGGGAAACTGGCCAGAGATTTCAGCCTGGCCCCTGCAGGAATGCTTGCTTGCTGCTTCAAGCAATAAAATTCGTTGCATGTAATTAATTCCAGTGATCAAAAGCCTGCTTTGTTTCTCAGGTAATGGGGAAGTACTGCCCCTGATGGGGACCCCTTAAAGACACCAAATAGCCAGTGGCTAAATCAAGCAATTTAAAAATTATGGACATTTTGCTAAATAAATGAGCACGCTTCAGTAGTGACAAAGAGGATTTCCAAACAGTTCCCTACTTATTTATTTTCTTGTGTGTTTCACCTCAGGACAGAGAATGCCCAGAGAATGGATCTGGAGTCTCTGGGTGAGGTGTGATAGATTAGCTCTGGTAAAATGAAACAACAGCAATTATTCTTTCTGCCCACTCTGGCACCAGACATGCTGAGCTGGTGCATGGATATGGGGGATGTGGCCCTCCTCATCCTTCTAAGGTGATGCAGGGAGTTGGGACAAGGACATAGAAAACTCATGGGTAACCCAATTAGGTTAGCAAAGAGAGAACAAGTAATTCTTGGTGACATAGGTCTTGTCATAGGATTTGGAGGTCCTCAAGAAGGCAGGCTGAGCCAGCTTCTATAATGCTAGATCTTTCTTAGGGTGATGTCACCACTGCATGGCTTTTTACTGCAGCTGGAATGAAAACCAAACTCCTCCCACGGACCCTCTTGCAAGACTTAACCTTGAACCTCATTCATTATGCTCCAGCCATGGTTCACACACTTTTCTCTGTGACTGTGATACTCATTCCTCTCTTCCCCAGTCGACTCTACCCATCCTTTGTATCTCTGGCCACAGTCACTTCCTCAGGCAAGCTCTTCCTGACCTTCCAGATGCTGTCACACCTCTGGATCAGCAACATCAATACATGAGTACTACTTTCTAATATTCATTATTGCTGAAGTTTACATTTGTTTAGGACAGTATTTGATTACTATGTGTGTCTCTCTAGATTAGCTGCTCCACGTAAACAAAAATGATAGCTCTTATTGTGCACAGTTATGTCTCCAGTGCTTATCACATAGGAGATGCTTAATAAATTCTTACTGAATGAATAAACAAGTTAGGAAATTTCTCCAGGTTGTGGACCACTTCTAAGTTTCTGGTTTCAAAAAGGAGGGCTAGTTCCATATGTAAGCTGTTTACACCTGAGTTTCTAACATGAATTATTGTAACCCTATGATGGACATTGGTACAGAGAAAAGGCCACAGCATGTCACATAATGTGCCATATGATCACTGATGCATGGTGAGCACTGACTTTACCCCTGGTTCTCTGTGAAATGTTACAGCTATTGTCCTTGACCCTATTTTAGTAGAGGAGTTCTATAAGTAACTGTAAGGCAATCTACCCATAGGTTGCAGGGAAAATGTTAGGGGAGGTCAGGGGTAAAAGAGGGAAGAATTTTCATCCTATTTCAATCTAAGAGTGAGAACTCATAATTCTAATTTTATAAGAAAGTAGGGCACAGAGAGGTTAAACAATGCATACTTACAAAATTAATATTTAGCTGAGCTAGAATTCAAAAGTGGATTTTTCAAATGTGGAAACTCCTTTTGGTGGTAGAATTCCCTACTACTTTATACCAAAAAAAAAAAAAAAGAAAAGAAACCCTAAAGTCCTTTGGCTATGCATGCAAAGCAAAAGAGACTTTGCCATCCATCAATCATTGGAATAGAGCTGGAGAATGAAATTTGACATCTTGACATTGGGCTAATTTCCACACAGACTTAAGGAGCATGTACTGTGGGACAGAGACTGTGCTAAACTAGAGATGTATCCATAAACGATGCAGCACTTACCCTCAATAAGTGCTCTGGAAGAGATGGTCCACTAGGGAAAGAGGCTTAAATGCACCAAAATCAAAGTTCTTATGGACACTGCCTGCTGTTAAATCTCTTGCTCTCCTTTCAAGGCTATTTGGCTTTTGCTCTTTAGATCTCACTGAAGATTCTCTCCTCCAATAGAACCTCAGTTGGGGCTTTGATCACCTCAGAAATACACTGAGAGGCACTACAGTCCTGGCAAGAACCCAACCCCCCTGGTTTCACAGAGTCTGAGGCATGTTTCAAATGTGCTGCTTACTGCACACATTAGCTGTCTCAGTAGTGAGGGCGCTGGTCCTCGGGGTGAAACCTGTGTGTTCATTGAAGAAAAAACCCATTGAACTTTGTGTTTCCCAAAACTCACAAGCCAGGGCTAAAGGCAAAGAAAGAAGGTTTACTGGCATCTGTATGGAAACTGGGAACTGAGCAAAAGTGATTTTGACTCTGAGACATGGGATTTAGAATAGGGGAACACCTTGTGTTGAATGACTGTTTATCTCAGGGCTGTTCCTATTTTTTACAATTTCTCTTTCTCCTCCTAGCACCTACTGTCCAACTCTAATTACAAAAACCAACAACACTGAATGCAAAATAGGGTTGTCTTATGACTTGAGTCAGAGAGGCCAAAAAGAAGACTTCAGGGTGAAGCTACATGAAGCTACAAAAAAACGAAAATAAATAACTGGAGACCCTATTTGGAACCACTGAGAAGCACAAGTTTCCACTAGGGACTTCATCTGAACAGGGACAGCCGTACTCTCAGAAAGCACTGCCCTTGCTGGTTGATCCACTAGGAGTGAAATGAGTGAATGGAAGATGGTGCGGTGCTACCATAGGACCTGAGACAAGCAAATAAGAAACTAGAAAGGCTGCATCCATCTCAGAAGATTCCTTGAGGCCAGCCTTGGTAGATGCACTGTGGAGTATCTTGGGGCTGCCTCTTATATACCTTGACAATGAGAACAATAGAACCAGTCCCGCCATTTTTCTCATATCTAGAATGAATGAATCTTGGAATTAGAAGGCACTTCAGAGGTCTCTCAGGTTCAAGAAACCACCTAATGCAAGCCTTCCTCATTGCAATACCAAAAAAGAAAAAAAAAAAAAAGGTTGCCCCAGACTCCCTCTTGGCTCTCAGCAACTTCAGTCTTCTCCTGACTCTTTCTGCTTCCCTCTGGGGACTGGGTTCCATTGCCCATTTCTCCATCTCCATGTTGCTCAAACATTTTGTCCTTTTGACTTTCTGTTGAGTGTAGCTTGGCATTCTCCAGCGCTGAGGCTACACAGGCTCCTGTTCTCTCCTCCTCTCCCCGGCCTCCCTGATCCTGCTGGAGAGATGCTCCCAGCTGTGCTGATCATCACTACTTAATGGTTCCCAACCTCGGTGTGAACTCTGGTCATCCTCTCATCCGCCCTTTCATGTTCCCTGCAGCAGCTGTTCCGAATTTGCTTCTAGTTTTTCCTCATCCACCCCTCTCTACTAACCCCTTCTTCCATACACGACTTCAGAGAAAATGTGCAGTCATCGGCCATGAGCTCCCTCAATTTTCCTCTCTGTTACTTCCAAAGATTCATATTTTTACCTGTCTGGAAGGAAAAAAATCTTCAATTGTTCTAATTCTGCCTCTCCATTTTATGCCTCATTCCATACCTTGTTTGATCAATTATCGCCCCTCTCATTTCAACGTATTCTCATTTCTACTCCACTAGAAACAAGTAACCTTGCCTTCTCCTTGGAATATAACTCCCTCTCTCTATCCCTTGCCTTGCTAAACTCACCAAAAAACCAGTCCACAGTGACTCCATTCACTGCTCAGGGCATAGCAACCTGGATTTTTGCCAGCTCTTTTCCTCAGAGTTCCCTCGCAAAGGTCACCAAAGGGCTCTACATTTTACACCCAGTGGACTGGCCATTTTCCCTCTGTATAAAATATCAAAATTGCTATTTCTCCCTGAAGCTCTTTCCTCTCTTGATTTTGATGACACCACCCCTGACTCATTCTAAAGCCTGCCCTCTTCAGTTATCTTCCTCACTCATCCCCATGCTGTGACTCAGGATTGTACCTTTAGTTCCTGTTCCCTACAATGGTACTTAAGCCATTATGTCTGCAGTATCATTTTGAATACTAGGTTATGAATGGCACATTCGTAGGGGTGAAGAGGCTAAGGATATCACAAAAGAAAGCCATGTTAATTACAACATGAGCAAGGTCTTCTGATGTTTAAGCATACAGACTCAGTTATGACTGTGTACCCTCAATTGCCCTTTGTACACTCCTGAATTTTATTTGGTTCTAGATTAATATCAAGTTTCTATCTCTCATGGCCTTTTGTGCTGTGTTTGATAGCATGCTACATGACCTCTGCAGACATCTCGGCAGCAGCTTGAA
This sequence comes from Xerus rutilus, assembly GCA_028644305.1. Taxonomy (NCBI): domain Eukaryota; kingdom Metazoa; phylum Chordata; class Mammalia; order Rodentia; family Sciuridae; genus Xerus; species Xerus rutilus. Next base: position 21,002,935 of record CM053401.1, read on the forward strand.
TCCTCAGGTGCAGAAAAAGAAAAGGTTATGTGTCAAATAAAATTTAGTTGCCTACTTGAGAAAGATTAACCAGCATATACATACCAGTGCTATACTCTGTTGGGAAAATTCCACTCATACCCATAACTTCAACAATCACAACATATAAGGCAATCTGACCAGCTTAGGGCCATCATTGAATCAAAGATATATTGTATGAAAAAAAATTAATTAGAAACGTAACATAAGCCAGGCATGGTGGCACATGCCCATAATCCCAGCAGCTCCAGAGGATGAGGCAGAAGTATCACAAGTTCAAAGCCAGCCTCAGCAACTTAGCAAGGTCCCAAGCAACTTAGTGAGATTCTATCTCAAATAAAAAGTCTGGGGATGTGTGGCTCAGTGGTTAGGTGTCCCTGGTTTCAATCCCTGGGACCAAAAAGAAAAAGAAAGAAAGAAACATAAAATAAACCTCCCACTTATTGTTTACATTTAGAAACTGTGGAGACCTGGGAACCACAGGACTAGCACTCACTCACATGGCAACAATGTCCTAGAGCAGAACTACAGAGGTGTCATTTGGAAAGAGCACTTGCTTTTCAATTTTTCCATTGACTGCTGTCCCTGATGGCATTATGCCTTGTGCATTCTGCATGCTTGTATTACCTATTTATCCTTTGCAGACATTTGCTTTTATGGTCCTTGCTTATGCTGAAAACTCCCAATATATTCTACAGCCCTATTTTCTAAGCTCTAGACTCACAGTTCAAAATGGGTCCTGGCAATTCTACTTAGATGTCCTCCAAACGCCATCCAATTTCTTCCTCTAACAAGCCTCTTAGAGTTTCCACCATCTCAATTAAGAAGTCCTCTGGGCCTCAGGTATAATTAATTTCTATAATTCCTGGCTCTTACTGATAATATATATATTCACTAATCTTAGCTGTTAAGTGTCTTGTACATTGTTACTCAGCATATGCAGATCATTTAGAAAATGTATCTTGAATTAAAATAAAATGCTTGGATACAGTCAATGATGGATGCTAACTGTATGTTTTTAATTTTTGGACAATCTTATCACATTGAAGCTAATATAAGTCTCCCTGTGACTTTCTCCCATTAGTCCTTACTATGTCCTCCACAAATACACAGAATAAATCACCCCTCTCTTCCACACGACAGCCCTCCAAATACTTTTGTAACTGATAGAAATCGCTATGTATTCTTGCTTCCAGGTGTCTACTAGACCAAAAAGTTTCATAGATGTGCTCTTCTAGCTCTTCCTACTGCCATGACATTAAGATCACCATCATTTCCCAGCTGGAGAAACCTCTCAAACTCTCCCTCCACCACCCACACTTACTCTCCATATTGAATTTCGGTGGAATTATACCACACTGCTGCTTTACAGTTTACTTCTTCAGGGTCTATTCAATAAGGTGCAAACTCCTTAACCTTTCAAGGTGCTTCATGACTTACTCTTTGCTCACCTCCCCAGCACTGTGTCTTTCTGCTCCCTGACTTGCACACTATTCTTTAATGACTCTCTCTAAAAGGCCTGCAAATCTCCAAATTTGCCTGATCTATCTCTGAGTCCTTGTACATGTGCATTGAGTCTAAAATGCTCCCAAACCCAGACCAACTCTCCTTACCTACAATCAATTTATCCAGGACCCAGTTATCATTTCTTGGCTAGGTATGATGGTCTTTCCAGGCATTCTCATAGCATCTCATATTTTTTTCTACAGGTAAGAATGTTAATGCATTTATATTGACTGCTTTATCTCTCCCAATGAACTGTGTGATTTTTCAAGCCTGTCATATGGTATGTGAGAAATGTGCATAAGTTCAATTCAATCACCTTGGATGTTTTTCTATGACCTTTTTCATTTGCCAATGTTTCTCTTAAAGCACATTATACAGATCCTAACACAATTCTCCCTAGGTGATTAGACTTCTGCAGGGTATGATGAGGCAATTACACCACTTGCCCTGTCTCCACCAAACCAAGATTGCTTTAACTTCCATTTCTTCTTCTGTACAGCAGGAGTAATATTACCCTCTTTTAAAGCAGTTGTGAGGGCTAAACAAGATAATAATGTACGTGGCAACTTTCCCAATACTGGAAACAGTAGATGTTCAATGAATAGGAACTATTATAATAGGGTACAGCATGACCATGAGCCACCTGTCTTGGAATCTCACTAAAAAGTTGTCTTGTTATGAATAAGAGAGAAGGTGAAAGGGTCATAAACTTCTATTTTGGTGAAATGGAAACAGAGGAAACTAATACCCAAGCCATCTGTATAGATCCTGAAGGAATAAAAACAGAAGGCGCCCAGAGAAAGTCACAGTGGTGGGCATCGGGTAGTGAGATCCCACATACCAAGGCATCATGGGGTATGCCAAGGCTGCTTATCAGAGACATCTGCAGCTCACAAGCCACTACTGTATTTACATACAACATCCACTTTAGCTGAACTCCGTTGTTCCCCAAAGGTAATCAAGCTCAAATCTGTTTAGATTTCTAGCAAATACTTTATTTTTCCCCATACTTCCATAGCCTTCAGAAGGTAGGAGACTCTTTCAGAAAGGGACTATTATTATTGATTTTGTAGCAGCCCAAATTGTTGCTGTCAATTCTTCATGTATAAGGAAATAAGAAGAAAAAACTGTCAAAAAGACCACAGTGCCCAAAGGAAAACGTGTAAGTGGCACTTACTCAACAGGCAAGTGGCCAGAATGAATTCTCCATGCTGTGCACAAAGAAGCCACAGTCCATCTTTCAGGTCAGGGTCAATTCTCAGCATTTCCAATGGCATGTTCTGACCGAGAAGTTTGCCAGAGTAGGATTCCCTGTATACAGTTGAAGCCCTAAATCAGACAAATTGGTGTGAAAAATTTTTGCCTGAGTCAAAAACTCTCTTGGAGGGAGACCAAACTGTAAGCACCTGGAGGCAAGAGATGGTCAACCAGGAAGCTTTTAGAATCTCACACTACACACAACCTTAACATTAATCAAGGTCAATCCTCCTTTGTCTCTTGCCTGGACAACTGTAAGAGTCATCAGCTCTTATGTCCTAATAGCAAGAGTAATTTTTAAAAAAATATCTATGTTGAATTAGGTGACTTTTTTGTTTAAAATCTTTCAGTGAATTTTCATTCCCAACTTCACATATAGATCCAGCATGTCAGCTCCTACCCTCACCACACCCACAGCCTCACCTTTCTCTCCACTGCTACCATAACTGTTGGCATTTTAGCTATTTGAATTGTCCAAGCCTCCACCCCTTTCTCCCTCTTCTTACTCTTTTTCCTTAGGACCAACATGAATGCTATTTCCTCTGCTAGGAACACTGTTAGGTTCTTGCTATACCTCAAACACAAAAATGCATATGCATACACACACACACACACACACACACACACACACATACACAACATAAATCACACCTGGACCACATACAATACTTGCATACAACACACACACACATACTCCTTCCATCTGGGAGAGTTTCTCAGCTCTAATTACCTTTCCTTTGAGAGTCACTTCCTGACCATCCAAGATAAAGTCAGTAATCCCTTTTATTTAATGCATTATGGTATCATGACTAAAATTATGAACTCTGGAGCCAGATAGCCCTGGTTCAAAACCCTCTATCACTTCCTGCCTGTGTAACCTGAGAAAGTGACCTTAAATAGCTATTCCTCAGTTTGCTTATCTCTAAAAGGGTATACTAGTACCATAAATCTTACAGGATTGTTAGGAGTAATAAATGAGTTAATATTATAGAGCCTTAAAATTATTCCTCTCGTGTACCGGGTGCTGGGTAAATGTCAGCTCTTATTCTCGATGAGTTTAGTTGCTTTTATTTCATATCTGCAACTGGATGCAATGTGCCTGAGTAACACCCTTGTTAGTTTTCTTCATCCATCATCCCCAGGGTCAGGACAGGAAGAGGGAAATGGTGATAACAGGATGAGCTATGAATTAATGAATAAATTTCATTAAACAGTTGGTGACTGAAACACAAAATAAAAGAATCAGAATCTTAGCTCTTCCTGAAAGAGTAGGACCCATCACATTTTTCTCACTTTCTTTTACCACCCGGTACCCAAAAGCCCACTGGCCAGTGCATGTTCCTGATATTCAGGTACATTCAGCAACTAAAGAAATAACATGGGGTAGGGAGTAGTCAATGCAAGGATGGGAACCTGGAAAACATCACAGATATGGGCTACAGGTAGCCTCTGATCCTACCTAGGCAAGCTCTGTGAATCTCAACTAATGGATGTCTGCATGTTGATTGGGGAGTGACATTTATTGGGGAAAAGAACTCACAAGATGACAGTCTATGAAACAAGACAATGGGATAATACATTTCCCTTTTTGCATCAGCCAGGCGTGATGGTACATGTCTGTAATCCCAGCACTTTGGGAGGCTGAGAAAGGAGAATCGCGAGTTCAAAGCCATCCTCAGCAACAGTGAGGCGCTGAGCAACTCAGTGAGATCCTGTCTCTACATAAAACACAAAATAGGGCTGGGGATGTGGCTCAGTGGTCGAGTGCCCCTGAGTTCGATCTCCAGTACCAAAAAAAAAAAAAAAGAGAGAGAAGCCTTATGCTGTGGGCAGGGGAAAGCTCACTATGGGACAAAACAGGTCATTGCTAATACCAGTGATGTGAAAGCTCGGGCTGAGCTTTCTGTCACAACCCCTCAGGACAAAGGCTTTAGGCAGAATGTAGCCTAATATCTTTAAAAGACAGAAAATCCGTCTGGGACAACTATGATGGGATTTGAAGTCTTCAAATGAGACTCACAGTCTCAGATCTTCTAGGAAGTTGGCATTCTGAAAAATCAGACTTTGTTAATATTTTTAATAACATAGTCTATGAGTTTCCCACCTCACGGTTTATCTAAATTTTATCCTAGAAATTGCTTCCTGTCCCTACAAATGGTCCGAATTCCTTAGAAACACTTCCCATGATTTTGAAGTTCAAACAAAGGTATAGACTTAGTTTTGGTTAAGTGGAACCCAAGTTTTCAATATGATTCAGAGTCACCAGTAGAACTGGAATAGGATAGGTTTGCGGCAATTCTTTCTATGTCTGTATAAGCTAGTTTTCATAAACTTAAAAAGTGTGCTTCTCAGAACCAAGTCACTACGCTTTTATGAGGTATTAAAATTAAGAAAATTAAAAGCTGTGACTAAGTACAAATCAAAACAAAACCATTTTCAGGAGGAAAAAAATGGTTCCCTTCCCTCCAAACCCAAGATACCAATGTGGGATGCTGACTCTGTTTGTCTGATGCACTTGTCCAATCCAGAAAAGGTAGGCCGAGAAGCAATTCCTGGGTCAAGTTGAAAATCAATTCCCTAGCACTGCCTTGTTTTCAGAACATGTAGTCTCCTCCTCTCTTTCATATGTTGACATCTTCCCCAGGAGGGTGCCTCTATCTCTCCTAATTCTGCCCTTTCTGGAGAATTACTGATTTAACCCAAGAACATGTCAGGTCACGCTGACCAGGGAGACCTTGGAGAGAAGCCAGTTCTTTCTGAAAACTGATGCCAGTTCTATAAAAATGAAGGCAGTCTGTATCAAACCAGAGAGGCTTTCTAGTTCAGAAATAGCTAAGCAAAAATCGTTTCTCCAATGAAACTTTATTTAGTACAGATTCTGTTTTAGTATCTCATCAATTAAAACTGGAATGAGCAAATGCTATTTTATTACAATATTCTTGCTGTCCCCAAAGCCATCCTGGCTGGGTTAACACTGTTTAAAACTATGTAGCTATAGGCACTTTCCTTTAACACTGCACTGCATACCTCAGTTTTCTTTGTATGTAACAGAAGGATGATGATAACACTTTTTCACTGGGTTTTCAAAATTCTAATAAGATAAACCAATCTGCATAGTGACACGTGCCCACTGTTAATATCAACTGTTATTATTAATATCAACTGTTACTATGCACATTCTTTAGCTCCTCATATAATGTCATTATTGAGATTTTTGTTCTTTTTCCATAGGGGAGGGAAACCCCAGATAGGAAGCTGGCCAGCACAGCTGCTGTGTGGCTGCTAGAACCAGTAGCTTACATTCTGATTCTGGCTCTAACAATTGCAAACTGCATAATTAGAGGCAGGTATTTTAACCTCACTATATTACAATATCCACAGTGATAAAATGAGAACAAGGTTAGTATCCCCTTATAAAATGTTAAGAAGATTAAATAAATGAATCCATTAAAACATTCAAGAACAATGGGCACAGAGTGTTTCACTCTGTTATTGTCAACTACCATGAATGTAAAAGAATTGTCATTATATCCTTTATTCAAAACCACATGCTCAAGAGAAATAATGCAGATGCATTTAAATGCTTCTGTTATGTAAACTTAAGAATGCCCAAGGAATAAGGAAATTTAGGTGGCACCAGAGCACAGTGGCAAGGCTGTGGCAATGGCTCAGAGCTACAGGTCAGGAGATCTGGGAAAGAACAAGTTATGGGACCTTGGGAAAGTGGCTTCATTGGTTTGGGTTTCAATTAAGTCAATGATAAAATGACTAAGCTACAAACGGCCCTGCAATTCTATGAATGAATGCATAAATATTCTTTTGTCAATACCCTTGTGACTATTTCAAGGTGTGGTGTGTATAGCCAATCTGACTCTCATACAGGTCCATGCACATCTGTGCTGATCCCTTCTCATTACAGATCCCTGTGCCAGATGCAGCATGATACATTCCATAAGCATGGCCTAAGGTTTCATTTTGGCTTTATGGCTGTGTTGCTATCCACCTGAAATAGAAAGGGGAAGGTATCCATTCATGGTTCAGTGTTTGTGTTGACAATGATTTGACGTGTGACTACAGAAGATTGTTTTAACTGGTGCCATCACTTCTTTCTTTCACAGGTGTTACCATTTACAATGATGTTAATGAATTAGAGTTTATAATGCACTGGGAAAAATCTGAATGAAGAGTCCAACTGAAGTGGCAAGGACCATCAATACCATTCTGTTGGAAATAACTCAGGACAAGACATGGATGGGAAGGCCAAAGAGCGGAGGTCTATAGATGAAGGGTGGATGTAAGAGATTCCCCCTGGAGATGATCCATAATGGAATACTTAATGCACAGGAAATGGTACAGGCTTTTGAGAGATGCATGCAATTAACTAAAGGGCTTTGTTTACTGTTAAGGTATTCCGACTTCTCTTTCTGTAGATGATTGTCAGCTATCTAACCATCTAATAGAGGAAAAAAGAGCCTAACACATATCAACTTTCATGGACTCAGGAATAATTCAAAATTCTTTTTAAATTGTGGTACAATTTACATAAAGTGAAAAAGGATGCTGATTATATAATTGGATGAATTTTAACAAATCAGTATATCCCAGAAAACAACACTCCCATCAGGATATAGAACATTTCTGTCATCCCAGAAAGTTCTCTCATACCCGTTCCTGCCCAATATCTTTTAAAGACATTTAATATTCTCATTTCTAACACATATTAATTTTGTCTGATCTTGAACTTTATATAAATAGAATTATCTGGTATGTACTTTTCTTTTTAATCTCACAAAATACTGTTTTAAAAAATTTTTTTATTTGTTCTTTTTAGTTATACATGAAAATAGAATGTATTTTAACATATTATACATACATGGAGTATAACTTCTCATTCTTGTGGTTGTACATGACAGAGTTACACTGGTCGTGTATCCACATATGAACATAGGAAAATTATGTCCAATTCATTCTATTGTCTTTCCTATTCCCATATCTCCTCCTTTCCCTTCATTCCCCTTTGTTTAATCAAATGAACTTCTATTCTTCCCTCCCAACCCCCTATTGTGTGTTGTTAGCATCTGATATCAGAGAGAATATTTGGTCTTTGGCTTTTGAGGATTAGCTTATTTTATTTAGCATGATAATCTCTAGTTCCATCCATTTTCCAGCAAATGCCATAATTTCATTTTTCTTTATGGTTGAGTAATATTCCATACTGTATACATACCATATTTTTTTATCCATTCATCTGTTGAAGGCACCTAGATTGGTTCCATAGCTTAACTATTGTGAATTAAGCTTCTATAAACATTGATGTGGCTGCATCACCATAGTATGCTAATTTAAAGTCCTTTGGGTATATGCTGAGGAGTGGGATAACTGAGTCAAATGGTCATGTTTTCTAAGGAATCTCCATACTGCTTTCCAGAGTGATTGCACCAATTTGCAGTGCCACAAGCAATATATGAGTGTGCCTTTTGCTCCACACCCTCACCAATATTTATTGTTACTTGTATTCTTTTTTTTTTTTGTACTAGAGATTGAATCAGGGGCACTCGACCACTGAGCCACATCCCCAGCCTTATTTTGCGGTTTATGTGGAGACAGGGTCTCACTGAGTTGCTTAGCACCTTGCCGTTGCTCAGACTGGCTTTGAACTTGCGATCCTCCTGTTTCAGCCTCCCTAAGTGCTGAGATTACAGGCTTGCGCCACCGTGCTCGGATTGTTACTTGTATTCTTGATAATTACCATTCTGACTGGAGTGAGATGGAATCTCAGTGTAGTTTCAAGTTGCACAAAATATACTATTTTGAAATCCATATACATATTTGCATTTATTCTTACTTCTTATTGAATATTAGTATTCCATTGTAGCTGTGTGTCATATTTTGTTTATCTTCTCTTATTGATGAACAGGACACTGTTTTATGTTTGAGGCTATTATAGAGCTACTTTGTGTATTTTTTCATAAGTCTGCTTCTATGAATATTTTTATTTCTCTTGGACAAACACCTAAAAGTAAACTTTCTGGGTCTTAGTTTGGATGTATGTTTAACTACATTAGAAACTCCCAGTTTTCCAAAGTGGTTGTACCATCTTACAACTTGAGTGCCAAGAATGAGAATCCCAGTCATTTTAAAGTTCCACAACTTGTAATATTGTCGGCCTTTTTAATTTAGCCATGTTAGAGGATTTGATGGGATATCTCACTAGGATTTAAACATTTCCTTGACTACTAAAGACATGAAGCATCTTTTCATGAATCTATATGTCATTAATATACCTTCTTTGATGAAATGTTTTTTCAAGCCTGCCCTTTTTTTGGTTATTGATTTATAGGAGATCTTTACATATTTCACTTTTAGATGTGCCTTGAAAACATTTTCTACCAGTCTCTGGCTAATCTCTTAATTTTCTTAAAGATAACTTCTGATGAGAAAAAATTTTAGTTTTGATCAAATCCAATCTACTGACATTTTCTTTCATGCTTAATGCTTTTGTATTCTCTTCAAGAAATCATTGCCTGTCTCAAGGTTGCTAAGATAGATAGAACAGAATTAAAATTTTTGAGCAACTAATGTGTCTTATATTGTACTAGGTATTTCTATGTTATTTTTAATAATCTTCAAAAATACCCTCATAAGTGCATATTAGCCTTGAAGAAGATATTTATCCTCATAAGGTTAAGTAGCCTGGCCCAAACTGCCCAATCAACAGTGGGTCTGAGAGTTAAACCCAGGTTTTCTGATTCAAACCCCAAACATTTCCCACAAGTCACATATTACCAGATGTGTGTAGAGAGGGATTTGATGGAGGAACTAAAGTTAGGTTAGGTTACGCATACCCAGCACAGTTCATTAGAGCTATCATCTTGCTGAAGGAAGACATTGGCCCCTTCTAAACCTTATATATACATGTTCAAATTGCTTCTTCTACTCATTGTCCTTTCACAGGGACCATGATAGATCCTGAGAGTTTCTCTCAAACCTAAAGCACAGATTGTAGCTACTTCTGTCAGATCTACAAAGGAGATGAAGGGAAGGGAAGGAACCTTTCAGGAACGTAGGAAGTGCTACATTGATATTGTGTTGCCTCGTTGCCTAAACCTAGATCAGTGGTAGAAACAGATTTTGACACATGATAAGCACTGCATTCCTCTTGGAGCTAAACAACAAAAGGACCAGCTGTTTCATGCATTGCTGGGATAAGATCCCTCAATTTTAGCAGAGATCTGAGGAAAACCTGGAACATGATTTATCAGATTATTTAAAAAGTGTTCCTATTCAGGGAAGGAGACTAAACCCAATAATAAGTCTATACCTCTAGTGTTAAGGTTTAGATGTGAGGTGTCCCCCAAAAGCTCATGTGTGAGACTATGCAAAAAGGTTTAGAAGAGAAATAATTGGGTTATGAGAGCCTTAACCGAGTCAATGAATTAATCCCCTGATAGGGATTAACTGAGTGGTTACTGAAGGCAGTTAGGACCTGGCTGGAGGAGGTGAGTTACTGGGGGTGTGGCTTTGGTATGTATATATATGGTATCTGCCAAGTTAAGATCTCTTTCCCTTCTTTCTGATCATCATGTGAGCTGCTTTCCTACACCACATTCTTCTGCCATTATGTTCAGTTTCACCTCTAGCGCTGAGAAATGGAGCTGGCTATCTATGTACTGAGACCTCTGAAACCATGAACCCTCAAATAAACATTCCCTCCATTCAAATTGTTCTTTGTCAGGTCTTTTAATCACAGCAGCAAAAATGTTGATTAAAACACTCTAGTTTCCAGAGTTTCTAATATTTCATGGGCATAAAGGAAATTAGTTTTTCCCAAAACCAACTAGCTACTTTACTGCTATCTACCTAGTAAAAGTTAGATAGATCCTCTGTTAAAGCTAACAAGTGTCGCTCTAAGAGAAGCAATGCATGGGTGAAGAAAGAAGTAGGAGGAAATAGAAAGTTCTGGAACACTTCAGAAACTGACTATCCAAAATGTGCTTCAAAAACTAGCATCATCATTGGTATTATCAAAAATAAAATGCAAACTCTTAGGATTGAGGGTCTAGCTCATTGGTAGGGTGTATGCTTAGCATGCATGAAGCCCTGGGTTTGATCCCCACCATGGCAAAATGACTGAATGAATGAGTAAATGTATAAATTTATCAAACTTTTGGGCCCCAACCCAGATCAACTGAATCATAAGCTTAACAAGGTCATACAATGATTCTCATGCACTGTGGGATTTCAGAAGCAGTGGCCGATAACATACACGCTAAAAAGTAACTACGGGTATAAAAGGCAAGAAAGGTGCAGTTTCGGTTCCCAAATACTCCTTGTGGAAGTGTCACTCAGAGCACCTTTGTAACTCTCTGACCATCCATAAATAGGATTAGCCTTCATCAATTCACATGGATTAGGGGAAAAAATAAATCCCTGCTCCCTAAGGACCTGAGTTTGTGTTAGTGCAAATTGTCAGGCCATACCACCAGAGGACATTCACAGGGATTCTTGGATCTGGGCAGTTTAAGGGAAGCCCCAGCCTGGGGCTGTGAGTCGCCTGCTGTCACTGCAGCAGCCCTCACTTGTCATTATGGTAGGGCATGATTCATGGGCTCCTGCAATGCCGGCTTATTCTTTACAGCCCCATTAAGCTGTCACACCCCTGGCAAACAGGAAGGTGCAGTGCCTGGGACTGGGATTGGCCCTCTCTGTTTATGGTCTGTTCTTGGTCATAAATTTGGAGCAGGAGGGCAGAGTGATCTGTGATTGTTGAGGAGCTGAATGGGGAGCAGAGGAGGTGAAGAAGGAGGGGTGTGAGTAACACCAAAAAAGCGAACGCTAAGCTGGTGCTCCCTCAAGGTCACTTTGTTTTTTGCTACTGGGGGGCGGGGGAGGGATTTTCTCATATTCCACATCATGTGCCATTATAGACACAGATTTGAAGTTCCAAAGTTCCATAAGAGTTTGTTTTCTTTTTAAAGATGCCATGATGTTTATGACAAGGTCTAAGCAATGAAGCAAAGGAGTTTTCTTATTGGTGCTCAAGGTATAAATCAATAAAATGATCTGCCGTTCATTGGATGATGGTTCTGGAAGGAAATATCTTGTGGAAAAAGCTAGGAGCAATAATAGTAGAAGCAGAATAAGCAAGAGAGCTAATGAGATAGTGTGAGCTATCTTTGGACAGATAACCAGAAAGCTGAGGAGTGGATGTGTGTGCATGTGCGTGTGTGTAAGCACGTGCATGTGCACACATACCCTTGTGAGTCTATTGCTGGAGATTTAAAATGTGGAAAATATTTGTTTAAAAATTAACAGTGACTTAAGCCAATTGATTTTTAAAAATATTAAAATTGACAATGATAATTGCCAGCAAACACTTATGGAGCACTCCACATGTGCCGGCCATTGTGCCATGAGCTTTTACTACTTTATCTCATTTCATCTTCACACAACACCATGAACAAGATACAGTCACTAAGTCACAAAGAAAAGGGAACATAGAACTGTGCTGTTCTTTTCACTTGGCCAAAGCTACACAGCTTGTTGGTAAAAAATGCTTAATTCGAAGTCAGCAAATATTGGCTCAAAAATATTGCGCATAAAAATAGTGGCTACTCTAACTTCCTATTTCACATTTGAAGACCATCAGCCACTAAAAGATTAAAGTGCAATATGTGTTATCAAAACAAATCAGAGATTTGTGTTGGACCTCTCTTAAAAGATAACCCTACCTTAGTGAGCATAATTAGGAGGAAGGAGAAAAAATAAGTTGTCTTATTTCAAGAAGTACAAAACCTAAGTCAATGGTTCTCAGCTGTTGTGATTTTGCCCCCATGAAGACATTTGGTAATGTTTTGAGATAGTTTTGTTTATCCTGACTGGGAAAAGGTACCATTGGCATCCGGTGGGGAGAGTCCAGGATGCTGCTAAGCATCCTACAATGCAAGGGGCAGCCCCTACAAGGAAGAACCAGTCCACGTGGCAACGGTGTGAAGCTTGAGCTGTCCTGAGAGCATATCATCATGCTTCATTCAGGAAAGAACTTTAAGTTTCTCTGTAATATGCAACATCTCTCTCAATCACAGTCTGTCATTGTATCAGAGAACAAAAAGGCCCTCAGACTGACTCTGCAGAAACAGAATCTGGACAGTCAGGCTGCCAGTGAGTGCACACTCACAAAGCCCCACTGATTACAATGCTGTCCCCTATAGGAGAGCAAGCAGCCTGCTTTACCTCACAGGACAGGAGCCTGCTCAAGACTAACACTGTCAGCCGCTGTCCCAGACCATAAGTCACAAGGTGATAGGAGCCAACTGAACTCTATGTCGAAATAATCCTCAGAAATGAAAGGCTGGTGCAATTGGGTGAATGTGTAGTTTCAAATCCTCCATTTTCTTTTCACCAAGGGTCACAGAATAAACAGACTTCACTCAAGCAGGTTGTCAACCTTTAAAATTCATGATCCTAATCCATATCAACTGATATCCCTTTGGCTTCCAGACTGATGTCACAGGCTTACTTGCTCTCAAATCCACTGGCCACTCCCAATATCTAAAACAGATATTTATCCAGGATCATAAGCAGGTGGCTTTGATAGCAGCAAACTAATGAACCAGAAAGGCACCAGCAAAAAGGGAACCCAGAGGACAGTAAGGGCAGGTGCTTACTAACCAATTCACTCAGAAGGGTTTTGACAGAATTCAATATTTGTTATTCCCACCATTTCACTTTCTTTAATTCCCATTTCATTGTCTGGCTGCTTGATTTAATACAGGATCAGTCCCTCCCAAAAAAGGAATCCTTGATTAACGGTTTTAAAAGGTGGAGAAAAATGAAATGGTGTTTGTTTGTGCTATAAGTTCTGAAGCTTTACTGGGCTGCTCACTGAGTGGAAATAAAATATTTCTGACTTTCGTCAGTCATTCTATTGCAGTGATAATTATGTAAAATATTAACAAAAAAGAAAAAATTCCTTTGCTGCATTTTGAATCCTTTTCTCCTTTCCAAAACCACAGGACAAACTGTTCCAGGAGAATTTGCCATAGTCCAAGAGACAGAACTATGCTATTCAAGTAAGCAAGTTTAGCTATCCCAGCACAAGGGCACACTCACCATCCTCCACTATCATGATTTTCAAGCTAACATTAAGTATTGAAAGGAAGGAAAAGCTTCTCTGAAGATAATCTTATATTTCAAAATTAGCCCTTAATACTACATATTCCCATCTGACTTTTGATACATACATGCTACATGTTATTAAAAAACTGCATTAGAAAATGCTCCACTCAGACCAGAGTAATCTACCAGGCAGAGTATGGACAAAGAAATAAGCATAAAATTCAAATCCAGTTCCATCAGCCACAAGTCACGTGACCCCTCGTAAACTATATAGCTAATCTTAGCCTCGGTTTTTCAACTCTCAAATGGCAATAGTAGGAGAACCGTGTGTTAAAACTTCATCCAGTGTTACTGTGGGTGGTATCAGACTGGAATTTTCAGTTCCTTTGCTCCTCACAAAAGACTCAGACTCTGCCTGAGTCTGGAACAAGCTCATATATGTACTATTTACTGCTTAATGGAGAAAGACCATCAGCCAAGCCTTACAATTTTGCAGGTAGGCTCAATTCTTGAGATATGAAGCAATATTCAGGGAACTGCATGCATATAAGGAAAACTTACAGGCCCCCAACACAACTGTTTTCATTTCAAAGAGGCAACCACACCACCAGGAAGAGAAGTGGAATGTATTTTTAGACAAATGAGAAGACACAGTTCCCTTTTGCAGCTATATCCCATCCCCCATGTCATCTTGCCATGCCAATCTGTTCCTCTACTTCTTTCTCCTTGTTCTCTTTCCTCTTTGCTTTCCCCTACAGGGTTTCCTCACCATTTTCTAGTTGCTCACTGTTCAAATGTCCCCTCCCCTCTCATTCTTCTCATTAGCAAGCACTTTCTAAGTGACACCACAATTCACAGTGACAAGCCATAGGACATTAGGAGAACTGGCTAACCACAGCATCATTAGTTAATTCTTAGAGACCTTTGTATTAGTTGAATGACTTACAGTAGTACCTTTGCCTTGTGAAATGATTACATGGCTGGCTCTTTTCACATTACTTCCATTATAATACTTCACAATGCACCTTTCTGCTTAAGCATAATGTTCTAGATAGAGGAGACCTTTACCTGCCTTATGGAAACCTCACAAAGAGGTTATGTTAACATCCAGGTATCTTTATAATAATAATAATTTTAAGGGCAAGAATCCTGACACAGGGATAACTGGATTTTTTTTTAGTGTATATCTGAACCCAAGGTTATATTAAGGCTAGAACTTATCTCCCCTGACCAAAGGTCCAACACTTTGTGAATAAACTACATTTATTCATTGTATAGTCCATTTTCTGCAAATGTGATTATCCATTCTAATTATGGTATTGTAATGGATCTGCTTCTTGACTTTAAATAACCCATTTCCAAATTTAGCAGGTCTCCTAAACTCAGCTATAAGCACTATGAATGAAAGTACTTGCTAAAACTCAGGTTCTTTGACATATATTATTTCTCAAAAACCTCTGAACCATGGATTAATATACTCACTCAGCAGCCAAGGAAACTGAGAGTCAGGGAGAAATGATGACGGTAATGTGCCTGGAATTTAGAAAGCATCTTAAAAAATGTTTATTAAATATGTGGTCCAAAATCCACTGCTATTAAGAGGAAAAGTCGGGACCTGAACTTGGGGTTTTTTATGGTTGTGTCTGTGTTTCTCCTAGCATGTCTATCTTTGATCACACTTCCAGGAACACACTTCCTGCTGTGTCTCTATGGGAAGTCATCCACTCAGCTCATCTCTGCGTTCCTCTAGTGACATTCTAATGTCCTCCTGCAATCTGCTCGGCCTTCTTCACCCATTATTCTCTACATAGCCACAGCATTTTGTCAAAGTTTTGTTGGAACATTTAATAAAAATGTTGTAGCATTAGAATTATTTGGCAGCCATTCTGTCTCTCCAGGGACATTTATTCAATCTGGTATTCATTCATTTATAGAACAGTTATTGGGGCTTACTATGATCAGGACACTGGTGGGTATGGGGGTGAATAAGTTAGGTAGGATTTCTGCTTTTATGGAGTTTACATTCTGATGGAGGGAGATGAGAGGGATAGATATCTAATAAGTCAATCAATAACCAAATTAGTCATTAATGTAATTAATAATCATTGCTATAAAGAAAACCATCAGAGTAATGAAGTTGAGGTAACTGGGAAAGGTCATTTGAGATTAAAGGCACACTTGTAAGGAGTGCCATATGATTTGAGAACCAAAAAGGAGGATAAAGGGGCTACAAAAATATCATGGAAAAGTGATTTATAGACCAAGGCCTGCATGAGAGTTCCAGATTGGGGAAGGTCAGAATAACTAGTGAAGTCAGAGAGGGAGTGGCAAGACCCAAGTCCACAGAGGGGAGTGGACAGACAAATGTTTTATCTCCTAACTGTAGCAACTGGCCAAGTGGTAGGATGGGGAGCCTGTATTTGGGAGTCAGGCTCAACTGGGACAAAAGCTGCCTTTGCATAGTTTTCTGCATTCTTTCTGATTCTAAATATTGTCATAGCAGGAAAAAATGGAGATAGAGAAATCAATACAAGTGTAGAATGGAAACTGTTGCAGTAGTCATGTGTTGGGGACTAGCGGAAACACTAGGCCCACAAAATAGTTGTGGTGTTCATTAACAGAGATAAAGAGAATCTCCTACAATGATTCCTGAGCAGATTTTTCTCAATTAGTGATATGTCATTCAGAGATAAAAAGGTGGGAAAGGACAGGTCTGTGCCACCTCTAAGATGGTGGCACCTCTATATTCCACAAACACAGTGTCATGTCAAGTTTTGTGATCACACTGGTGCCCCTCCTTAGAAGGCAGGGCCTGGTTCTGGTGATCTCACTCCACAGCACATTGACAAATGAGCACAACATTCTCAGATGCTGACTCTTGCTGTTTTTGGTTCTAAAAGTAGAACACACTGAACCATAAGTTTTATTCTTCTCTAAACCCAATGTACCATTCTCCCCACACCCATTAAAGATAGTGTTCCAGGACTCTCAACCACTCACTGAAATAAAGAAATACATTAAGCCAAAGAAAGGTGGAAAATCTGCCCAGACTTCAATATAGACCCAGGGAAGAGAAGGCCAGATAGCCAGGGATTCCTGCTCAGCACTCAGCATCAAGGGAAAGCTCTCCTTGGAAGGTATTTTGATATAAATAGGTTTCTTACTGCAAAGAAAAAGTATAAAGTGTTTTTGTAACACTTTTGGAAGTTAAAATCAGTCCTTCTTGTTCAAAAATAAAATGAAACTATAAGCAGTCAACAATAATTAACTGGAAGTAAAAACAGAAAGG
The DNA here is from genome assembly GCA_028644305.1 of Xerus rutilus. Taxonomy (NCBI): domain Eukaryota; kingdom Metazoa; phylum Chordata; class Mammalia; order Rodentia; family Sciuridae; genus Xerus; species Xerus rutilus. The sequence goes on from CM053401.1 coordinate 21,020,123, forward strand.
AAAGCATCTTATTGTGAGAAGCAAATTCAGAAATTTAGGGGCAACTTTAAATGCAAAAGAAATCTGCTATATTTGTGGTCCTATAAAGAAATATAAACCTTAATGTTTTTAACTGAATAAGTACATTCAAAAAAATCAGCTAACAATATTTTTCTCCATAACTGAAAAGAGATCTATCAATTTAATCTTTGGTTTAGTGGTCTAATGCAAACCTACTTTCACAAAAAGCAAAGATTTTCTCTTCACTGTTTTATTAAGTTTTTCTACTAAACTTTTTTTCAAGATACAATAAATTGTCTTTTTTCTGTCTTTTCATTGTGTATTTTTATGCCTTTATGTCTCTGCTTGTTGGCTCAGGGTATAGAAATAATATTCTCAACAGTTTTTCCCAAATAAATATTTTATAAATTGTAAGTAGTATTTCCAATATTCAATGGGGATTCAATACATCACATGCTCTCATCTGGGTTTTACATGGTGGTGTTTACTGATACTAGTTATTATATGGATTTACACATATCCATATCCCCCCCTCAATAGAGTGCCTTAATTAACTTGTTCAGGATTTGGAATCACAACAATCTGCGAAGTCAACAGGATCATTAAACCCAATCATATTTTCAGCCTAACCTGATATTTCACTAGAGCCATTCAAATCAATTTACCCAACAGAGACATTTGTCCCTGGCCTGTCACCACAGCCCATACCAAGCGTCCTACACTTCTTTATCTTTTGGCAGGGCCATCATAAGCGAGCGACACAGAGGGTGATGTATGAGAACTCAAATAAGTCATAAATCCCACAGCCCTTCATCTCCTGTCAGGTGGACTGAATTTACGCCCACTGGCCTTGGCAATGGCTCTTAGCTCAGCTCTGAGAAAGTCAACTTAAAATGACACACTCTTTTAGGAGTGAATCTCCCCCTCAATGTGGCACCAGGGAGCCAGAGAACACCAAAGAGAAAGGAGGGAGGAAAGATGTCAGGACACTTTATTCTCTTAACACAGGTGGAGGCCACAAGCCCTTTTATCTTCAGAACTAAGATACCTTGTAGGACAACAGCATCCTTCCTTCATCCTGATTCTAAGTGACCAGAAAACATTCATTTTATTTTTATTTTATTTCTAATTGCTGTGAACGTGTAGATTAAAAAGGCAGGAAGTGATGCTCAGAGGATACTGGATGTGGTGTTCTTAGGTCACAATTACAAAGATTTACCTAAAGACTTCAGTGGTAATAAAACACCTGAGTGCTCTGTCCCTTTCAGAAATGGTTGTCATAGGTTTGAGAGCTTCCTGCGTGTGTGCATTTGTGCATGCATGTGTTCAAGTGGTACATTTGTCATGCTCAACTTCCCAGTCTTTCTGTGAAGTTTCCCCTGTCAATTTGGGGATCTCCTGGGACCAGGGTTTGCATAAGAGCTCTGTCCATTTTGGGATGAGGAATATGAGGTAATGCTTGGCTCATCTCGAAATAAATATTTTTAACCCAAATTATAAGCTAATGTGACATCACCTAAAAAATATTGGGAATTTGAAGTAAATCAAAAGATACTGAAAAGGGGTTGAAAGAGTGGCCAGCAATTATTGGACATGCTTTAAAATGTTCTTATCCCTCTAAGAAAAGTGAAAATTTTGTCATTCATACAGAGTGCAACATTAACCCACACAACTCTGTCGGGTCCCCTCTTGGCCTCCATTCATTTTGGTAGTCAACAACACCATGAAACAGTAACCAGGCCTTTCACTAGCCATCTTATTATTTTCCCTTCTTAGTATATATCTTGAGTAATGTAATTTATTTCAACGTAACCAAGGAAGCCAAATCCCTTTGGGACCATCACTACCATAAACCAAATCTGCTATCAATTTATCTGTCCTTAGTGGCTCCTTGTTGTAACTTCTTAAAATTGGAAAAAAAAAAAAAGTGAGCAAACTCAAAACAATACAAAATAATCATAATGCATTTAAGTCCTGACTTCTGACTTCCCTCCAATCCTATGATTTCCATTTTCACATTTGCTTTGTTTTTTTGTCATTATATTTGCCTATAATTCACCGAGGGTTCAGAGCAAGGGACAAGCATAGAGCAGAGCACAAGGTACCAAGCTCTTCCTCACAGGCAACACTGTCACTGTGAGGCAAGTGTCTAACACACCTTCATTCTGCTTTTTTATTTCTTTTTAATTTTTTTGTTTTAGTTGTTGATTGACCTTTATTTATTCATTTATTTATATGCAGTGCTGAGGTTCGAACCCAGTGCCTCCCACATCCGAGGCAAGCGCTCTACCACTGAGCCACAATCCCAGCCCCTCATTTTGCTTTTAGAAATTGTTTTTCTTGTTTTCAGAAAAACATCAGAACAAGATCATATTGAATTTGAAAAAGTCAGGCATGGCATTACTTGAAACAAGGAAGACCATTTGGTATTTTGGAATGTTGCTATAAGAAGCTAGAAATAGGAAAAGTATTTGCTGAATATGAACAACCCACTAATTTCTAATTTCAGCAATTTTATAAGAATGTTTCTTATGCATGTCTTAAAGCACCTACCAGTGTGAAGTAAAATACAACTTTTTTTTTAACATGGAAAGTCTACAAGTAAAAACTTCAACATATTTCAGATTTCAAAAAGGAAATGATTACATCATGAAGAACAAAATCATGGATGACTGATTTTTTCCCTCCTGGAAAGATTTAAATTCAGAATGATAAAATTATGCCCAAGATACTAAAATTCCACTATCACAATAAAACACACACACACACACACACACACACACACACGTGTATACAGGCACACACAGGTGCTCATAGTTCATAAAGCAACAAGGAAACAATTAACTCCATCCATCTACTCTCAAATTTAAAAAAATAGAAGGATAAATTTTACTTCAAAAATAAAGGTAACAATACTTAGACATGTAACTACAGAGAAAAAGAGAAAAAGAAAATTCTTTGAGAAGAATTTAGAGTGAATGTACTCCAAGCGAGTGATTTTATTTTATATGTACCTCTTCCCCTTTGTAGAAGTGGAAATTAACAATTTAGATTGCATTATATGGGGGATATAGGGCCCTCGACCATATATGTCACTTGACAGAGCAAAACAGGAATATGATGCAGTTATTGACCTAAATGCTTTGGTTTTCTTGGATTAAAATGCTCTATAAGCATAAAATATGTTTTACTAGGAAAAAATTCTACAATTTCTATGAATATGTACATGTAGGCGATGGACAGAAATAGGACCTGTTCTTTTCACATGAATGGTTGTCAAAGGAGAATATCAGATACATTTTTACCAAAAGGCCAAATACAGCATGTTTTATATAATGAAAAGAATACATTAAGAACCTCGTGAAAATGAAAAATGAGACAGAGTCAGTGAGTGAGGTCTATTTAAAGGACAGTCCTCGCTTAAAATAATTTATCTCAATATCTTCATTCTTAGCCACTATACATGGATATAACTTTGACTTTACCTTTTACATGTCAAATTTATCTTGTCTGCCGGCTTTTTCCCATTTTCCTTTCATACAGTGAACTTAGCAAATTTACTTCAATTTAAAAAAAATGGTTGATATCAGTAAGAGATAAGGGTCCTTTTCTTAAAAGTGTAAAGCAGCTAAAGTTAAGAAATTTTGTTATGGCTTGTGAATTTCACTCAGTTATTTCATTTAATTAATTAATTAAATAATTAATTTTGCAGTGCCGGGAATCAAACCCAGAGCTTCACTGAGGACTCTTACCACTGAGCTACATCCCCAGCCCAACCCATTTATTTTAAGGTGCTCTGTGAAATTTTTAGACATGAAATGACTTGATAATCTTCCCCCACATGACTTTAGGAAAAGGATTAATTTCAGAAATGAGCCTCCTATTCATTTTCCAGAGCATTTGCTTAGAATGTAGAATCATTTAGTATAGTTTAAAATAATGATTCCTAATAGCTTTTGTCAGATTCTAAGTGAATGCTCTATAAAATTCAGTTCTACATAATCCCAAAGGTTTCCCCTACCTCTAACAATCATGTTCAATTTTTAATAAATCTGAAATTATTTTGTGTTCTAAATTCTCAGTCATCAAAATGTACTCTGAAACCCTATAGAGCAATAAACCAAAGTGGGTTACTTAGAAAAACGCTATCACGTATGACAAGACAATAGCATCACCAAATTAGTATATAGGCATCATCATAATACCTTGTTTTTCACAGTACCTGATACTTCACACCTGCTTTTCTGTCTCTACCATTTGACTTTCTTTCTCAGTCCCAAATGCAGAGGAAAGGTAGAGGCCATGATTCTTATCTCACAGATGGTATGGCAAGACTCAGGCCATTATAAGCAACTTTCCTAATAATTGTTCTTACAAAAGAAAACATCTCAGTCTTTAAACTTTCAAATGTCTTCTCTTAACATGTGTATTTTATATACAATGTGTTATGTGTACATATATGAAGTAAGGGTCATACTGATAGTAATAGTTATACATGTGATGGTTTATGACTTCATAGAAATAACTTAGTACTATGGTTTAGGATGAGTGTCCCCTAAAGATTCAAGTCTTAAAGGCTTGGTCCCCAGGGTGGCACAATTGTGAGGTGGTAAAACCTGTAGTTGGGGCCTAATGGAAGGTCCTTAGATCACTGGGGGAATACACTTCAAGAAATTTTAGGCACCCAACCCCTTCCTCTCTGTGTCCTGATATAAGTCGTTCATGATATAAGTGGTTTTGCTCTGCCACATGCTCCCTCCATGATGTGGGGCCTCATCAGAGACCCAAAGCCATGCACTCCATCCCCTTCTTGGACTAGAAACACTGTGGTAAGCCTTTTTTCTTTATAAGTTAACTTTCTCAGGTATTTTGTTATAGTATTGGGACACTGACTAGCACACCTTGTAAACCATGGATCCTTTAAAACTTTTCTATTTCTGAAGTGCTTTCTACTCAGAATCAGTTAACTTTTTTCTTAAACTTCAGGAAGTACAAAAATCACAGTGGAGCTCAATACAAATGTTGGTTCCAAGTCTCTCACTCACAGTCTGAATGACTTAGTAGGTCTGATTGTTGAGGCCCCAGCAATCAGAAATTTGAACAAGTAACCCAGATGTTTTTTAATAAATACTAAAAATTCATATCATGTCCATAAACACAAGCTTACTATGTTCCATCTTTCTAAACAGAGAATACCACTGAAGGGGGGAAAGAAATACTTATGTGGCACCAGATTCTAGGAACTAAAGCAGTTTTATATTGCTGAATGGCTTCAACTTACTATAGTTAATGCTGATAAAATTTTCAGCTGAAACTAGTCTCTAGCCAGAGCTGAAGGCCTCACTGCACCTCTGACAACTTCCTAAAACAATCTTAGGGCCAAGCAGAAAAATGAGAAGTCTTGATTATAGCAGCTCTTAGAGCTTGGTCTTTTTTCCTCAAACTGGGTTCCTTAAGACAGTATATTGGGGTTTTCCAATATATTAATAAAATCAAGTTCTATAACTGAACTATTTGAAAACTCTAAGTAGCATTTGCTCATCCACTGCAGTTACAGCGGGGCTACTCAAAAGTTCAACTCTTTACAAAGAGACATATCCCCTAGCCCCTGTATTACTTAACCATGTATTTACTGTTCCCCCTCAAAATTAAGAACATGTGCAAGATACCAGTGTTCTGTGGCAATAACTGCCTACTTGTAAGCATCTAAGCCCAACATCCAGATACATGGACATGTGACCTGCATTAGGTTGAACATTTCAGCAGATTCTCACTCTGGGTTCACTCATTCAATGGAGACAGGATTACAGAGCACTTCCCCTGAGCCAGGGACTGTACCAGGGAACAAAGCTGCAAAGAAAATTTATTCTAAACTAGAAGGCAGAGTGTTTCTGCCCTCAAAGTGTGTGCAGTGTGAGAAGAGAGGAGAGAAGTAAAAAAATAAACACAGGATGTGAGATGTTAGCACAGAGGCTAGCTCAGCATAACTCACCCTCAGTGCAGGGGAGGTGAAAGATGATTCCTGGCAGAGGTCAAAGTCTGAGCCCTGAAGAGCAAGTGTGAGTTAGTACAGGAAAGGAGACAAAGAGAACATGTACAGATACTGGGAACTCAGCAACCCAGGAGAGAAGAACAGTTTGAAAGGATGCATCTCTGCAGGTGGTGACAAAAATAGGTGACAGTTATTACAAATCACCTTCCTGGCTTTCACTAACAGCAAACCTATCAAGTAGGTGACATTATCCCCATTTCAGAGATGAAATAACTTGACTCTAGAGTGCTAAAATCACTTGCTCATGAACACAATGAAGGATAATTAGGATTTGAACTCAAGTTCTGGCTTAATTTCCCAACACCATATTCCATTTTACTTCTCCAGGTAAATATTGTGCAGAAAAAACATCTAATGTCATGAGTCAGGGTGTGGGTTCTGTCTGAAATAGATGAAGAGTCATTGATGAGTTTTAACAAATAAACTCTAGTAAATCTCAGCAAATATCAGAAAGAATTGGCGGCAGTGTGGAGAATGACTTTAATGGAGGAAGAGCAGAAGCCAAGAACCCAGTTATGATGTTTCTGAGCCCCAGTGAGTGGGTAGATTTAAAATATATCAAAGTGGAACTAAAAGAACAAGGGGGCTAGTTGATGTCACCTTTCCTCTCCAAGACTGGCAGGTTAGAGCAATTTGCGTTTTTTTTTGTTTTGTTTTTTTTTTTTTTTTTGCCATTTTTGGTCATTTCTGTTAAGGATAGAAATGGTGTGACCTCAGTCAGTGACATTTGACAATATGTGGGATTCCTAATCAGCTGAGAGCTCCATAAAGGTAGGGATCTTGTCTGAGTAATATTCTTGTCTGAGTATTCTTCTTCTCTCCAGCTCTAGCAAAATGACCATGGAAATAAGTACTCAATGACTACTTGATGCTTGAAACTTGAGGGAATTAAATTGAATTCAACTTTGTCAATGGGAATTTCATTAAAGCTTTAGGCTGATGAAGACATGTATTATTTTTCAGAGAAAACAGATTTCCCACCTATATATCGAGTGCCCTCCAAGTACTAATTGCCTCTAGTTGACTTTTTACTGATGTATCCTTAAGGTTAAAGACATTAAAACAGGGTGCCCAAAAAACTAATACTAAAATAGAGGGAAGAGAAACATTTCCTCCATTTGAAGTTTTCTTACTTGGTTTTTAACTTTTCTTTTTCAGGTTTTCATTTTGGATTGTTCTCGGGGGAAGCCAGTGCTCAGAAACCTATATGAGCCCTCTTCACATAGTTTTGCAGATTCAGCAGCCATTACTTTCTCCAGGACCACAATTGTCAACAAATAATGACCATAAAAATTGGAGATATAATTTTATTTATTTATATATGGTCCAATTAAGATGCATGTTTTAACATGTTTATGTTATAAAATAAATTTTGTTCCGTTTGTAATTCTCTTGTTTCAGTAAGCCCAAATGATTATAAATTGTAATTGATTAACTCTTGATACTGAGTGTGATTCTAGATACACAATATAAACAATCATTAAAGGAGGATTAATTTGGCTACACCAGATGGATTCCAATCTGTTTTGCAAGTTTATTACAACTCTCATTTTCTTACAGAATTAAAAAGATGGGATAGTTCTCCCTGTCCTTGTGAACCCTGTGGTGCTCTTGTTCTTGGAGTGGGCTTTCTTCGGGAGCCAAGAAAGAGGGAGGTAATTTGCAAAATCCCTAAATCCTATTTGTATAGTTTCTTCTTCTGGAACTTCATATGACATCATCTCTACAAATCACTGATTTTATTTCAAACAGAATTAGAAAAATAGATGACTTCAAGTGTATTACCTGAGTTTTGGAAGATAATTGCTTATGATATAGAATCATTTGAAATGTATTTCTGTGATGCTGATTGTACGAAATGTTAAATATTGAAACTTTCCTGGATTTAACATTCAAGATGTGTATTTTATAAAATTTAATTTCTATGAAATAAAACAAAAAAATTGCCTCTGAGCCATTAACTGAGAAGTCCATTCCCAATCTTTTTTTTAGGATTATTATTTAACAGAAAAAAAAGCTTCCATCATATGCCTGAGGAAATTCCTAGCCAGAGAAAAATATCCTGATAGGAACTTAGTCCAGATGGGCCATTTCCAAAAGAAAGGCAGAAATGGGGACAGAAGGCAATCGAGAATAAAGCAATGCCAAACAGAAGTATCATGAACATATATCATCATTCTCCAAAAATGGGAGGAGCTCATAAAAATAGCTGAACAGAAACAAGCAGAAAGGGCAGACAGAAAGACAAGTGGCCACACACACACATACAAAAGTCAATACCAGAATCACAAACAATTGTTAAAAAAACAATGAGGACTGGGGAGATACACACCATGTCTAACCCACAAAATGAAATACAGATATCAGTAGCAAGATATTGACCAAAATGGATCAAAAAGACACACAGAAGCACTAAAAGCAATAAACATGCAAAGGAAACATTTTTTAAAAAGCTCTATAAGAGAAAGTTTTAAAAACTAACAGAGGTAAATAGATAAATAGACAAAAAGCCATGTACCTAGCGGCTGAAGGTATTGGAAATCAGTAAGAGTCCTTTGAAAGTGAGTAAGTACAAAGATATCTATAATATAAAGGACCAAACTATGAAAGCTACAGGTCTCTGGGGCAGGCTGTAAGTCATTGATACCTTGCCCTTGAGGACTTATGGGAGAATCTGAGTAGCTGCTCAGGCATGGCTCTGGGGTCAGCAGGATGCCTGGCTGCTGAGCGTGGAAGGTCCTTCCCTGGGACTCTGAATCAATGGGTAAAACAGCAATAGTCTATCCAGAAGCAGTGATTCTCCACTGAGGATGATCTGGGTGCCCCCAAGGGATATTAGACAATGTCTGGAGATATTTTTATTGTGACCATCAGTATGGAGAGGGGGGAAGATGCCACTGACCTCTAGTATCTAAAGGCTAGGGATGCTTCTGAACAGCCTATAATACACAGCACAAACCTCCCCCAAAAAGAATCATCCAGTCCAAAATGTCAATAGTGTGGCTGTTGAGAAATACTGCCCTATAGTCTGTTCACACAGGGAGAAAATCCTTTTGCAAACTGGGATTTGCCCTCCCTGAAATGAAACCAAGAATGTTCAAGTCAAAACTCTCAAAACCATCCCCTTCTATCTTCATGGTTTGGGGGCTTGGGAGTAATCCCTGAAAAAGACGTGGGAGGAAGTCTATTAGGAGACTCGGGTCCTGCTGCCCATCAATTAGCTGAGTGGTTTGGGACATATAATTGTCCCTACTTGGATTCTCTTTTGTCATTAGTAAAGTTGAGGGATGCATTAGATCAGCTGTCCACAAGCTTTCTGCTCTTAATGGTCTCATTTGAGAAGAAAAAAAGAAAAACAAAAAGAGGAACAATCAGTTCAAAGCAATTATACTTGCAGTATCTGTTAACTGAGAACATACAGATTATGAAAATTTAGTAAGATTAAAATATATGTATATACATATATATATATATATACACACATATACACACGTATGTGTTTGTACGTTAATTGAATTTACAGACAATCCTTGAGTTTGAACACTGCTTAAAGTAATCCTGAGGTCCCTGCCCCCTTGACTCAAAGGGAACCACCTTCACAACTATCTTTAATGCCTCTTTCTAAGACTGACTATATGTTAGGGAGTAGGTAGAGAATGGAAATGCCATCAGGGCCGTGTGGGGAGCAGGGATGGGGAAAAGGGGTAAGCTCGGGGTTGTAATGCTAAGGAACTGTCTTCCCCGATGAAAAGAGCAGTTATCTCTCAGTTCCTGCACATGCCTGCCTCTATGGGAATGGCTATTCTTTACTCCAAATCTTATACATTCTCAAAAGAATTCAGGCAGCTGGATTTTTAAATGTTGACTTGAATAATTTCAGACTCTGCGAGTCAAGCATAGCATGTTTGTAGAAAGAGATTAGCCCAAAATAAGAATCCATTTTTATCTTTGGGTAACTATCATTTGATTTAATTTAATTTATAATTTAATATGATTGCCTTAAAGCCTAATTTTAAAAAAGCCCATCACATTACTAAGAGCTAAACATAAAAGAAATATTTTAAAAATATCAGTACATGTGTACTCTTTTAATCATCTCTTACATCCATCCCATAAACAAATTCTATCAGATCTACCTTTGAAATACATCCTGAATCCAAAGTCACTTTTGGATGGACCAGTGATAGGGACCCAAGCTGATGATGCTGGTCACTAGTCATCACTTTGGCTGCCTCCCTCACCAACTATTTCCTATATGGCAGTCAGAACTATATTTTAATATCATTATTTTGTTGCCTTTAAAAAATACTCTAACTTACTATTCTAACAGGTTATGCAGTGTCTCCCTCCTGTGTATTTCTGTCCTCATGTCTGCTCTCCCATTTGCTTCCTTTTCTCCAGTTGTACTAGTATCCTTTGATATCCCTCTATGCCTTCTCACCTCAGGGCCCTTGCCCTTGCTCTTTCATTCAAATGGAATGCTTCTCCCCAGATACCTACATGGACAACTGTTATCTTGACTCATGACATCTCAGATGCCTACCAAACATCTTATCAAAAACAGCACACATTCTTTCCCCATTCCTTCCCCTCCCTATCCCTTTATACCAATTTAGTTTCCATTATCATTATTTTTTATCATTTAATAGGATATCACACATATTCTGTGTTCTTTCCAGTCTATATGCAAGGTCCATGAGGGCAGGCATTTTTGTTCATTAATATAGCCCCAGGATTGAGCTGTCTCCATATAGATGCTCCATAGATTAAGAGAAATAAATGAATAAATGAACACAAAACCTCTGACAAAGCAGAAGGCAGACACGAGTCACTTCTTGTGATATGTTAAGTTTCAGATGGTTATGTGTTTGCAAAAAATGAGTCTAGAGCCTGCAGACTCAGTTAAAGGCTTCTTAAGATCTCTTGGGGCAAGCCAGACCTTCACAAAATCATTCAAGTCAAATGTATCAGTTGGAGATTAAATGACCTGCTGGATTCTCTCCTTTCTCCTTCCCTCTCTCCTTGTTTCTCCCCCCACCCCTCATTCCCCACTCCTCTCTTTCCTTGCTTTCATGCTTTGTTTGGAGCACACTTATTGCCGTTTTTCCCCCGTATCATCTTTCCCTGAGGAGCTCCCTGCTGGGCTGAGCATAACTTCCTGCCTGTCCCTTTGCTTACTCTCTGGGGAAACTGCTGCCCTTGGCCTGCAATGAGTTACATTTGCAGTGGATCCAATAGTGAGAAAACAGCAAGAGAAGCGGGCCCTTTTACAGCACCTTGTTTACGTGGCACACAAGCGTTGGCAGCTCCGGGATCATTGGACTAACTGGAAAGTCATCTCCACGGTCCACATGCTTCTCATGGCCCTGAAACTCCCACCAATGACTTTTCCCTCCCCCATCAACACCCCAGCCAATGACGAGCCTCCTCCACTGTAGAAACCCTGAAACCACTTAAGTCTGTACTTGTGTTCTCGCTCATCTGTCATTTCCCAAACACCAGTCATTTATACTGCAGTAAACAGTACATTAGCCACCAGACAGTTTCTAATCTGTCATCCCTTTTGTTTGATCCACTCTATTCACCATAGGAGCTGCTCACAAAGACTTCCCCTTGCTAATGAGGAGTTAAACTCTATGCTCACTCAGAGTTTACTCTTGGCAAAGGAGGTGGAGGATGCTTCAGAACCAAACTGTGACCTCCTTGCACTTGGTGACTTCCTGTTTTAGACTCCAGTTTAGGTAAGACATTTAAGGAATGTCAAAGGAAAGCTCCAAATGCAGGGATGAAGCTAATCATTTGATATTAGTATTTTACGTTACCTGCCTCACCTTGTCAGAACACAAAGGCTATAACACATATGAAAAAGCAAAGGGGGTCGTATTTTCCAATGCTAGAGTAGCGAATTAGGCCTCGGGGTTCTAGTCCTGTTTTTGCTGTTAACTGAGTTTACTTCAATCCAACAACAAGAGCTAGCATTTATTGGACACCTGGCACATGTTTCAGTAAAAACAATATCCATCATCTCAAATTATCTTCATACAAACTCTACAAAGTAAATAACAGCATCATTGCTTTATGGACATTAGGAAAAGTCAAGTAAGTAGTAAGACAAAAACATATCCTAGCCTACCCAACTCCAAAGATAAGATCTAAAGGAAGCTCTTCCCTTTTTGGGGGAGCAGGGGCAGTGGTAGGTAAGAAAGCTGGTAGACTCACATCTTCCTTTGGATTTGCTGTTAAGATATGCATCCTCAGCCGGGCGCGGTGGCGCAAGCCTGTAATCCCAGCACTTAGGGAGGCTGAGACAGGAGAATCGCGAGTTCAAAACCAGCCTCAGCAAAGGCGAGGCACTAAGCAACACAGTGAGGCCCTGTCTCTACATAAAACACAAAATAGGGCTGGGGATGTGGCTCAGTGATCGAGTGCCCCTGAGTTCAATCTCCAGTACCAAAAAAAAAAAAAAAAAGATATGCATCCTCTCTCTTCAAATGTAGCACAGACAAAGAAAGGTCACACGCAACCTCAGGGAGTTCACACACTCTGGACTTGGCTGTGACATGCTCTCCAAAGCTGAAGTCGTATGGCCCTGTGATTCTCACATCTGACTTGCTTGCCTGTGTAAGTTAATCTGGTTCTTGGCCCCTTACTGAAGAGGACATTACATTCAAGGAGCCTAAATCTAGGCTGCCCTATATGTGCTGTGGTCATATTTCAGGCAAGTGACAGAAAGCTACCTGCTGTCACCCAGCAACAACCTTTGATTCGTACTAACCTGCATCAGCACGGTAACCACCAACTGGAGGGAACGGATTCTTTATTCTAGGTCCAATTCTGCATCCCCAAGCCATCCAGTCTCCCAGCTGTTCCCTTTTTTGTTTTGCTTTGTTTCATAAAGATAGTCATTTAACTTCCCGTCATCTTCAGCTCCTAATTGCCACAAGCAGATGGAATAACTCACTGCTGGGTGAATCGGAGACTATTTCATTCTGTGACATTGACTGAGAGAGTCCGTGTCCCCATAGGAGAATTCTGATTGAATCACTATGTTACTATGGCTCTCAACATCTGGCAAGAATTGACTTTTCCCTTTATCAAAATCAAAGAAGAATTTATGACTTTTTAAATACAATCCAAACAACTATACATATAAGTAAAGTTTTTAATTAAAAAATCCACAGATAGAGGTTTCTGTACCCAAAAGCTTTTGTTTGGTCATTGTGGTTGTTTTGTTTTCCTTTTAAGTGCTTTAGTAAAGTACATGGAAATTTTTTTTCTGCTTTTATGAAGAGCAGAAGTAGGGGAACTAAGAATGTGGTTTGCAATATGTATATATATGTGTGTGTGTGTTTGTGTGTATGTGTGTGTGTGTGTATGTGTGTGTGTATTGCTTTTTCTGGACGCATGCATGATTCTTACACACGTGCCTTTCTTGTAAACCTTGCTAATTGGATATTACACTGCCATTCCCTCCCACCAAGTGTCACCTTTCAGAAGCAGGGATCCTGTGTGTGATTTGAGGTGATGGGACTGTTGAGCTGATGGGCCCAGAAATGGTTATTGATCCTCATTAAACACCTGAGATGTGTGAGTGATTTTCACATACCTCAGTATCCACGGGTCAACACTTTCACAAACATTCAGAGATTTCCTTTCCTCTCTTAATTATAAGATAAATAAATCTCAAACACTTCTGCAGTGCTGTTAGTGGGATGATATCTTCCCCTATTGCAAAGAGTCCATGAGATCAGCTGGGAGGAGATATCATCTCTCTTGATTAAATTCTTATTTTTTTAAAAAATTAGTTTTGGTATTTTCTCTACTCCAACCCAGGCTCAAATGGGAAGAGGGAAGAACTGGTGCTTACTGAACGCATCCTAGGTGCCACGGAATAGGTCGTGGGCCTCACCTCACGTCATCATCACAGTGACTATAAGAGGCAGGGTTATTATTCTATCAAATATTTGATGAGGAAGTCAACCTTAGAAATATAAGTAACATACTAAAGACTCCAAGGGCACCAGGGGACAGTGCCACTGCTCAATATAAAGCCATTCTGACCAACATTCATGTCATCTTTTTTCACTTTAATGTCTCTCCATGAGAAAAGGATGAAACATTGTAGGCACAGGAGAACATATTCTCTAAGTTTGGCTGTGGCAGACATTATGGCTCAGTGAAGACCATTTATTGACTCAAACCCAATTTCCTAGCTTCTTCACAGCTAAGGGAGGCATGTTAATTCTGACCAATGGTGACCAAGATGACATAAGTGGATTTCTATCATCCTGTTCCTTCTGCCTGGGAGTACAGCCACTACATGGTGACTAAGAGGCTATAAATAGGAGGCTAAAAGCCAATGACAAAGGGTGATGAAGTTGAACTACAGAAAGTATGGCTCCCCAGTGGCAAATGAGCAGCTATGCCACCCTGGACAGCACACACCTGGTTGTTGTGACCATCAACCTTCAACTGGTCAAGCCAACATTAGTTGTGTTTTCTGTTAGCTGCAGTTAAACACAGTCACCCATCACTAAAAAAAAGTAATCTACCCTCAGTGAGCAGCATCTTCTGTAAGATAAACTGTTTCTATTGAAGCACTATATAAAAAGGACCATTTTATAGACCTTTTGAGTTTTAAGAAAGTGTTCAAGAAGGAAAAGATCAATACACTAGGAGAAGGGAGGATAAATTTCATGGAAGAGGAAGGAATTGATCTGGATCCTGTAGAAAGTATAGGAAGGAGGGAGCCCTTTCTGTGAGGCCCAGAGTGTGAGAAAAGGTATAAAGAGCATGTACCTGGCATGCCCCAGGGACATGAACTGACCCATACAAAGTAAGGTTGGATGATTAAGGTGGGGTAGATTCTATGCATTGGGAAGCCAGTGTCCAGAGCCTGTTGCATTGCAAATGGTGGAGGGTCTGAACAATAAAATAGCAATGTGTCAAAGTGGTGCTTAAATTTTAAAAAAAATCTGATAGGAGATTGGTTGAGGTGGGGAGCAACTGGAGGCTGGAAGGCCAGCCGAAAAGTGCAAGAATGGAGATGTAAAAGGATAAAGATTCTATGAGAAGAAAGCTGAAGGGATGAATGCTAAGGAATAGACTACAGAGACTTTGTGAAGAAGGATCCCATAGGACTCAAGGAGGAAAGGAAAGGTATTAATAGAGAATTTGGTCAAGCCTTCAGGACAGAACATGGTGGGATATTTTGAGAAATAAGAGTATGAGAGAACCGGCTTTGTAGACAGTTAGACCAGGGCCCAGCCAGCTTTCTTTCCTTTGGTACAGTGAGACTCTGTATCTCCCTGCACCTCAATGTCTTCATCTATGGAGCACAGGACTTAGTCCTATCTCTTTTGATCTTTATGTTATAGATAGCATTACTTAATAGTTACTAAATAGATACTTTACTCAAATGCTATTATTATTACCAAGTGAAGAAAGTCAAAAAGGTGTCTTGTTTGCAGAAAAGATTTCACTAATGAGTATGATTTTTGTATTTTTGAGAAACTGACAGAGTACTGATATCAGAAATCCAAACATAAGTACAGCTTTGGAGATAATTATAGCATTATACAAATTGCAGCATTTTACCAACCCCTGGAAAAGTACTGTTGCCATTATACCTCTACAGATGATTAGCAACAATGACCAACCTCCTCACAGCAATATGAAGTTCTGAACTGCCAGGAGCTCCAGAAAATTTCATTTGCCCACAAATCTTACCCCTTTCTATTTCTATATCATTCCCACACCTAATTGAGATGGCTCACTCCTCTGTGTGTATATGTGTGTTTAAGGAATATTATATACAATATGTGAATGTGACATAACATTACTGCATGTTATAGATTTAATGTGAGGTGTCCCCAAAAGCTCCTGTCAATGAAGGAATGTTCAGAGGTGGAATAATTAGATTATAAAGCCGTAACCTACTCAATCCCTCCTAGTAGGCTGAGTGAACTGAAGTCAAGTGGGGTGTGGTTGGGGAAGGTGGGTCACAGGTGGTGTGAACTTCAAGGGTGCATCTACCCAGAAGCCCCCTCCCCCTTCTCTCTGCCTTCTTATTCCCATGAGGTAAGCAGCTTTCCTCTGCCCTGTTTTTCAGCTATGATGTTCTGCCTCATCTTGGGCCCAGAGCAATGGATTCAGCCATCTACAGACTGAAACTGTGAGCCCCAAATAATCTTTTCCTCCTCTAAGTTGTACTTGTAGGGTAATTTGGTCACAGTGATGCAAAATCTGACTAATATAAAAACACTGCAGAGTCTTCAGCCATGCAATCTGACACCTGTGGAGTCCATTTCATTTCAAACTCTTGAGGTACTTGTGTTTTAGGAAACAAGGGAGAAGAAAAGGGGAGGAAAAAGAATGAGGGATGCTTCTGGTGACTTGCCTGAAGCTATATGGTATGACATATAAGTGTAGATGGGCAAAATCCTGTGTACGTAAGAATAAATCCTTACTCGTTTGCTTGAGTTGCAGCTGGAGAGCAGCAGCTCACACCTTTGAACACTGGTAGTGTGCCTGACACTGTTCTAGTGATTTCCTTACTTTAGCTCACTTGATATCACTTGGGCACACTGAATGATTCCTGATAGGTGCCAACATATATAAAATGAAAGAAACATAGACCACTTGAAACACAAAATTTTGTGTTCTTTGTCCCTGCCTAGACGTCCCCTCTCAACCACAGGCATCCCTTGCTTTAATTCCTACTCAAATATCTTTTCCTCAGAGAAGTCTTCCTGTCCACTCCTTGTGCTGCTCTTTCATTGCTTACCCATTTTGTTCTTCTTCCTCAGAGGCAATTATAGTTCATTATATTGTCTCTGCTTATTATCTGTCTCTCCCACTCAAGGCACAATTCTCAAGAGCAGGGCTTGTTTTGTTGTGCTGTCCCAGGACTCTGAATATTACTAGGCATGAAGATCTAAATTGCTGGGGCTGGGGCTGTAGCTCAGTGGTAGAGTGTTTGCCTCACATGCCTGAGTCACTGGGTTCAATCCTTAGCACCACATAAAAATAAATAAATAAAATAAAGATATATTTAAAATAGATCTAAATTGCTATTTAAAGAAATACATCTAACTCCAAAAGATATTAAGAATCCATCCTCCACCTTTAGTGAACCACATTCCCAGTTTCAATCCCAAGGGTCAGATGTCATCCACGAAACAAAGACATTGGGAAGAGTGCTGTTGCCAAGTGTCTGTCCCCATTATCTCAGAGCTGCTGACAGCACTCCATCAACCAGAGTGCTTAGTGGGAGAAGTGCCCGGGACCACATGCCCACTTTAATTCCTTCCCTATGGATCCTTGGCAGCTGAGACTCCTCATTTTCCTTTCCAAATGGACTTTATGCAGTTGACACTTGCTCAAAAGGCCTCTACCCTCAACTCCATAGCAAATCACTGGTTATCTAATCTGAGGTAGTGTGGACTCTGATTAAGTCTAATGAAGACATGGTGGCCAAAGCCCTGTTTGCATCACACAGCACTATTAGGGAAGATTAATCACCTTTTAACCAGCACTTGTGTATTCTGACTCCAAGCAGCCTGAGAGGAGAGAAAAGCATCCATCACTTCATCCAAGCGACACCAAAGGCTACTGCAGCCATCCATCAGGGAAGTACTGGCCGAATGCGGCAGGGAAACGTGGCAAGCACAACCACAAGGGTGTTCAAGGAAATGTGTGGTGGTGGACATAGTACTGTGTTGCAAAGTCAGGGAGTGACATATTGCTCCTGCAATTAGATGTGTGTTCCCAATAATGTGGCAACAGAAATCTTGCTTCTGACATATAAGTGGAACATTCCCCCACCCTTCCTCTTCAGATATAAATTCTGAGAAGATGGAAGCCATGTTTCTTTGAGCTGTGTGTTTTGGACATGACTATTACAGAGCCTAATGTGTCAATGAAGCATCAGGAAGCATTGAAGTTTCTATTGACACATAATAGGCTGCACTAGTTCATGTTCTTTACTCAGACTCCTTTCTTCCAAAAGCTTGCAATAAACCTGAAAAGAAATTTTATGGCAATATCTATTGCCCTCCTTTTAAATCCCCAGGAAAATGATTGTTTACTCAGAATACATAGGACTTGACCCATTCTGGGTTCAGAGTGTTTTTGGAGTTCAGATGCCTCAAGTCTGAAACACCCTCAAAAAG
The DNA here is from genome assembly GCA_028644305.1 of Xerus rutilus. NCBI lineage: Eukaryota > Metazoa > Chordata > Mammalia > Rodentia > Sciuridae > Xerus > Xerus rutilus. The sequence goes on from CM053401.1 coordinate 21,038,348, forward strand.
TAAAGTCCAAAAATTTCACAGAAGATATTTTTGTACAATTGCAGTTTGATGGCTTGAACACCTGTTGCCTGCCAAAACACACAACCGACCAAGAACAGCTGTGAATCAGTCACTCCCACTGGGATTATCTTACTGCCTCAGCCCCGAGTCTGAACCACCCATGTCCATGGCAGAAACTGGGCCCCACATCACTGACATCATCACCAACAACATTCTTTACTCCCTATATGTCATGGATTCAAGCAAACGGATGATCACATTTAAAATAAAGACCTTTCTAAGAGTTCTATTTTGTGATGATTCTGGTGTTTAGGCGTTAGTTGGTCAATTTTCTCATTATTCACATAACCTTGCATTTCTGAATTAAGAGCCCATTGTTGGTACCACTTCTCTGGTGCTTATCACATTCAATCTGGGATTGGAGCAAATTGCACACTGCTGTCCTCTCTGCTAGATTGGAAGCTCTTGAAGCATGGGCTGAAAATCATACTCAACCATAGATCCCCTGAAGTGCTCGGCACTTTCCAAGTGAATAGAGGCACTTAATAAACATCAGCAGAATTGGATTTTTTGAAGAGACCATACATCAAAAGAAGTAAAATGAAATTAATTTAATTGAAGCTTATTAAAATGCACTTTTTTCTCTCCCTCCACCGCACAGGAAATTCAAGCCAGCATGAGCTGAAGAGCATCTTCTGTATCAAAATTAAAGACTATTATTCTTCAACCTCTTGCTGTAGCTAGGTGACATGGTGTGTCTTAGGCCAGGAAGGCTCACATTTGCAATCTCAAAGTTCCCCTTTACCCAAGTGACCCTGAGCAAATTCCTCAACATCACTGAACTTTGATTTCCCACTCTGTCAATGCATAGGACAGGAATAAAAATATCCAATGGGAGAATATATATATTATATATTCTCCATATTGTATATGTGTGTATATATGTATATGACCCAGCATGATCATATGTCTATAAAAGCCACCAACCACACCAAGAATGAAGCTCCCATTGTGGTATGACTCGAATCCCAACTTTATAATATAGAAATGTGTAAAGATCATTTATCTAAATTAGAAGCTCAACATTTAAAAATATTCATACTCCAAACCTGAAGGGAAGTGAATACTTGCCATTACATTCAGATTGTTCATCAGCTGACAAGGATATAGAGTGGCATGTGTGTTTTTGTGTGTTCATTCATGCTTACAAGAAAGGTGTATAGATAGACAAAGGGCACTGTCGAAATAGAGGTTGGTTCCTTGATGTTATCTCATGAAAGCCTGTGATACGGACTGTGGGGTTTGGAGTTGATTCTGTGGAGGTAGATGCCTTTGCATACTAAAGGATTTACTTTACCTAAGATGAAAATGAACAGCCCTTGCTTTTTAAATGTTCTTTGAAGTGCTTCCTCTCCTATATGACTGAACTCAAATTTATACCCCTTACTCAAGCTCACTGCACTGAACCCTCATTCTCAGCAGAAAACTACAGTACATCTCACGAGGAATCATAAGCATCCCTCGCCTTACCCACACCCAAGCTTCCCCTCCACCTGCCTTTGCTTTCATCAGCCCCGCCCCCTCAGAGCTGTGCAGCTGTGCTCTATCAATTTTGTATCCCCTGAATGACCAGCTTCTCTCTTCTCCCTCTGCCTTGATGCACAATGGAAGCTTTTGGATGGAACTATAATCTTCCACTTGCTCCACCCTCTGGCTGCAGCGCAGCCTCGTCTCCCCTCACTACTTCACTCAGCATACCCCAGAATCTGCTGCTCTCCCCACTCCCCAGACATCTCTTCTGCTTTGACAGGAATGCAATCTCCTGAGAGGTGCTAGTTGTTCTCCCCATCCTCACTGCTGCATTGGACACCAGTGATATTCCTCTTGGTAAAACTGTACACCACTGGCCTCTGTCATGAGGTGCTGATTCTTCTGTGCTCTTCTGAGCATCCTCCCCTGTAGCCAGCACTTCATTCCGTCTCTTTTTAAGTGTTCCAGCCCCACAGAAGTCTTCCTCAACCATCTTATCCCTGTCCTGTGGGTTTCTCTGTTTCATTCGCCATCATAGCAATTATCAGTGTCTTTATGCAATATGTTTATTTGTTTACCTATTGTCTGTCTTTTCCAATAAAAGAAAACAAGCTAGATATTAGTTTACTCGAGAAGATAAATAATCCTTAAATGTACAATCTAGACAGTGCGATAAGGAGCTTTCAGATAATAAGAGCAGTTGCATTTTATGGAACCTTCAATAAATGCCAGATATTGTAATGAGTGTTTTATATACATAGTCTATGCCACCCTCTAGACCACAGGTCCTGTTACAGGGGTTTATTATCACTGTGAGTGAACTCAGGGTCACAGGGGTTAAATGACCATCACTGGAAAGCGAAGGCAGGACCTTAACGAGGGCTACTCTTTTCAAAGGGCTTTTTCTAACCTCCTCTGTCCTGTGAGCAGCAATTAATTTTAACAGAAATCAAAAGAAAAAATTTCTATCTCTGGTACACAGAGAAAGTTTTTACTGATTGAAGAGGTAAGAAATAGAACCAGTCTTGAAGGATGAACAGGATTTTGATAAGTGGAGAAAAGATGGGGAAACAGATGTTTGATGAGCACTTATAATTCCAGAGAACCAGGGCAGGAATGCTCAGTAGCCTGGAAGCACCTGGATATTTTTCCATCCTTGATTTAGACAAAGATAATTTTTATTCTTAAAAAGATCCTTTATTCTCTTAGAGGTAAGTATGGAGACACTAGCAATAGGTTTATTGTACTACCTAAAAAAAAAAAAAAAAACAAGCAAAAACTTAAGAGGAGGAAGAGAATCAAGAAGACTAGATGAGTGTGGTTACTACAACTTCATTTTTGATTCACTTATTCCTTGATGTGCGTTTATTAAGGGTTTACTCTGTAAAAGAAAGTGGAAGATGAATAAAACACTACTTTGTCAAAGAAATAGGAAGATAAATTAACCACTATCCAGAGGAGCCTCTAATCCTGTAGCAATAAAAAAATTAGTATAAAAAGTGATAACAGTAAAGTTATCATCAGAAGGATATGCCTGAAGCCCCTTAGAATAGCAGGAAATGGAGAAATCCCCTCTTCTGATGCACACAGAGGAGGCAAGGCCTATGAAGGGGTGAGGGCAAGGGATGCTGTGGAAAAACCCAGCCCACCCATCACTGTGTTTGGTTTTCTTTTCATATCCTTTTATATCTTACTTTCTGTACCTCCTACTGGGTCATCTAAAGGTTCTTTTTGCTGGTAAGGACTCCTGATTTTTTTTTTTTTTGTCATTTCTTTGCTGTAGAGGTTGATTTGCAATACATGATGCCAAACAGGTGTCGCCAAAGAGGAAATGTCTGTAGACTGGGCTTCAGGTGCTCCTGTGGAGAATAGTTTCAGTTTCTCCTGTCCTTTTCCCACAACCCATCAAAAAATTTCTAGTCCTAGCCCACTATTGACAGAAAGCATGCCCCCCATGTCTCCTTCATTTCACTTATGACATTGAATATTTAAGTTACCTTGACTACTGAGAGTTTTCACCCTTGCAGCGTTGCAGGTGATTCTAGTCCTAGATGGACCTGAACACTTCTTGTCCCAGTAACTTTCCTGTCTTCACTCCAATACACCTGAACAAACTCCCCAGACTCCAGATCCTGCAGGCAAAATAGTGTCTGAGCTCCATGATGGAATCCAACACATAAAGTAGATAATAGAGAGGAAGTAAAGGAGAAAAAGAATGAGATGAAAAGCTGTAAAAGAGGGGTGGATGAGGCAGGACAACTTTCATCAAAGATGAGTCCAAATAGATGATGCACTCTCATATTTTGTTAAAGCCACACAGCCTGGTGAATAGGACAAATTGGCATGACAGGCTAAAGAAGCTATTGCAGAAAGAGTAGATAAAATGCTCCTGGTGGCCCATGGGGTGATCCTCAGGAGAGAGGCAGCAGTCATCTGATCCACCCAATTCACGATTGAGTTCATTGGTGGAGTCATCTGCTCTTTCTTACTTTTCTACGGGGGCTCTACCCTAACCTCGTGGACAGGCACTAATGGAGAGAGATTGACAAAGATCAGTATTTCATTCATTACATGAATATTTGTAGGTCAGGTGTATTAAAAGAACCAGACAGATGGGACATTTATCATGAAGTTTATTGGCTGCCTGCAAGCCTTTTCCCCATTCTCTACTCCAAATTGGCTGGATGCCCTGCAGTCGATTCTATGCTTCCCCTGTCATTTGCTCCAGGTGTTTGCTACAACAGCTAGGCTCACTGCTATCAAAAGCATTCTCCTTTGTCCTTACTGTTAACAGACTCAGGAGCCTCGGCTGGAGCAGAGAGGGCTTGGAAGGTAAGAAGAAACGCTATTAATTACAGAAAGGTTAAATTGTTTGTTCAGGGTCATTCAGTTAGACAATGACAGGGTTCAACAAATCCCAAATTGCCCAGATTAGGTTAAATCCTTTCGTTGAATATACCTGGAGCACCTTGAACCTCTTCTTTCACAACATTCATCACTCTTGTAGCTATTTATTTAGTGCCTGTATCCTCCATGGATTATAGACTACCAGAGCTGATGCAATGTCTATAATTTTCATTGCTAACTCTCACATCTAGCAAACTTCTTCATGTACTGAAAGTGGACAAATTTGAGGTATATTTATTCAAATTCTTCAGGAATGCCTACTAGCTATTTTATGTGGTTTTCTAAATCTAAAGCTGTTTCCCTTGCACAAGAAGTCTTTTTGAGCCTGAAAATCAGGCATTATTAGGAAAAAATTTAAAACCTAGGATCCAAAGCACACTATAAGGAGAAGGAAATATCCTAAACCTACAAACAAGCAGATTGAGCCAGAGGTATGGATACAGGTGTCGTAGGTGTGTAATAGAGAAGTGAATATATGTGCACTCAGAAGCCCTGGGTGTACAATAACACAGATATTTCCTCCCACCGCACAAAGCTGTTCATGTTTGGGTCCCCCCCTTCACAGCAAGCTCCCTTGGCTTATGGCTGCTGCATCAGATAGAAAGAGCAAAGAAAGAGCACAAGGGAATGTGGGTAAAAGAAGGAAGGAAAGGATGCTCACTTTAGAAAACCACTGACTGCCCGGGAGGCCACTCTTTCAGACCCAGACATGCACACAGGGAGCTACTTGAGAACATTTAAGAGAATGAGGGCAAATGAGATTTTAAGGAAGAGCAGCTACCACACTAGAGAGGTCAGAAATTCTGAGGTCAAGTAGAATTTACATTGTGTCCAGAGAACCAGAAAGAATTTGCTCCCTATAGTAAAAGCATTCTTTATTAGTATTGGATTAACATGCTTAAATGTGCATCAGCACTCATAATCCAGGGCAAGGTCACACCTCTTAGGGTAGAAGACAGGTCCTCTCTGTTATGATTCCAAGTGCCAGTCTTCTTAGGATGATCAATCTGGGGATAGAAATTAAAGTCCAGAGAGGTGGACCATAGAATGGGAAGAGGGAAGCCTTCTCTGGGCTTTGCTCTCTTTGCTTAGCTGATAATTTTAATCAAGCTAGGTAGTGACAGAAGAAACACTATGGGAACCTCACAAAGGAGGACAAAGGCCCATGGGCTTTCTCTCTGAGTGACCATAGGTAGTACCAGTGTGTCTCCTTTCCACAACTCCATTTCCTCAGAGGAGTTTCAAATACTGCTACCTGTCTCCACTGTGGTTTGCAGAACTGAAGGAAAGAATCTATTGCCCACACCTGGGCCAGAGAAGGAGGGGGAGATGTGTTCCTCACAGCTGGTTTAGTGGTGGCAATGGAGAAGGAGATCCAATAGCCCTTTACCACATTGAGATTTTCACTTCTCAGCCCTCTTCAGAGAATGATGGTGCTAACCACAGTCAATTTTGACTAAAGGGATTTTTATTCAAGGTCTTGGAGGGGAACTTTCAAGTCAATGACCTATAAGAAGTCCAAGTGTAAATTCCATGAGGGTAAGGAAGATTTTTGTTGTTTCCTTTTTTATCTCTATTGCCAAATACAGCATCTGCTACACAGTAGGAATCTTATAATAATTTGATGAATTGGTTCATGAATTTTATATTTTGTATATCAGTACAAAGAATAGGTATGAATAAAATAATTGACTTTAGGAAACACATGGGTCATCTAAGGTTGTTGCTTACATATTGTCATGGGTTTGATGGTCAACCAAGTATTCGTTTGGAAAAATATGTAAATTCTGTAACCACTAAATTATTAAGGAAAAAGCAGAGTCTGTTTAATGAAGACTATGATTTAGCTTTTAGTAATCAACAGGCAGTTGGCAAAATCTAACGTGAATAGAAATGCATTCAGCATTTCAAAGACAAAAGCTTCTTTGGAAGAAGTTAATAATCCCTTGGAGAGCATTGCCTACCCACAGAAAGTGAAGTGGGCTGTTACTGGGATTTTGTTTTTGTTTTAGCAGGTACTGAATACCAACATTGTGTAAGTAGCTTTGGTGCACATAAGAATCAGGCATGAAACTGGTTTGTTTTAAATCCTACCCCTCCAATAAAGAACAGGAAACCAGAGATACATACACAAAGAACAGAATAAATTCATCTGACTTGCAGGAAATTTGACTGTACATATTCTTATTAAGTGAATTTTATACAAGCAAAGCTGAAAAGTCCCTGAGCTAAATCTCTGCCACCATCCTTCTTCCTTCCCAAACATACACATATACTCTGTGTTTCCCCTCCACCTTCAAATACAGTAAGACAGGCAGAGAAGGCAGGACTCCAAATTAGTGTCAGAAACATCACTATGAATTTCTTCTTGAAAAATGCTGAAGGAAATATATTTAGCAAAGGTTAAATGAGTATGATCATAGCTAAAAACTTACAAGGCCTCTCTGTTCACAATTTGAAGGGGGTAAATGTTGAAAGCATCAAGCAGTCCTTAAATAATTCAGCCAAAGAGCTCATCTTCTCTTGCAAAATCAATTCTTCAGTAGTTTGAGAAGTTCAAGAAGGAGAGTCAAACTCTAAAATTTCCAAGGGGAAGACCATGACAAATGTTTGGCCCACTCAGGCTCTGGATGTGGATGGTCACCTGGGGCAACCCATCTGCTTTGTGGGGTTCTTTCATGCCTTCTTTAAAGTGGGGATGAATGATGTATCTTTTTATGAGCTCATTTGGGAAGCAAGTAAGAGCCTTCTTCAAAGTCTCTCCTATAGCTTTTAGAAAATAACTCAAACTCAGCTTGGTACTCAAAGTCTCTCTGACTCTGACCCTTAACTATTCCCCCAATTTCCAACTCCCTCATACCTGAACATTCTTCTCTCCAGGCCACTGAATTCTTATAATTCCCACATTTATGATGAATCTCAAGCTTTTTCACATTATATTCCCTCTGCCTATCCCTCTCCTTTTTTTCTTTTTTATCCTTCTTTCATCTACCACTGTAGTCATTTTTCAAGACTCAATTGTCTTATTAGCTGTGCCATCTTGATTAAATGTTCCTTCAGTATTCTCCCAGGCCACCCACCTCCTTTGGAAAATCTGTGCACGCTAAGTTATGCTGGACACATTACCTTTCAGCAATCTGTTAACCTTTCCCAACATACCTTTGGCTCCTTCGGGGCCTGACTGTATATTTCATCTTAGCATCCCTAGTGCCTGGCACCCTGTTCAGCACATGGCACCCATTCAGAACCCAGTAGATAAATAGTATTTCATAGCCAAACCATCTGGGGGACTTCTTTATTTATATTACTCATTAACTTATTTTGTATCCTTATCTCAGAACATCACCCCTTGATGACAGAAATTTCTTAACAAATAAAGTCCTTGCCTGGTTAGAAAATGGGAGAAATGGGTACAGCTGCAAAGAATGAGTGATGAGTTTTACTGAATTTGGACAAATATTATTTATTTCCCCATCCAACTGTTTCAAACACCAGTCCTTTTTAATGTCGGGGAGTTTAAATCAGAGTCCCTCCCCATTTTGTCTCCACTGATATTAAAAGGAGGAAAATCACATTTGGCTGGGTGCACATCCTCAAGCCATCTCAGCAGCTAGAGTGCATATTGTGGACATCCAAATGACAAACTCAGTTGAGCACGATTTTAGTCACTTCCCATGACATGCTCCACTCTTTAAGAGGAAAGACTTGTCACAAGTTGCAGCCTGTTGAGATAATATGCTGATAAGATAACTCAGCAGGTCCAACTATTGATGTTCTTTTTCCAAATGAGTGAATACAATTTATGGCAAGAAAGTTGAAAAAAAATGTCCAAAATTTTCAAATGTGTTAAAAAGTCATAAAGTGAAGAAATGATGGATAAAAGTCAAACCCAACTGCTGCACTCCCCTTAGTCAACCTTGAATTGAGCTTTCTCAACTCTGGACCAACATCTAGGCTGGGGCAAAAAAATGTTTTTCAATCCATTAAAATCGACCTGTAAGACCAAAGCACCACCTAGTGGGAAGAAAGGAAAAGAATGGTTTCTGCACAGGATTTCCTTCAGAAACCCAGCAGATATTTTCTTGGATCACCAGTCTCTCAGTGTCTAGTGAATTTACAAATTCCTCTTCTAAATGTATGCTAAAAATTAATTGCAGACTTACAAAGAAAGAACAAACAACAACTTCTTTTATAATCTCCCAAACCTGTTAACACAAACACTTAGGGCCTCTACGTAAATAGAGGTGTGTGGGTTGCCTACCATCTCTGTGCCTGCTGTTTGCCAAGTGTCCTTGTGTAGCAACCAGCACTGCCATGACTCCTGGCCATCCAGATCTCTCAGGACTTTGTCTGTTCCCTCCCTGGGAAGGTGGTAAGGTCGAAGTTCTATTTTGTGCCACAGCATATGGAAAGACAATATGGTAGAGAGAATAAGAGGATGGATTCATAACAGACAAACCTGGACTGAATCCCAGTTTCCTACTCCCTAACTTTGTGGCTTGTGGGCCAAATATTTCAACTATTATATCTCCATTTCCTTTGTCATCATAAATGAGGGTAATAATAATATCTTTTTGCTGGGATAATGGTTATAGCCAATTAAAAATTGATATAAAAATCAACAATATAATCATTATGTGTAGAATTATAAAACTTTCTACCAAGCTTTCTTATAAGTTTTGTTAATATATGCATTAGCTTATTCTCTCTAAATTCTACTTGTTTCAATGATGTAGAACAAAATCCATGAAATGGAATTCCATGAAGGTGGGTACAGCCTTATTTTTTGGATTGTATAATTCTTAAGTCAATGGATGTATTTCAACAAACAACCTTGACATATTTGCTATCAATCTAGGAATGAGTTAAACTATTAGTGCTGGACAAACTTCTCAGAGGTAAAGTGCAAATGTAACCTAGACAGGGATTATTTTATACGTGGATGGCTGTTTTCAGGGCACAAAGCTTACCTCTAACCTAACACAGAAGACAACTGTTTGCCCAAGTCACTATGCCCAAATATACAGCTAAAATGCTTCCTAAATTTGGTTTTCTGTAATCAAATTTATAGGTGACTTAAAACACTGAAGCAATCCATTATGACATAAACTAAAAGTTAAACATTTAAATGGATTTAACTAAATGAAGTATTGATGAAACTGATATTATAAATTCTTCTTTTTATTGTTTTTCCAAATTGCCTAATACTTGGGATAATCTGAAAAGGCCAAATTTAAAGTTTATCAGGATAGATGAAGGCTCAAAGATACAAATCAAAGGAATGCATAATTTTTTCAATTAAATAATATCAGAAAATTTCCAAAAGCTAAATAATTGAAATGGAAAATCAAATATATGTGGCTTATAAGGACCTAAATATACAAAATTTCAGCAGATCCACACCAAGGCCACATTATTATGAAAATGACTAACATACAGAATAAGGATAGAATTTAAAAACTGCCTCAGGGAAACAACTGGTTATATTTAGAGGGAAACCAATACAGATTTCAACTGATTTCTCAACCCAGACCCTCAAAGCTAGGAGGTCTTGGAATAATATATACCAAGTTCTGAAAGAAAATGGATGCCAGACAAAAATATTATGCCCAACAAAATTAAGCTTCAGAATTGACAATGAAATAAAAATCTTCCATGATAAACAA